>CM053030.1:416436484-416501484 GCA_028564925.1 Lithobates sylvaticus
GTGAGCGTGGTGGGCCAGAGCGGAGAGCTGCTGGCTGTCAGTCAGCAGCTCTCTGCTTGGGGGGGGGGGGGGGCTGTGAGAACCGAACCATCTGATGTTCAATGGCTCGGTTCTCAGTGCAGAGGCGCCAGGGAACAGATGCAGCATTGCACCGATGCTGCATCCACCTAGGTATGTATGAATATGGGAAACAAACACTTCTCTTTTAACCACCCGATTACTGTGCACTTAAACCCCCCTCGTGACCAGACCAATTTTCAGCTTTCGGCGCTGACGCACTTTGAATGACAATTGCGCGGTCATACAACACTGTACCCAAATGACATTTTATCATTTTTTTCCCCAAAAAAGCTCTCTTTTGGTGGCATTTATTTTTTGCTAAACAAACAAAAAAAGATGGAAAATTAAAAAAAATAAATAAAAATCATGTTTAATAGTTTGTTATAAAATTCTGCAAACAGGTAATTTTTCTGCTTCATTGATATGCGCTGATGAGGCGGCACTGGTGGGCACTGATAGGTGGCACTGGTGGGCGACACCGATGAGCACTGGTAGGCGACACTGATGTGCAGCACTGTAAAGGCACATTGTGGGCACTGGCACTATGGGCACTGACAGGTGGAGCTAGTGGGCACTGGTAGGCGGCACTTTTATTAGGGCAAAGGTGGGCACCATGGACCCTGGGCACATTGCAGTGAGAGGGACTGATGTTCCTCACTGCCGCCGGTGATCGGCTTTTTTTCTTCTCCTCACACTGTCAGCGTGAGGAGGAAAAAAAGCTGATTACCGGCTCTGTTATTATCACACGATCAGCTGTCATTGGCTGACAGCTGATCACGTGGTAAGGGGTCGGGATCGACCCCTTAGTCGGATCTGTGATCCAGCGAGTCTCACAGACTCGCTAATCACAGAGCGCGCCGCGTGCGCCCTTCAGGGGGCGTGCAGGCAGCTCGTGGCCGGGAATAGACGTCGTCCCGGCATCTTAGATCAGCGCTGTAGCCGTTAATCGGCTATAGTGCAGATCTCAGGCGGTTAAAGAAAGAAAAACTGGCATAACAGGAATTTCACACTTAATAAAAATGAAACTAAAAAAAATAAAAAAACAAAACACAAAGAAGATCAACACAAAAAGATTAACGAACAAGCCAAGCATGCATTTTTGGGAGTTTGCAAACTAATGCAAACCAGCCATTAGGCCAGCACATGTAAAGGCAGCATTTATAGACAAATAGCAAAATGTATGAACCTCCATAGATCGTTACTAAACTTACATGTTCCAAAGAAAATATATAAAAAAAAAAAAAGGAAAAGATAATAAAAAAAAAAAAAAGAAGGATTTAGAAGAATAAAACAAGAGAAATTGTCCAAACAAACTGCTTACCGTTATAACAAGCCCAGTGAAGAGATGTGTATCCGTGATTGTCAGCTATTGCGGGAACAACATCTACTGAGGCTGCAGTATGCAGAAGTGCACCTAGAACTCCTATATGACCACATGCTGCAGCTAAATGTATAGGTGTCCTTCCCCTGCAGTCTCGCAAAAGGTAGTTTGCATTGTGTTGCAGCAATGCTTCTACACACTCCTCATGCCCAGTCACAGCCTAGTTTAAAAGAGAGATGAAAATAAATAAATAATTCATTGATCGATATGAAAGACACTGCACTTTTTACAAAACTATGGTAACAACTTAATGCTTGTAAAATGTCACCTCTTTATTAAAATGCTTGCGTAAAATGTAAATTGAGTTTAATGAGAAATAAAAAGTATATAATAATATATATATATATATATATATATATATATATATATATATATATATATATATATATATATATATATATATATATATATATATATCTGCCTAAATGAGGGTGGAAATTAAATGCACCAAGCCTTCTCATAACCTTGTTAAAGCAAACATTCTACTTAAATTCAGTGCATGAAAGGGGAAAAAAAATACCATTAGTCTTTATAAGAAACAGAACTCATATCTATACCTCTGCCATATAGAAAAACAACATGTATGGCCCATATTAAACATATTTAAAGATCAATGTTCTTTGTTCATAATTCGGTGCATATTTAACAACCTACTTGCAAGCAATAAAGTTCAGCACAGAGGCCTACATGCAGGGTGTGCATTGATGTTCTGTTTAGTTGCTGAAAAACACTGAAAGATGAAAAGAAGAGGAACGTCTTACCCCTCGGTGCAGTGCTGTCCTTCCCCATTTGTCTTTGGCATCCACATTAGCTCCTTTGTTCAGCAGAGAATAAACGCACTCTGTATGCCCATTCAGGACTGAGAGCATCAATGGAGTCCTGAGCAATACAAGGCAGAAAGCAGACACAGGTTTTACTGGAAAGTGAAGCAGTCAGCAGAGCAATATTCCTTCATGGCTGGTATCCAGCTATGCACTTAGGCAGCAAACAGAAGTGCAATGCAGATTTACAACAAAAAACGTTCAGCCAGAGAGGTCACCGAAACAATAAAAGTGGGCTATAAAATGAGGCTACATTTTGAAATTAGCTGGAAAGAGTTCAAATTGATATGAACTTGATATTTTATGCAGGATGAAAATTAATGAATACTACTACACCACCAACATTCTCTTTATAGATCGCATTAATAAAAACAATGTTCACATGAAATATGACCGATTTAGAAAGGCGGCTAATAGCTGCATTATTTTATAGTGCCCCTTTAGCAAAAAAAAAAAAAAAAAAAGGATTACTGGGTCATATGCCGCTACCTTTAGGTTACTTGAACACTGGCAAAAAAAAAAAAAAAAGAAGGCTGCAGGGGCATGACACTTTCCACACCTAGATAGACTCAGCTTTGAAGCAAGCAAAATGGAGATTGTAAAAACAGATAGAAGGGGACGTGTGCTTGTACTGTACTCTAGTAACATTCTTTTACTAGTAAACCAAAAATCTTATTTTGTAGTAGTACGGTACAGGACAGACTCTTTAATCATTATGACTAGGGTGTCCGAAAGCAACTGAGGGCAGGGCAACATGGTAAACAATCCTATTAGGCTCACAAAAAACAAAATTGGTAATGAAGGCTGGACAGACTCAGAGCAGCTTGTACCTTACACCCCAAACAGGCATTTGAGGAAATCTGAACATACTCCTGGAAAAACAAACATGCGAAAGGAAGAGCATGCGGTAGCCTCGCAAATCTGAAAAACAGATGCCTAGGGAAGGTCTTGGCTGGTTTAGGTAATTTATTGGGATCCCATACTGAATACTTATGAGGCGAGCAGACTTGGTACCTTGTTTGAGGTTACTGTGGCTGGCACCACTGCGGAGGTAGGTGGGTGCTCACAGACACAACAATGTCACTACAGACGAGCTAGTGGACACAGCTGGCACTAAATATAAATTCACCCCAGCACCTCTGGCTTCCTGCTGTTTACACCAGAAAGGTGGTTTGGTGCTCCTACACACCCAGAAGAAAATGCCAGCGTTCCATCTACAGAACCCAGGTAACTCCCCCTGCAGTGCCATGACCAATGACTGGAAAGGTGAGAGATCCCGGGACAGCATCAGAGGTTCCCCGGTGTGGTATATGGAATTCCATACTACACGTAGTTCAAACCCTCTCCACCAATAGTTCTGCAGGATACTTCAGGAACAGGGCTCTGCAGACCTGTAAAGCATCCTGCAGTAAACTCCATGCATTCGGTTATATGCTCAAGTAGGATCAAGTACATGTAAGCAACATTACAGGCGGTTTGAGGCCCGGTTGAGAGATTCCTTTACATTCTAGTGTAGTCACTGGGCCAGGAAGTGAGAGGAGAGGAAATATCCCCAAGCAGGGTACGAAGTTCTAACTCTTGCACTGCACTCATGTAATTTATAAAGATTATAGAGTAAAGTGGTATTTATATTCTTAGGCCCCAAGACCCCCCCCCCAGTGAAAATGTGACAGATGTCGGCCTCCACAATCATATGTCACATTAACCACTTGCCTACAGGGCACTTCCCCCCCTTTCCTGCCTAGGCCAATTTTCAGCACTGTCACAGTTTGAATGAGAATTGCACGGTCATGCTACACTGCAACCATGTGACATTTTTAGAATTTTCTTCACACAAATAGAGCTTTATTTTGGTGGTATTTAATCACTGCTGTTTTGTTTTTTTTGTAAGAAATAAGACCGAACATTTTGAAAAAAATAAATACGTTTTTTTAGTTTGTCAGTAAATTTTGTAAAGAAGTAATTTTTCTCCTGCACTTATGGGCACTGATGAGGCGGGCACTTATGGGCAGGCACTAATATGCCACACTTATGGACATTGAAATGTGGCACTGATGAGCACGGATAGGCAGTACTGATAAGCGGCACTGACTGGTGGCGTTGTAATCGGGGCACAGTGCGTTCCACTGCCGAGTAACTACAACCGGAAGCCAGGGACCCAGACGTGACCAGAAATACGCTGCAATGTACTTATCCTTGAGGCGCATTTCTAGTCACGTCTGGTTCCCTGGCTTCTGGTTGCAGTTACTTGGCAGTGGAACGCATGCCGGCCCTTTTTTTTTTAACCAAAACTTTTTATTTTTATGCTTTTAAAATTATAAAATAAAACAGCATCATGCTATTTTTTCCCCCTTTTCTCATTTCAATGTGATTATTTTTTTTTTTTTTTAACAAAAACTTTTTATTTTATGTTTCAAATACAAACAAACATTATCAGGTGTCAGAGAAGAGAATAAAAAACGACTTACAGACAATCATCCAATTTGGCAGAACAGAATCAGTAAGGGTACATTTAATCGACAGCGAGTGCACAGTCAGTTAAGAATGATATCAAACATTTACGCGGTAGGCGAGGGATCCACAGTCACCACTCCAGTGGGGCATAGGGCCACTTTATATTACAGGGATCAATCAATGGTCAAGTGTTTCGCCTCCACCCAGTCTCCCCAGATCTTCCCAAACTTCTTAGGGCAATTCCTACCAAGATACGTCATTTTGTAGAGCGGCAGAGCCGTGTTTATCAATGATTGCCACAGTTGTTTGGTGGGCGGAAGGGTTTGGTTCCATTGGAGTAGGATGGCCTTACGTGCATACATGGTAGTATAGAATACAAACAGTTTTTTCCCCCAAGTAATCTCCAGAAAGTCACATATACCCAAAAGTAAAGGTATCGGGCTGAAAGGAACCGCCAGTTTTCCTACGCTGTTAATGTCTGCCCATACCTCCCTCCAGTAGTCAACCAGCCGGGGGCATGACCAAGTTACATGAAAGAAGTCTGCGTCTGGGGAGTCACATCTATGGCAAGTGGATGGTCTGTCAGGATATATTTTAGCCAACCGTGCCGGTGAGTAATACACTCGGTGGAGAAACTTAATCTGAGTAAACCTGTCCCTAGCTGAGATGGTCAAGGGCAGATACTGTTGGATCCCCTCCTCCCAGTCCTCCGCAGAGAGCTCCCCAATGTCAGCCTGCCACTGATTGAAAAGGTTGGACACTTTAGACGTGTCTTGCGTAGCCAGAGTGTTGTACAGGGTTGAAAGTGTGCGTCTTTCTTCCTTTGAGCGCAGCGTTTCCTCGAGTGGTGACCTCTCCAGGATCAGTGGGGTGGGGAATTGTGCCTGGAAGGCATGTCTCAATTGAAGGAACCTGAAGAACATATAGTTCGGGAGGTCGTATTGCGCCTTCAAATCATCGAAGGGCAACAATTGCCCCCGTGAGGTGATGTCCCCTACTGTGGAGACTCCCCGACCAGCCCAGACCGCGGGGTCCGGGATGGTGTGGAAATGGGGCAGGCAAGGGTTCCCCCAGAGGGGGGTGGCGGGGGATCTACTCTCTGGGTTCGCTAATCTCTTGTTGACTATGTCCCACACCTTCAGTGTTGTACGCATCGGCACCGTTATGGCCGGGTTGGAGCGGGGGCCCCTATATATCAAGTTCCTTAGCTGCTCAGGGGATCCCACCAGCGCCGCCTCCAAGGAGGACGCGGGGTTGGTTGGAGTCTCGGATAGCCACCACTTGAGCGTCACCAGGACTGCAGCCCAGTAATACTTGAGGAAGCATGGCAGAGCGAGCCCTCCCAGTGCTAGGGGTAGTTGGAGCGTTGTTTTAGCTATTCTGGGTGTTTTCCCGTTCCAGATGAAGGAGGTGATAATAGTGTCAAGTTTCTTGAAGAAACTTTGAGGTATATGAACAGGGGTCTGGCGAAAGAGGTATGTAAACTTAGGGAGGACCGACATCTTTACCAGATTTACCCGTCCCACCGGTGTCAGGGGCAGGGACTTCCACACCCCGCATTTTTGGGTCAGGTGGGCAACTACCGGCTTAAGGTTGAGGTTAATAAAAGAGCCTAGGTCCCGATGTATTACCACCCCAAGGTATGTAAATTGTGTGACCCTGCTCAGCTGTCCGTCGGTCGGCGAGGCGGCCCCTCCCGGGTGAAGGGGAAATAGGACAGATTTCCCCCAATTTATGCATATCCCAGAGTAGTGTCCAAATTTGTTTATTAGGGAAAGAGCTGCCGGGAGTGACACCCCATCGTCTTTAAGATACAGCAGTGTGTCATCCGCATACAGTGATACTCTTTGCTGCAGTGAGCCCCTTACAATCCCCTGGATCTCGGGGGAGGTTCGAAGGAGAGACGCCATGGGTTCAATCGCCAATGCGAAGAGGCCCGGAGAGAGAGGGCAGCCCTGCCTAGTCCCCCTCTGTAGTTCGAATGACGGAGAAATGACCGTGCCTGTACGTATCCTAGCAGTGGGGGCCTTGTAAATTGTCCTGACCCAGGAGACGAAGACAGGTCCAAACCCAAATTTGTGGAGGACTTCCCAGAGATAGCCCCATTCCACGGAATCAAAGGCCTTCTCCGCATCTAGGGAGGCGACCATCTCTTTGTCCCCGTCCTCGTCTCCAGAGGCCACCACAGCATACAACCTGCGTATGTTTATGTCCGTCCCCTTTCCAGGCATGAAGCCAGATTGATCCTCATGGACCAGAGTGAGAATGACATCATTCAGTCGCCTAGCTAATATTTTAGTTAAAACCTTGGCGTCAGAATTGAGGAGGGAGATGGGCCGGTAGGAGGGGCATCTCTGAGGATCCTTCCCCGGCTTGGGGATCACTACGATGATGGCCTGAGCCATTGAAGGTGGTAGTTCACCCTCCCGCAGGGAGTTCGTGAACATGCCATGCATTCTCTCTGCCACTTCTTCTATATATTGTTTGTAAAATTCAGGTGGAATCCCGTCCTCCCCGGGCGTCTTTCCTGTCTGCATTGAGTTCAGCGCCATGCGGACCTCCTCCAAGGTGATAGGGGAGTCCAGACTCTCTCTGGCCTCCGCCGACAACTTAGGGAGCTCCACGTCCTCTAGGAAGCTTAATAAGTCTGCGTGTGTATATTGTGCCCTGGAGGAATAGAGGTTGGCATAAAAGTCCGCAAAGCAGGCGTTTATACCAGCCGGATCCGTCACCAGGGTACCGTCTGGTCTACTGATGCAGGGGATAGTGGATATCGGGGCCTGTTCTTTTGACAGCCAAGCTAGCATTTTACCTGTTTTATCACCTTGTTCAAAAATACGCTGCGTTTGCGCAAGTTGGCGTTTGTTTGCCTTGGCTACCCGCAGCAGGGCCACCTCCCTGTAAGCCACCTTCATGTCTTGGGCCGTGATCGGGTTTGCCGTAAGGGCAAATCTGGTTTCAAGATCCCGGGCTCTATTCTCTGCCTCCTCAATCATTATGCGTCCATTCCTCCGTTCCCGGGCAATAGATGACAGGTAGCACCCCCTCATATACGCCTTGAATGCATCCCAGACCGCCCCCCCAGAGGCCGTACTGGCATTGGACCTCCAATAACCCCGTACTTCTTTTCCCATTTCAATTTCCAGGGTAGGATGTTCAATCCAATACCTGGAGAGGCGCCATATTCTATCCGCCAGAGGGGTGGCGGTCTGAAGGGTGCACAACAAGGGGGAGTGGTCCGAGATACCCCTGGGGAGTAGTTCAATGCCCAGAATTGAGGGAAGCATTGCGGTACTGGCATAGAGGAGGTCGATGCGGGAGAGGGTGTTATGGGTTGAGGAATGACAGGAGTAGCTGCGGGAAGTTGGGTGCTTCCATCTCCAGACATCCTCCATTCCCACCACCCGGGCCCAGCGGGAGAGAGCCGAGTCCGAGGCAGGGTCAGCTGTCATTTTGTCAAGGGACGGGTTAGGGGGGATATTGAAGTCTCCCGTGATGATTACATTGTCAGTGTGGAATTGAGCGATCATTGCGGTAAGTCTGTGGAGCAGGGAGAGACTGGCCGGGGGTGGTATATATATACCCACAAGTACCATCTCAATCATGTCAACCCTGGCATGTATCAGTACGAACCTTCCCTCTGGGTCTATAATAATATCAAGTGGTACATAGTTCAAGTTCCTATGGACGAGAACACTAACCCCCCGTGCATAGGTGGAGTGCGTGGCATGGTAATGATGGCCCACCCAGGGCCTTTTTAGGCCCATTATCCTACCTCCCACCAGGTGAGTTTCCTGTAGAATACATATGTGTGGAGCATATTTTTTAATGTAGTCGAAGACCAGGGAGCGCTTAATCTTCTGGTTCAGCCCCCTGACATTCCAGGATAGGATTTTCAACGGAGCCATAGTCTAAAAATGCAAAGGGGCTCAACCGGGACTTTCGGTAGGCCGGATCCAGGAGGGGGGGGCCCATCTCTGAGGTCAGGCCCACTCCCATCCCGAGGTCCGCCCACCGACCGTGGATCCCCCACCATAACAACACAAATCATACACCCGCCGCAAGGATAACGTCTGCAGTAGAGGACATTTTCAATGATAATGTTGAAACACATAATCCAAACTCTAAACCAACATAACTCCCCACCCATCCCACCCCGCATCCCACAAATAGAAGAACAGAAACTGTGGGATGCTTGAGTACCCAAACCAAACATTAACCTTGCGTAGGAGTAATCTCCTCTGGGGGCGGTGCGTCCAATCAGCGCACCACGGACGGAGTCAATGTACAATGTCTCCGGAGCCTCCGCTACCTGGGGGCATTGGTCTCTCCGCCTTCCACAAAAAGGGGGAAGGAGGGGGGAGACTTCAAATAAAAAAAAAAAATCAAAAGAGAAATGGGAATGAAAAAAGTACAAGAAGGGAGAAGGGGGAGGATTGTACCTGAGGATAACAGCAGAGTCAACAGTTAGCCTTCCCGCCACCCGGTAGTAGTCTCTTAGAGTGATCTAAGGGCATCATTCTTAGTTGCAAACCGTTCAGGCATTCTGAGGGGGAGCAACAGGCTGGCCCCTTACTGCGGTCTTGAAACGAGAAACCAGGAACAAAAAATAACAACAAAAAAGAGGGGAGGTGGAAAGAAAGGTGAAAGCAGAGCAGACTGGTCAGCGATCTTCCTCTTCGGGGGTGTCGGACCTTTCCATGGTGTCCAGAACAGCAGAGTAAGAGGGATTCTTTAACACAGCTGCAGGTGTCCCTCTGAGCTGTGCTTGAGTGTGTGTAGCTCCATCTGTCCATCTTCAGTCAAAGCTGGGGGATGTTCAGAGCAAGTCGCGTGAGAAGAGCACAGGTAGAGGGAGTGAGCTGCCATAGAGAGCAGGCCGGGCCGCCATTACAGGGGGGGCCTCTATGAGGCAGGTTAGTAAGCAGCACCGTCATCTCTGTCGGGGGAGGGAGTCAAGCCATCTGGAGGCTTCGCTTGGGGAAACAAAAAATTTAACGGACTCACCATCCACCACCCTGAGCTTGGCTGGAAACATCATGTTATACTTCAGACCTTTAGCTCGCATCTGGGCTTTGACTTGGTCGAATGTCCGCCGCTGCCTTTGTGTCTCCACTGAATAGTCGGGGAACAGCATCAGTTTGGCGTTGTCCAGCCGGAGTTCTCCAGCCTTCCGTGCCTCTCTAAGGACAAGGTCCCGATCCCTAAAATTCAGTAAGCGGAAAATAAATGTGCGCGGCGGAGCTCCTGGTGGTCCCCGGATCGAGGGCATCCTGTGCGCCCGCTCGACCACGAAGTGTGAGGAGAAAGCCGCTTGTGGCAGGAGGGTACGCAGCAGCTGCTCGGTGAAGGCCTCAGTGTCACGGCCCTCTGCACCCTCTGGGAGGCCAACCAGGCGGAGGTTGTTCCTCCGATTCCTGTTCTCCTGGTCTTCTGCTCTCGTTTCCAGGGCCTTGACCCTGACTTGCAACGTGTGGAGTGAGGCATTGTGATCCTGAGCGGTGTCTTCTACAGCACTCACCCGTCGTTCCGTTTCAGTGAGTCTCTCTCTATGTTTGTCTAGGTCTCTTCTAATCAGGCCCATGTCGAGCTGAATCTGCTCGATCTTCGTGGTCAGCGTGTTCTGGCAGCCCGATATGGCCTGCATCAGTGCCTGGAATTGATCGTCTCCCAGCGGCGGGGCGTCCGCCCGTTCTGTCTGGGACGCCATGTTAGATTGGGCCTTCCCTCGTGCGCCTCGTGTCTGCAGCGGGGTGCCTGGGGCCAGCTGCCTTTTCTTTTGTGAACCGGAGCTCCCTCTCCGCATACCCGGTCCTGGCCAGGGGTGTATTGGTTCGTATGGGTGCTCAGGTAACCCGTAATGCCGGATAATATGCCCAACAGGAGCGGAGCTCTCTTCCCTCACGTCCTATCAGGTCGCCATCTTGGACACGCCCCCAGTTCTGGGCACCAGTCCTCAGGAAGGATGTACTGGAAATGGAGCGAGTATAAAGAAGGACAACAAAGCTAATAAAGGGTCTGGAGGATATTAGTTATGAGGAAAGGTTGCGAGCACTGAACTTATTCTCTCTGGAGAAGAGACGCTTGGGAGGGGATATGATTTCAATTTACAAATAACGTACTGGTGACCCCACAATAGGGGTAAAACATATTCACGGAAAGGGAGTTTAACAAGACACGTGGCCACTCAAAAAATAAGAAAAGAGGTTTAACCTTAAATCTACGTAGAGGGTTCTTTACCCTAAGAGCGGCAAGGATGTGGAATTCCCTTCCACAGGCAGTGGTCTCAGCAGGGGGCATCGATAGTTTCAAAAAACTATTAGATAAGCACCTGAACGACTGCAACATACAGGGATATACAATGTAATACTGACATATAATCACACACATAGTGAGGTTGAAAAGACACAAGTCCATCAAGTCCAACCTAACTATGTAACCATGACATTTTCTATCATATTGGTTAATGTGTTGCACTATCCATTTAGCACGTTATGAATGTCACGGCATTACTTATTTATTTTTTAAATTATTGTATTTTATGTCATCACACGTTGTTAAAGCAGACTATAGTCATTTTTTTAACCTTCCTTATATCAAATCATCTGCCACTCCTGTGTTCTTTGGAAAGCAAAGTTAATATATACGAGTTAATATTGAGGCAGTAAATACCTTATTTTCTTTACTGCCACTTTCTTCGCCTGTCATTCGCCTAGGCTAGTGATGTAGTTTCCTGCAGTCACACTGACTCCCAGATAAGATATTCACGTATTCCAGTAGGCATCTTTTTTTTGTTTTGTTATTTTTTCTTTATCACTCTTGTGAGAGTTTGAGCCAGGGGTGAGGGTGAGAGTGGAGGACAACTGTAGGAAGGCAGAGGAGAGCCGAGGGGGGCTGGAGGGGCCAGGTGAGGGCAGAGATAAGAGACGTGCGGGCATCCATGCGTTAAGGACTGGATTACTGTGCATGTGCGACCGGGAGCCACTCACTATGTATGCTTGAGACTCCACTGGGCTGGCAAGGCGGAACAATAAAGCCTATTGTCAGAGGCATGCGGCCAGGGCTTCATATGCCCATACTAAAAAGGGACCCTTATAGAATCAGCATGGGTTAGCAAACAGTAAGCATAACACTAATACCGTTTCCTAAATAGGCTTTTCTCTGTTTAAACTGCATACTGTTATATTTATATAGATTTAGCATCTTTGCCTGCAGTTCCTCTTTAAGTTGAACAGCTATAGGCAGAGTTATATTATAATAGCACCCCCTTACACAATTTTTTCCACTTATAGTATAGGTCACCAACAATATTGGGGAGCAGATTTTTTTTTTTTTAGCATTTTTTATGTCAGTGTTTAAACCCATATGCGCAAGTTACCTTTAAAACAAATACTTTCCATCATTTTCCAGTGCCAATCTGATTTACATTTAAACTGAAAGGAGGTGCTAATCCACCCAGATCACCACTGATCTGCCTCTGGATTCTATGCTTTCAATAACCAATCAGGCACAAGTATGCAGCAAGTAAACCCAGAAATGCACAGCCATATACTTGCTCCAGTTCCATGACACAAAGTAATTAAGTACCATCTCAAGTTCAAAACATGTCAATGTTGATTGTTGTGTACCCATTTGGGAAAGGTCTCCTGACTTTTGGGTAACAGAATATGGAGGTCAGACAAAGAAGAAGGAAAGTAGAGACATTTCCTCTACAGGAACACAAGCCGCTTTTAAAATACAAAATAAGCTCTAAAACCTTGGGATCTGCTCAAATACTGGGAGAAATTCAATAAAGCTGCGGCGTCACTTTTCTGGCGTTAATCCCTCTTGTTAAATGTAATGCACTAAAATTCATGAATCTTATAGAACATGTTTGGTTCTGACATCAACTTATGCAACTAATTTGGTTAGTACTAAAAAATGCAACAGTTCATATCTTACAAAAGCGGAGCCAATTAAGGCCAACCCTTTCTTGGCGTGCAGAGAGAAACTGGCGCAGATAATTTTTGCGAAAACGTCTCATGCATTCCTAAAGTTGCACAGCATGTGACAAATTCAAGTACAAGTTCTAGACCGGTACATGAATTTGGTGCAGGCTGCACCACTTTTAGAACACATAAAAGTCCTTTTTCAAAATCTGTCTGCACCAGTCTTTATGCATTCTAGGAACTGTTTTTGCGAGTTGTACAAAAGCATTTGTCATTCACCTTTACTTAGGAGTGAAGGACTCTTTTACAAGGAGCAGTATGCACATTTACAATAGACATCAATATTCTTGACAAATGTGCACAACACACCACTGGTTTCACAACAGTGAAGTTGATGAGCAACAATAAAACCAATAGATGTTCTCAAAAAATTTTTTTAAAAATCAGAGTACAGTTTGGTCATGTGACCTGTCAAAGTCACATGACTGGCTCGCCTTCAGTTTATTTTGCTTCATTAACCAGCGAGTTAATTTTTTTATTAAAATAATTACAGTGCCATCATCCACATAGAAGGGACAACATAACTTAAAAGTATGGGGATTATTTTTTTGTTAGTTTCATACTTACCTAGGTGGATGCAGCATTGGTGTGAGCAGAGAGCTCCTGACTGTCAATCACCATCTCTCCGCTATGTTCCTCCTTGCTCACTGGAGCGCGGAGCTGTGGAGGGGCGTGGAGCAGCCATCTCCGGCTCTCAGCGGCTTGCTGAGACAAGTATCAGTCCATCTGGCGGATCCAGACTCCCATTTTCAGGATGATGCTGTGCCTGGATTTCTGTGTGGGCTGAAGTCCGCTCTCTGCTGAAAACTGGTCACAGGAATGCAAAACGAATTGCACTCCTGTGACCAATAGGAGAAGTACAGCCAAACAAGCTTTGGCTATACTTCTCCTTTAAACAGTGTGTGTCTAGTATCTCTTTAACAGGCTTGTTATGACCCTAAACCTTTCACAATTCTGTACAGCAATTTATAGTTACACCCCATACTGCTGGAGTAAAAAGCATGCACTTACTGTCCATTTCCATCATGAATATCCACTGCAGCCTGAATATCTGCATTTCCAATCAGGAGTCTTAGGCACTCGGAGTGTCCATTGATTGCTAAAGGGAGGGGGAAAAAAAAAAAAAAAAACTCAGCACTGAAGTACAAATCAGTCTTAGATCACACATATTAAACATTAGATGCATGCAATTCTATAAACTGAATTTTTAGCAATTTAATCTATCAAGTATTTAAAAATAAAACAGTAACTGGAAGTTCATACAGAACAAAGCCAAGACTGCTTCAGGCATAATAGTGTGCAAATCATAACAGTCAAAAGTCATACCTCAATGCTGGCTAGTAAACATTTAGTCTAAGATTAATTAAACTGTGGCTGCACCACAACATATTACAGTTCTACAAGCACAGCAACTGTTTTTTAAAACTCAAAAGCTACTTTATGCATGGACTACATATAGGGTCATTTTAGACAACCCAAAAGATAAATTGAAATGCTTGTCCTCTACTCTATTACTTCTACTCCTCTGCCAACCCGTTTACCTGCAGGAGCACAAAGCCAATGTAATCTCCAACTAGAGCAATTTGAAGCTTTAAGTGCAAGATCCTCTCCTCATGCAACAGCGCTGGTACCTAGCAATTGGTTGCACAGGCATCCAACAAAGCATTTTTGTAAAGAAAGTCACATGCTCCCCTAAATCTGGATGAACCATTTTTTTTCACAATCTCAGTAGGCAAAACAGAGCCACAAGGGATCAAAGCAAAATTAGGTGTGCAGGAAGAGTATACAAACTGAACTTGTTTCTTTGACTTGTGAATGTGCAGGTTCACTTTAACGACTTGAGGACCAGCCGCCGCAGTTATACTGCAGAAGGTTGGCTCCCCTGGGCGAGACATCATAGCTGTACGTCGGCCGCTTTAAGAGCACTATGGGGTGCGCGACAATGGAGCCAATGTGCGTGCCCGGCAGCCGTGATCGCCCCTCGAGAGCGACAGAACAGAGGTCTGTCAATGTAAACAGACGGATCTCCATTCTCTCAGGGGCGAGGAGACTGATCAGTAACCAGTGGCTATTTTTATCGCTGATTGCTATATAAATGTCAATGGTCCCAAAAAAGTGTCAGAAGTGTCTGATCTGTCTTTTTACAAAAATGCTATAAATCTGTCCCCTATTTTGTATAAGCTATAACTTTTGTGCAAACCAATCAATATATACGCTTATTTACCAAAAATATGTAGAAGAATACATATCGGGCTAAACCGAAGACGACTTTTTTTTTTATTTTGGGGATATTTATTATAGTAAAAAACATTGTTTTCAAAATTGTCGCTTTTTTTTTTGTTTATAGCGCAAAAAAAAAAAAAAATAAAAACGCAGAGGTGATCAAATACCACCAAAATAAAGCTCTATTTGTGGGGAAAAAAAGGAAGTAAATTTTGTTTGGGTACAGCGTCAGTTAAAGCAACGCAGTGCCGTATCGCAAAAAATGGCCTGGTCATTAAGGAGGCAAATCTTCAGGTCCTTAAGTGGTTAAAGAAGTATTAAACAAAAAAGAAAACCATTATATTGCAGCTTACTACTTTTTAGATGCGATTGTGCATTAGTTTCCTTTTTAAAGCGCTCTTTAATTTTCACCTGGTGATTCTGCCTCTATGACTGAGAAAGGAGTGATCAAACACCACTGATCTCTGAGCTCTCGGCCTTCAGCCTGCAGAAAGTTTATGAGTGTTAGTCCGCGGCTCTTGGCTCCACCCCTCCAGTGTTGGGCTATGGAGGGGGCGGGAGCAGCTGGCTCAGGCTCTCAGTGGCTCGCTCAGAAACTGAGCCAGCTGTTGGTCTAGACTTCCAGGTGGATCTTTTCAGAGCCTGGACTGGCTCTGACATCAGCCGACAGTGGGGTTTAGAATGCGTAACTGCACTCCTGTGACCCACAAGGAGAAGTACAGCCAAAAAAAGCTTCAGTCATACTTCTCCTTTAACTGCTTACAAAGCCTTAGCTGGCGCATGGCTTAAATTTGTTTAATGTATCTAAATCTGCTAGAACATATAACACTATGCAAACCCCAGACTGGTTTTGGGTTTAACCACTTGACTACTGCTGGGCACTTAAACCCCCTTCCTAACCAGACCAATTTTCAGCTTTCGGTGCTCTCACATTTTGAATGACAATTACTCAATCATGCAACACTGTACCCATATGAAATGTTTGTCCTTTTTTTCACACAAATAGAGCTTTCTTTTGGTGGTATTTAATCTCCGCTGGGTTTTTTATTTTTTGCACTAATCAAAAAAGACTGAAAATTCATAAAAATAAAATAAAAATATTCGTTGTTTCTGTTAAAAAGTATGGGCAGAGTATGGGCACTGAGCTAGATCTGTAGTGCCCACCAGCGCTGCAAACGATCTCTCCCTCTCTCCTCTCACACGGTACCGATCGGTACAGAGAGGGGTTTAAAAGTGATGCTCCATCATTTGACGGAGCGATCACGTGGTAAACGGCTGCCATCAGCGGCCATTTACCGTGATCCGCTGGCACCCCCAGACCCGGATGTTCCGGGGTGCGCGATTCTGTGAGGACGTCCACCCAGAAAAAGCCGACCTCGCTATAGCCATCTTTCGGCTATGGCCCGGTCGGCATGTGGTTAATACCACTTTAAACTATAATTTGCCATACCTGCTGAATGAATGGGAGTCCTTTTCACAACATAGTCCTTTACTAATATTGATGCGCCTTGGTTGATGAGAACATCTACACATTCAACATGTCCTTTGAAAGCAGCCAGGTCCAGAGGAGTCCTTCCAGTGCTGTTCCTTACATCCAAGTCGAGCAAAGATTGTACTAGCACCTCTAATGCTTGGTGGTGGCCATGGTATGCCTGGAACAAAAAGGTTTTTGTTAAACATGGACTTGAAACACTTGGTATAAGTCAAATGCACACTAGTGGTCAGCCAAAAAGGGCCTGTACTTGGCATGTGATATTTTTTTTATAAATATGTACTGAAGCTGATCATGTCAGAGACTGCACTATTCACAGCATAATTATGCTGAAGATTAATAGCTAGAAAACATTTTGTATTCTGTCTTTCAATAGAATTCCCCACAATGAGGCTACATAACAAAACTTCAACTGAGAAATAGTTTCATAGTTTCATAGTTAGTAAGGTTGAATAAAGACACTAGTTCATCCAGTTCAACCTGGTGAGTGTCTACAATTGTCCCTATCCCTGTACATTGCATACTCACATCGGTCCCTACCCTCAAAGAGCCCACAATCCAAGGTCCCCATTCATGTACTAGGGCCAATTTTTTGGACAGAAGCCAATTAACCTACCTGCATGTCTTTGGATAGTGCTATATCCTTTAGGTATACTAACCAAGAAATGATTACACAGGCAAAGTATTTTATACATTACGGCAGTCACAAAACTACTTTCAGGCTCTCAATTTTACTACAAAAATGCCAGGTAACAAGGCAGTCAATGACCTGCTAATGTTATCCAAGCAACACACCAGCTAAAGCCACAAAGTATATCCAGTTTATCCATATTAGAGTCCATCTTTATAACAACCAGTGCAAACAATCAGTCTTTTGTGAACATATACTTCTCTCTGTGGGAGATTCGGTATATGTGGGTGATCATATCCCAGTAGGTGGGTGCGTATGACCGTCATGGACAGACTCCCTTCACCTTGAATCTTCTCTCATGGGTTCACCACCCCATTACTACTACTGAGGTAGGAATCAATGCTTGGTAAAACTTTTACCGGATGGTGAGGTGTAGCCTTACCATTACCGTATATACTCGAGTATAGGCCGACCCGAATATAAGCCGAGGCACCTAATTTTACCACAAACAACTGGGAAAACGTATTGACTCGAGTATAAGCATAGGGTGAGAAATGTGCAGCTACTGTAAGTGGAAAAGAGGGTCAACAATGCCAATTTTCAGCATCACTGTGTCCATTTGCATGCCTCACTGTGCCCATTTACTTGGTAGTTAAAAGTTCCTAAATGCCCCCTAGCTGCAGCCAAAATTTGGGGTCTCTGGACCCAAAGGGTCCCGAAATAACATTGCTGCAGATGGACACAGTTGACCGACTTTGGGGCCCACTATCTCAGGGTCACTTGGTGCTAGGAACCCCATCTTGGATATGTTGTAGTGCTAGTTCCACTGGGTTTGAATACCAAATTTGGGGTTCCTAGCACCAAGTGTCCCCGAGATATGGGGCACCAAAGTCGGGTCAGAAAATGTCAAGCACTTTTCTGCAGCAGAGAATGACATTTTCCAAACCCCATGTTTATCCACTTAGTGCTAGGAACCCCATCTTTGGATATGTTGTAGTGCTAGGTCCACTGGGTTGGCACGGGGCCCCAAAGTCGGGTCGGAAAAAAAAAAAAATTTGCTGCAGAAAAGTGCTTGATTGGAGTATAAGCCGAGGGGGGCACTTTCAGCACAAAAAAAAAAAATGTGCTGATAAACTTGGCTTATACTCGAGTATATACGGTATGTTTTTTGTATAATGTATCCAACGGCCATGATAATGTGTGATACTTTATATGTGCATTTCTCCGATATGTATATTCTATTTGTTTAGTAGTCACTATACCACGCCCTTTCCTGAAGAAGCCAATATGGCGAAACATGTTCAAAATAAAAGCGTGGAAACCGTGACGCAACTAGCATTACAGTCATCTACTGTCAATGGATGAGGATACTTGGATATATTAAATGTTTTTATTCTCATCTGTGTGATCCAATAAAGATTACTGTTTTAACTGATTTTTGATATATGGTTCTGTTCAACAAGCACCTAGAAAGTCCTGCATCTCTTCCGTTTTCAATATTTATCCATATTGGAGTTACATTTCCAATAGATTTAGCAAAGCTTCTCATGGGGTTTATGAGTGGTAATGCAGGGTTTTGTTACACGAATCTGTGCAAACTCCCTTTCAGGCACTTTATTGTGAGGACAAGGAATTTTCGTTCACTTAGTCTGTGAGAAGAGAATCTATGGCAACATTAATTTACATAGGCTCCCAGTGGGAGGCTTAGGCCCCATTACAGGAGAGCAAGAGGAAGAGGCCCTTCAGGCTGTTAACACTTGTTCATTGAACGTATCACAGAAAGTATCACAATTGTATATCCTGTTGAGAGCACACTATACCCACATTAAACTCTAAAATGGGCAAATTACCTGACTCGTGTGGCACGTTTAAAATAGTGTCAGGTAACCTGATACATCTCCTCTGGCATTGCCCCAAACGCCGTAGATACTGGAAGGGGGTTCTGGCCACGCTTAACCAAGTATTCCAAATTTCCCTCTTGATCCAATGCGTTACCTTCTAGGTGAACTGGAGGGGGCAATCCCAGAGGAAATGACAAGTATGGCCTTCGCCAGAGCCATATTCCAAGCTAGGAAAATACTTATGAGCTGGAAATATGCCATCCCACTGTCGGTTAAAGCCTGGATTCAGCACATGGGTAACACCCTTATGGAAAAATACATCAACATAGGGGGAATCCTGGGAAATTTGACAGAATATGTGCCGCATGGCTTGATACACCAGGTATTAGTCCCAGAGAACTGGTGCAGATGAGGCTGCTCAGATGCCCATAGATACAATGGATGCCTGGGAAAATGCTTGCTTGAGAAATATGTAACATTGTAAGGGGGGAAAAAGCGGGGATGTTATGGCATTCAGGACAATGAAAGGGGTTCAGTGTATAACCATGGGGAATTAAATACTGTATGGGCCATACAATGACTACTCACAGTTACCTGTTTATTGAAGGGTATGACTAATGGTTATGTAACTGATTTTTCACTGTCAAATTGAAGTGTAATGTGATCTTTGTTTGGATCTGCTTTGTTTTTCCTTGTGCAATAAAAACCTTTTGATTAAAAAAAATAAAAAATACCTAGGAGGTTCAGTGTTAGTAACCAAATTAGAGTGTGTGAGTGTGTGTGTGTGTGAGTGTGTGTGTGTGTGAGTGTGTGTGTGTGTGAGTGTGTGTGTGTGTGAGTGTATGTGTGTGTGTGTGTGAGTGAGTGTGTGAGAGTGTGTGTGTGTGTGTGTGTGTGTGTGAGTGTGTGTGTGAGTGTGTGTGTGTGAGTGTGTGTGAGTGTGTGTGTGTGTGAGTGTGTGTGTGTGTGAGTGTGTGAGTGTGTGTGTGTGTGAGTGTGTGTGAGTGTGTGAGTGTGTGTGAGTGTGTGAGTGTGTGTGAGTGTGTGTCTTCATAAAAGTGCGTACATTTACTGCCAATAGTTATTTACAAATCAATGTTTTGCAAACAATCCAAATGGCTTTAAACTAAAATAAATCCAAAATTACTGAAGATGTTATGTACTAACTAAAGCTACGATCTGTTGTCTGGGAGGAACTGCACATTTAACCACTTGCCGACCGCCCCATGTAGATATACGTCGGCAGAATGGCATACGTCGGCAGAATGGCACGTACAGGCAGAACCACGTACCTGTACGTGCCATTCTTTAGGCGGTTGGGGGGTCCGATCGGACCCCCCTCCGCCGGCGGGGACGGTCGGCATCGCTTCAGGAGCGATCCGGGACGAGGGGACGGCCAGTGGTTTCTGGCCACCCCCTCGCGATCGCTCCTGGCGAATGAAAAGCTTCCCCTTCCTGTCTATTGTATAGACAGGAAGGCGGAAGTGATGTCACGCTCGGTGCGCCGGTCTATGTGACCGGAGACGCCGAGCGGCGAACATGTTAAGGTTAGTGCACAACACTACACTGACACCAGTACAGTTAGGCACACAAAACACCCCCCTGTCACCCCCTGATCACCCCCCAGATCACCCCCTCCCCCCCCAGTCACAGTGTCACTAATTGCAGTGATCATTTATTTACTGATCACTGCATTTAGTGTCAGTGTGACTGTAATAACTGTCAGGGCAGTTAGTTTTAGGTCCTAGGTAGCCCCCTACCCCCCCCTAATAAAGGTTTAACCCCCTGATTGCCCCTAGTTAACCCCTTCACCCCCTTTTGCCAGTGTCACTAAGCGATCGTTTTTCTGATCGCTGCATTGTGTCGCTAGGTAACCATTTTTTTTTTTATTTTAACCGCCATGTTTTATATAGGTTCATAAATAGTTTTATAGGTCAGGTACCCCCATATTACAACCTAAATAAAGGTTTTAACCCCCTGATTGCCCCTAGAGTTAACCCTTTCACCAGTAATCACCGTATAACTGTCACTGGTGACGCTGGTTAGCCAGTTAGTTATTTCGTTATTTAGGTTCCCCGTCAGGTTTTTATATAGCGTCAGGTACCCCCATATATTACCTAATAAAGGTTTAACCCCCTGATTGCCCCTAGTTAACCCTTTCACCCCCTTTTGCCAGTGTCACTAAGCGATCGTTTTTCTGATCGCTGCATTAGTGTCGCTAGGTAACCAGTTTTTTTTTTAGGTTAACCGCCATGTTTATATAGGTTCATAAATAGGTTTATAGGTCAGGTACCCCCATATTACAACCTAAATAAAGGTTTTAACCCCCTGATTGCCCCTAGAGTTAACCCTTTCACCAGTGATCACCGTATAAAATGTCACTGGTGACGCTGGTTAGCCAGTTAGTTATTTCGTTATTTAGGTTCCCCGTCAGGTTTTTATATAGCGTCAGGTACCCCCATATATTACCTAATAAAGGTTTAACCCCCTGATTGCCCCTAGTTAACCCTTTCACCCCCTTTTGCCAGTGTCACTAAGCGATCGTTTTTCTGATCCCTGCATTAGTGTCGCTAGGTAACCAGTTTTTTTTTGTATTACTGTTACGGGTGACGCTGGTTAGTTAGCTTGTTTTTTATACTGTCAGGGCACCCGCCATTTATTACCCAATAACTGTTTAACCCCCTGATCGCCCGGCGGGTGATATCAATTAGGTTTTAGGGTCAAATAAGGTCTGCGTCGCCCCAGGTTAGTGCCAGTACCGCAAACACCCACGCGCAAAGCATACACCTCCCTTAGTGGTATAGTATCTGAACAGATCAATATCTGATCTGATCAGATCTATACTAGCGTCCCAGCAGTTTAGGGTTCCAAAAAAACGCATTGTTAGCGGGATCAGCCCAGATACCTGCTAGCACCTGCGTTTTCCCCCTCCGCCCAGCCCAGCCCACCCAAGTGCAGTATCGATCGATCACTGTCACTTACAAAACACTAAGCACACATAACTGCAGTGTTCGCAGAGTCAGGCCTGATCCCTGCGATCGCTAACATTTTTTTTGTGGTAGCGTTTTGATTCAGTCGCTAACAGTCAGGAGCTTTTTTACCTGTGAATCTCAAAAAAATAAAAAAAACAAAAATAGTTGTCGTTTTATTGTTCTCTCTCTCTCTCTATTGTTGCTCTTTTTTTACTCCATTCTATTCTGCAATGTTTTATTATGTTTTATCATGTTTTATCATGCTTGCTTTTCAGGTATGTAATTTTGTTTACTGTGTTTTAGTGTTAAGCATTTTTTTGTTTTCAGGTGCGCCATTCAGTTGCAGCGCGGATTTATTTATCTTGACAGCAACAGCGTTTGCTCCCACGATACATAAAGCCGCGACTCCAACGCTGTAGGAGGTGATTTCACCACCACAGTTAAAAAAAAGAGCATATGTGCCGAAGCATGGGGGCAGCAGGGGGGGGGGGAGGAGCGATTGGCTCCTAATGCCACGTACATACGGTCGAAATTCCGACCGTGTGTACACGGCATAACTTTTGCGGGAGGATGCCCCCATGCATCGGCATATATAAATGGTGCATGTATGCCCATCATTAGAAGTGGGTGGATGAAGGGAGGTATTCTAATGGTGGGCATACCCACCAATCAATCTCTTTTTTTCGTTCAGCCAAGAGGCTGCATGAAAAAAAAAAAGATTACAATATATGTCCAGTATGTTGCTGGACTTTGAATGGTTATACCAGAATGATGCCTGCAGGTTTAGGTATCATCTTGGTATCATTCTTTTCAGCCAGTGATCGGCTTTCATGTAAAAGCAATTCTAGCGGGTAATTAGCCTCTAGACTGCTTTTACAAGCAGTAGGAGGGAATGTCCCCCCTCCCGGATATAAACCGCGCCATTGGGAAATTGGGAAAGCATTTTATCACACCAATCTTGGTGTGGTCAGATGCTTTGAGGGCAGAGGAAAGATCTAGGGTCTAATAGACCCCAATTTTTTCAAAAAAAGAGTACCTGTCACTGCCTATTGCTATCATAGGGGATATTTACATTCCCTGAGATAACAATAAAAATCATAACAAAGAAAAAAAATGGAAGGAACAGTTTAAAAATAGAATAAAAAAGCTAAATAAATAAAAAAAAAAAAAAAAAAAAAAAAAAAAAAAGCACCCCTGCCCCCCCTTCTCTTGCGCAAAGGCGTACACAAGCGTTGGTCTGGCGTCATATGTAAACAGCAATTGCAGCATGCATGTGAGGTATCACCGCGAAGGTCAGATCGAGGGCAGTAATTTTAGCAGTAGACCTCCTCCGTGAATCTAATGTGGTATCATGTAAAGGCTTTTAAAGGCTTTTAAAAATGTATGTAGTTTGTCGCCACTGCGTGTTTGTGCGCAATTTTAAAGCATGTCGTGTTTGGTATCCATGTACTCGGCCTAAGATCATATTTTTTATTTCATCAAAAATTTGAGCAATATAGTGTGTTTTAGTGCATTAAAATAAAAAAAAGTGTATTTTTTCCACAAAAAATGCGTTTGAAAAATCGCTGCGCAAATACTGTGTGGAAAAAAAAAATGCAACACCCACCATTTTAATCTGTAGGGCCTTTGCTTTAACAATATATATAGTGTTTGGGGGTTCAACGTAATTTTCTTGCAAAAAAAAAATATGTTTTCATGTAAACAAAAAGTGTCAGAAAGGGCTTTGTCTTCAAGTGGTTAGAAGAGTGGGTGACGTGTGACATAGGCTTCTAAATGTTGTGCATAAAATGCCAGGACAGTTCAAACCCCCCCCAAATGACCCCATTTTGGAAAGTAGACACCCCAAGCTATTTGCTGAGAGCAATGTTGAGCCCATTAAATATTTTTTTTTTTTGTCCCAAGAGATTGAATAATGAAAAAAAAAAAATATATATATTTTTTTTACAAAAAGTTGTCACTAAATGATATATTGCTCAAACATGTCATGGGCATATGTGGAAATACACCCCAAAATACATTCTGTTGCTTCTCCTGAGTACGGGGATACCACATGTGTGGGACTTTTTGGAGCCTAGCTGCGTACGGAACCCCAAAAACCAAGCACCGCCTTCAGGCTTTCTAAGGGAGTAATTTTTTTATTTCACTTCTCACTGCCAATCACAGTTTCGGAGGCCATGGAATGCCCAGATGGCATAAAACCCCCCAAAATGACCCCATTTTGGAAAGTAGACACCCCAAGCTATTTGCTGAGAGGTATTGTGAGTATTTTGCAGATGTCGCTTTTTGTCACAAAGTTTTGAAAATTGAAAAAAAAAAAAAAAAAAAATTTTTTTTCTTTACTTTCTTCATTTTCAAAAACAAATGAGAGCTGTAAAATACTCACCATGCCTCTCAACAAATAGCTTGGGGTGTCTACTTTCCAAAATGGGGTCATTTGGGGGGGTTTTGTGCTATTTTGGCATTTTATGGCCTTCGAAACTGTGATAGGTAGTGAGGAGTGAAATCAAAAATTTGCACCCTTAGAAATCCTGAAGGCGGTGCTTGGGTTTCGGGGCCCCGTACGCGGCTAGGCTCCCAAAAAGTCCCACACATGTGGTATCCCCATACTCAGGAGAAGCAGCAAAATGTATTTTGGGGTGCAATTCCACATATAACTATGGCATGTGTGAGCAATATATAATTTAGTGACAACTTTTTGAAGAAAAAAAAAATTATTTTTTATTTTTGTCTTTATTCAATCACTTGGGACTAAAAAAAAAAATATTCAATGGGCTCAACATGCCTCTCAGCAAATAGCTTGGGGTGTCTACTTTCCAAAATGGGGTCATTTGGGGGGGTTTTGTACTTCTCTGCCATTTTAGCACCTCAAGAAATGAAATAGGCAGTCATAAATTAAAAGCGGTGTAAATTCCAGAAAATGTACTCTAGTTTGTAGACGCTATAACTTTTGCGCAAACCAATAAATATACGCTTATTGGCATTTTTTTTACTAAAGACATGTGGCTGAATACATTTTGGCCCAAATGTTTGACTAAAATTGAGTTTATTAGATTTTTTTTATAACAAAAAGTAGAAAATCTCTTTTTTTTTCAAAATTTTCGCTCTTTTTCCGTTTATATCGCAAAAAATAAAAATCACAGAGGCAATCAAATACCATCAAAAGAAAGCTCTATTTGTGGGAAGAAAAGGACGCAAATTTCGTTTCGTTACAAAATTGCATGACCGCACAATTACCAGTTAAAGTAGTGCAGTGCGAAATTGAAAAAAAAGACCTCTGGTCCTTAAGCTGACAATTGGTCCGGGGCTGAAGTGGTTATTAGACCTCAACTGTATTAAACCTCAGCCAACTTCAGATCACAGAAGTCCACTTCTGCTGTTCTTGCGTTAAAAATCGCTCTTGATCTCCATCTATATTATTTACAGCATATATTATGCTCAGTAGTAAAAACGTTTTATGCAGATAAATATTACATGAAAATATTTGCCCTTTTGCCGTCAGCAGGTAGAAGGTTGTCAGTATATCACTCCAGATTTACTGTCATCTGCTGGGCTGTGATTACAGACTTTAATAGCAAACTCTCAGATTACATATACACAGTTAAATGACTCCCAAAGGGGAAACATTCTCCTCCCCTCATAACAGACAAAGAGTGATCAGTTTTAAAGCTAGTGCTGGGCTTTCCTACTAGACTGAACAGCATGGACTCAATATTAGGTTTGAAAATAGTAAAAAAATAAAAAATAAATAAAAATAAATAAATAAAAAATAAAAAACACACACACACACACACACACACACACACACACACACACACACACACACACACACACACACCCACCCCCCCCCCAAAAAAAATATTAAAATGATCCAAAAAACACTTAGAGTGACATGTTAACCACTTCCCGACCGCCCCATGTAGATATACGTCAGCAGAATGGCACGTACAGGCAGAATCACGTACCTGTACGTGCCATTCTTCAGGCGCGTGGGGGGTCCGATCGGACCCCCCCCCCCGGCCGGCGGGGCCGGTCGGGATCGCTTCAGGAGCGATCCGGGATGAGGGGACGGCCAGTGGTTTCTGGCCACCCCCTCGCGATCGCTCCTGGCGAATCAGATGCTTCCTCTGTCTGTGTCAATCAAAACACAGGCAGAGGAAGTGATGTCACGCTCGGTGCGCCGGTCTATGTGACCGGAACGCCGAGGAGACAAGATGTAAAGGTTAGTGCACCAACAGTACACTGACACCAGTACACATAGGCACATATTCCCCCCCCCTGTCACCCCCAGATCACCCCCCCCCCCCCCCCCCCAGTCACAGTGTCACTAATTGCAGTGATCATTTATTTACTGATCACTGCATTTAGTGTCAGTGTGACTGTAATAACTGTCAGGGCAGTTAGTTTTAGGTCCAAGGTAGCCCCCTACCGCCCCCCCCCCCCCTAATAAAGGTTTTAACCCCTTGATTGCCCCCAGGTAACCCTTTCACCCCCCTTTTGCCAGTGTCACTAAGCGATCGTTTTTTTCTGATCGCTGTATTAGTGTCACTGCTGTCGCTAGGTAACCATTTTTTTTATTTTAGGTAACCGCCATGTTTATATAGGTTCATAAATATGTTTATAGGTCAGGTACCCCCATATTACAACCTAAATAAAGGTTTTAACCCCCTGATTGCCCCTAGAGTGAACTCTTTCACCAGTGATCACTGTATAAGTGTCACTGGTGACGCTGGTTAGCCAGTTAGTTATTGAGGTTCCCCGTCAGGTTTTTATATAGCGTCAGGTACCCCCATATAATACCTAATAAAGGTTTTAACCCCCTGATTGCCCCTAGTTAACCCTTTCACCAGTGATCACCGTATAACTGTTTTACGGGTGACACTGGTTAGATAGTTTGTTTTTTATACTGTCAGGGCACCCGCCATTTATTACCCAATAACGGTTTAACCCCCTGATCGCCCGGCGGGTGATATCAATTAGGTTTTAGGGTCAAATAAGGTCTGCGTCGCCCCAGGTTAGTGCCAGCACCGCAAACACCCACGCACAAAGCATACACCTCCCTTAGTGGTACAGTATCTGAACAGATCAATATCTGATCTGATCAGATCTATACTAGCGTCCCAGCAGTTTAGGGTTCCAAAAAAACGCATTGTTAGCGGCATCAGCCCAGATACCTGCTAGCACCTGCGTTTCCCCCCTCCGCCCAGCCCAGCCCACCCAAGTGCAGTATCGATCGATCACTGTCACTTACAAAACACTAAGCACATAACTGCAGCGTTCGCAGAGTCAGGCCTGATCCCTGCGATCGCTAACAGTTTTTTTTTGTGGTAGCGTTTTGATTCAGTCGCTTCAGTCAGGAGCTTTTTTACCTGTAAATCTCAAAAAAAAAAAAAAAAAAAAAATAGTTGTCGTTTTATTGTTCTCTCTCTATTGTTGCTCTTTTTTTACTCCATTCTATTCTGCAATGTTTTTTATTATGTTTTATCATGCTTGCTTTTCAGGTATGTAATTTTGTTTACTGTGTTTTAGTGTTAAGCATTTTTTTGTTTTCAGGTGCGCCATTCAGTTGCAGCGCGGATTTATTTATCTTGACAGCAACAGCGTTTGCTCCCACGATACATAAAGACGCGACTCCAACACTGTAGGAGGTGATTTCACCACCACAGTTAAAAAAAAGAGCATATATGCCGAAGCATGGGGGCAGCAGGGGGGGGGGGGGGGAGCGATTGGCTCCTAATGCTGCGTACATACGATCGAAATTCCGACGGAGCCTTGCCCCGTGGAAAAGTGCAACCGTGTGTACATGGCATAACTTTTGTGGGAGGATGCCCCCATGCTTCGGCATATATAAATGGTGCATGTATGCCCATCATTAGAAGTGGGTGGATGAAGGGAGGTATTCTAATGGTGGGCATACCCACCAATCAATCTCTTTTTTTCGTTCAGCCAAGAAGAAAAGATTACAATATATGTCCAGTATGTTGCTGGACTTTGAATGGTTATACCAGAATGATGCCTGCAGGTTTAGGTATCATCTTGGTATCATTTTCAGCCAGTGATCGGCTTTCATGTAAAAGCAATTCTAGCGGGTAATTAGCCTCTAGACTGCTTTTACAAGCAGTGGGAGGGAATGTCCCCCCTCCCGGATATAAACCGCGCCATTGGGAAATTGGGAAAGCGTTTTATCACACCGATCTTGGTGTGGTCAGATGCTTTGAGGGCAGAGGAAAGATCTAGGGTCTAACAGACCCCAATTTTTTCAAAAAAAGAGTACCTGTCACTGCCTATTGCTATCATAGGGGATATTTACATTCCGTGAGATAACAATAAAAATGATAACAAAAGAAAAAAATGGAGGGAACAGTTTTAAAATAAAATAAAAAAGCGAAATAAAAAAAAAAAAAATAAAAATAAAAAAAAAAGCACCCCTGCCCCCCCTTCTCTTGCGCAAAGGCGAACACAAGCGTTGGTCTGGCGTCATACGTAAACAGCAATTGCACCATGCATGTGAGGTATCACCGCGAAGGTCAGATCGAGGGCAGTAATTTTAGCAGTAGACCTCCTCCGTGAATCTAATGTGGTATCATGTAAAGGCTTTTAAAGGCTTTTAAAAATGTATGTAGTTTGTCGCCACTGCGTGTTTGTGCGCAATTTCAAAGCATGTCGTGTTTGGTATCCATGTACTCGGCCTAAGATCATATTTTTTATTTCATCAAAAATTTGAGCAATGTAGTGTGTTTTAGTGCATTAAAATAAAAAAAAAGTGTATTTTTTCCACCAAAAATGCGTTTGAAAAATCGCTGCGCAAATACTGTGTGGAAAAAAAAAATGCAACACCCACCATTTTAATCTGTAGGGCCTTTGCTTTAACAATATATATAGTGTTTGGGGGTTCAACGTAATTTTCTTGCAAAAAAAAAAAAATGTTTTCATGTAAACAAAAAGTGTCAGAAAAGGCTTTGTCTACAAGTGGTTAGAAGAGTGGGTGACGTGTGACATAGGCTTCTAAATGTTGTGCATAAAATGCCAGGACAGTTCAAACCCCCCCCCAAATGACCCCATTTTGGAAAGTAGACACCCCAAGCTATTTGCTGAGAGCAATGTTGAGCCCATTAAATTTTTTTTTTTTTGTCCCAAGAGATTGAATAATGAAAAAAAAAAAAATATATATATATTTTTTTTACAAAAAGTTGTCACTAAATGATATATTGCTCAAACATGTCATGGGCATATGTGGAAATACACCCCAAAATACATTCTGTTGCTTCTCCTGAGTATGGGGATACCACATGTGTGGGACTTTTTGGGAGCCTAGCCGCGTACGTCACCCCAAAAACCAAGCACCGCCTTCAGGCTTTCTAAGGGTGTAATTTTTTTATTTCACTTCTCACTGCCAATCACAGTTTCGGAGGCCATGGAATGCCCAGATGGCATAAAACCCCCCAAAATGACCCCATTTTGGAAAGTAGACACCCCAAGCTATTTGCTGAGAGGTATGGTGAGTATTTTGCAGATCTCGCTTTTTGTCACAAAGTTTTGAAAATTGAAAAAAAAAAAAAAAAAATTTTTTTTTCTTTACTTTCTTCATTTTCAAAAACAAATGAGAGCTGTAAAATACTCACCATGCCTCTCAACAAATAGCTTGGGGTGTCTACTTTCCAAAATGGGGTCATTTGGGGGGGTTTTGTGCTATTTTGGCATTTTATGGCCTTCGAAACTGTGATAGGTAGTGAGGAGTGAAATCAAAAATTTGCACCCTTAGAAATCCTGAAGGCGGTGCTTGGGTTTCGGGGCCCCGTACGCGGCTAGGCTCCCAAAAAGTCCCACACATGTGGTATCCCCATACTCAGGAGAAGCAGCAAAATGTATTTTGGGGTGCAATTCCACATATAACCATGGCATGTGTGAGCAATATATCATTTAGTGACAACTTTTTGAAAAAAAAAAAAAAAAAAAAAGCTTTTTTTTTTTTTTTTGTCTTTATTCAATCACTTGGGACTAAAAAAAAAAATATTCAATGGGCTCAACATGCCTCTCAGCAAATAGCTTGGGGTGTCTACTTTCCAAAATGGGGTCATTTGGGGGGGTTTTGTACTTCCCTGCCATTTTAGCACCTCAAGAAATGAGATAGGCAGTCATAAATTAAAAGCGGTGTAAATTCCAGAAAATGTACTCTAGTTTGTAGACGCTATAACTTTTGCGCAAACCAATAAATATACGCTTATTGGCATTTTTTTTACTAAAGACATGTGGCTAAATACATTTTGGCCCAAATGTTTGATTAAAATTGAGTTTATTGGATTTTTTTTTATAACAAAAAGTAGAAAATATCTTTTTTTTTCAAAATTTTCGCTCTTTTTCCGTTTATATCGCAAAAAATAAAAATCACAGAGGCAATCAAATACCATCAAAATAAAGCTCTATTTGTGGGAAGAAAAGGACGCCAATTCCGTTTGGGTACAACATTGCATGACTGCGCAATTACCAGTTAAAGCAGTGCAGTGCGAAATTGAAAAAAGACCTCTGGTCCTTTGGCTGCCAAATGGTCCGGGGCTGAAGTGGTTAAAGAGCAACTGGGTTGAGTGGGGCAGGGATTAATATGCAACTTGACTGTCACAACTGACAGGGATACACTCCCCACACATGGCACAGTGGTGAGAACTGGAATCCCTGTTCACAGCTGTGTAGAGTGTACTCAGGCCACAACAGTGGAAAAATCAGCAGAGGTTGCGGAAATAATTAGGATTCTTGGTAGGAACATCTGGATAAATAAATGTATTAAATAGCTAAAGGAGGACTGAATCCAGTTTTCCTCATTGTACTTCGTTAGAAAGTTCTAACATTTGGCTTTGGACAGTTTACTTCGCAACCATCGTATGTCCCTGTCTAGGATGCTAAACATTACAAAAATGCTAAATGTTAGTCATTCTTACTGATTTAACCTCCCTAGCGGTAACCCCGAGCCTGGCTCGGGTCCAGCTTTTTGTGCTGGGAGAGGTAACCCCGAGCCAGGCTCGGGCTTGCGTGCAGGATGCAGGGGGGAAGTTACTTACCTTTTCCCCTGGATCCTGCGATGTCTCCCCGCTGTGTGAGCGAGCCGTCCGCTCGCTCGATTCACACAGTGCCGGTCTCCGTTCCCTGCGACGTTACGACGCACGGGAGCGGAGATCGGCGCCAAATTTAAAAAAGTTTAAAAACACACACAACACATACAGTACTGTAATCTTACAGATTACAGTACTGTATACAAAAAATACACACCCCCTTTGTCCCTAGTGGTCTGCCCAGTGCCCTGCATGTCATTTTATATAATAAAAAGATTTTTTTTCTGCCTGGAAACTGGAGATTGTCCATAGCAACCAAAAAGTGTCCCTTTATGTCAAAAGTGGTTTTAGACCAGCTAGAAAACACCGATAAAACATTAAAATCACAATTTATCATCAAACAATAAATTTAATGACAGCGACTATTCTGCAACTGAGCAAATTTCAGTGTTTTTGATTTGATTACATTATTGAATCATTTTTTTATATATATTTTTATTATATTATAATTTATTATTTTGTGTTTCAAACTTTATCATACCCGGGATGTCTACTAGACTCTGGTTCGGACAGATTTAAGTGAGTTATTCATAAGAATTGCATGCCTACAATATAAAAACGCCAAATTTCCATGCAAAATAATTGTACCGCTTTCAGCACTAAATTCCAGCCAGAATCATACCGCCAGGGAGGTTAAAGAAACCAAAGTGAAAGTTAAAACTAAACCCCAATATATCAGGATTCATACATTTTACAGGATAGTGACAACTTGCAATGGGCACTTTGCTCCAGTTTTCAGCGTTCAAGAGAAAAAACAAACAAAAACAAAAAAATAAAAAATAAAACCACACTAAAAAACAATATACACAAGTTCAGAACTATAGAATGACATTCATTCCTGCCATCTTGGAAAAGTGTTACTTACAACATCTAGAGGCGTTTCTCTAGCAACCTATTAAAAAAAAAAAAAAAAAAATTGTTAACACTTTAAAAAGATATCGAGCAAAGTCAAAACACTGTCTATTCAAACTGGCAGTTCTCCCAGTCCGTGTTTGCACTTCCATATCCACATTTTCACCCGCTATGATTTTCCTGACTGAAACCTCCAGTTTTACACTTTTAGCTAGATACCATGATATTAAAACTTTAGAGGTAAAATAATGTGAGCCATTATTTAATGGCTCAAGCTTGGGTGAACCCCAATTGATATGTTTGGGATTATAGTACAAACCAACCTACAAAAAACAAACAGATACATAGTTGTATAGTAGGTGAGGTTGAAAAAAGACAAGGCCATCAAGTCCAACCTTTGTGTGCGATTATATGTCAGTATTACATTGTATATCCCTGTATGTTGTGGTCGTTCAGGTGCTTTTCTAATAGTTTTTTTAAACTATTGATGCTCCCAGCTGAGACCACCGCCTGTGGAAAAGAATTCCACATCCTTGCTGCTCTTACAGTAAAGAAACCACTACGTAGTTTAAGGTTAACGTGGTTCAGTTATCCTGACTGGGCGGGACAAAAGCCACTGTGCGGCCGCGCATTGCAGCGATTGGTGGTGCTGTGTCTCAGTGAGTCTGAGGCTCTTCACCACGTGATCAGCCGTGTCCAATCACGGCTGATCACGATGTAAACAGGAAGACGTGAGTAGAGGAGAGCCGATCGGTGGCTCTCCTGACTGGGGGGGGGGGTCTGTACTGATTATCATCGCAGCCCCCCCTCGGATCCCACCCAGGACCCCCAGGATGGCCATCCACAATGGACCACCAGGGGAATGCAAATCTGTGCCAAGGCAGCTGCCAATCGGTGCCCACTCATAATTCCTAACACTGCCACGTATAAATGCCCATCAGTGCCACCCATAAGTACCCATCTTTGCAGCCTTTCAGTGCCCAGTGCCACCCACCAGTGCCACTCGTCTGTGCCCGCTCATTGGTGTCACCTCATCAGTGCCACCTCATCAGTGCCCGTCAGTGCAGTCTTATCAGTGCCCATTAGTGAAGGAAAAAAAAAACGTATTTACAAAATTTTATAACAAATAAAAGCAAAACTTAAATTTTTTTCACATTTTGTCTTTTTTATATTTGTTTAGCAAAAAAAAAAAAAAACGCAGAGGTGCTCAAATACCACCAAAAGAAAGCCATTTGTGGGAACAAAATTATAAAAATTCTGTTTGGGTACAGTATTGTATGACCGCGCAATTGTCATTTAAACAGCGACAGCGCAGAAAGCTGAAAATTGGCTTGGGCAGGAAGATGTATAAGTGCCTGGTATTGAAGTGGTTAAACCTCTTTTCTTCTAATTTTAATGAGTGGCCACGTGTCTCGTTAAACTCCCTTCCACGAAAAAGTTTTGTCCCTATTGTGGGGTCACCAGTATGGTAGTTGTAAATAGAAATCATATCCCCTCTCAAGCGTCTCTACTCCAGAGAGAATAAGTTTAGTGCTCGCAACCTTTCTTCATAACTAATATCCTCCAGACCCTTTATTTCCAGGACATCCTTTCTGAGGACTGGTGCCCAGAACTGGACAGCATACTCTAGGTGTGGCCGTGCCAGAGTCTTGTAGAGTGGGAAAATTATCGTTTTAACTCTGGAGTTGATCCCCTTTTTAATGAACGCCAATATTGTTTGCTTTGTTAGCAGCAGCTTGGTATTGCATGCCATTGCTGAGCCTATCATCTACTAGGACCCCCAGGCAGTAGTGTATTTAAGTTTTGTGCTGCCCTAGGCCTAAACTCGTGCACCCCCCTACGTTTAAATTTGACCCACCCCTTCCTGTCAAATTTTCGAGTGGGGACACTAGTTCTGAGGGCCTGGGACAATGGATTCCCTTAGCATAGATTTCCTCACTTCCTGTTTGGCTGTGGGGCAGGAAGTGAAGGGAAATCTCTGCAATGGGACAGGGATGGTAAAAAATAAACTGTCAGGGGCTATAACCCTCCCTTACTCCCCCCCCCCCCCCATTTTGGAAAAAGTGTTGCCTATAGTTCTACATTAAGCACAAATTTCTGATAATTTTATGGAGAGGACTAAGAAGATATAACAATGCCAATGGTGCAGCAGAAAACATAGCACAGTGAGGAAGGTTTGTGGTCCAGGATGATAGGACAGTCAAAATTAGAAGCTGCGCCCCCCCCCCCCCACAATGTTGTAGAATGCCAGCCGCCCGCATACCGGAAGCAGTGCGGCCGCTTTATGGGGGGTCTGGACTAATTTGCCTCTCAGCCCAGTCGGCCACATAAGACTGGCGCTACACTAACTGTGTAGCGCAAGCTGGCGGGGACTCTTTCCGTGCTGCCCCCCTGCAAAGTGCTGGCCTGGGCCTTGTCGGCCTAGGTCAGGATACAGCATTGCCCCCAGGTCCTTTTCCATCCTAGATTCCCCCCAGAGGTTCTCCCCCCAGTGAATAGATTGCATTCATATTTTGCAACCCAAATGCATTATTTTACATTCTTCTACATTAAACCTCATTTGCCATGTAGTTGCCCACCCCTTTAATTTGTTCAGATCTTTTTGCAAGGTTTCCACATCCTGGGAAGAAGTCATTGCCCTGCTTAGCTTAGTATAATCCGCAAATACAAAGATTGAACTGTTTACCCCATCCTCCAGGTCGTTTATGAATTAAATAGCCAGCACAGAACCCTGGGGGACTCCACTTCCCACCCCTGACCATTCTGAGTACTCCCCATTTATCATCACCCTCTGAACTCGCCCTTGTATCCAGTTTTCAATCCATATACTCGCCCCTATGGTCCATGCCAAGGGACCTTATTTTGTACAGTAAAAGTTTATGGGGAACTGCGTCAAATGCTTTTGTAATAGATTGGTTTGGCAAGAACGATTCTTCATGAATCCTTGCTGATTACTGCGAATACAGTTTTCATTACTAAATTCTTGTATATAGTCCCTTATCTCCCACATCTAGATACTAACGAATAAGAAAAGTCTACCTGCCAACTGTCTACTTTGGGAATGAGTACAGTGGACAAAACTGGAACATGCCTTTTCGGACAAGCCATAATTAGATTAACTTCTGGAAGGGCCCCAAGGCTTTTAGTGTCACCCTGATGATTGATGTAAGCCTTGCTGTTGGGTTGACCAACTAAACCCTCAGCAGTCACCCCTGAAGCTTGTTGATCCACCCTAGCAGTTATAGGGAAAACAGCCCTAGTTTGAGACTGTGGATGGGAAGTTTGCATCTTCAAGCCCAAGTCCCTTAGACTGCTTCCATCCCTAGGACACCTCCGATTCAGGTTATTAGGACAAAGGACTTCAAGGATTCCAGCACAATGCTGCTTAAACATCAGGTCAGGAATATTCTGACCTTAAGACTTGGGCCAGTCCAGAGACTAATAGCTTGTGCCACACATTCAGCACATTGAGCTGCAGAGAACTGAAACTGGGTGAACAGCATTGCCTCGAATGAGGCCACAATACCCTCATGCAACATAATAAAACTGGAAACTTACTGAAGCCTAGGGTGGGGAAATGAGCTCTGGGGGGGTCAATACTCAAACACCAAAATGGCAATTGCCAATGATTAAGCACAATTGTACTGTGTGAAACATCTACAAGACTGTGGTGGTGTCCTTTTTGATGTCATCCTAGTGATTTAAATAATGGCATTTTTTTTCCTTTATAAATGTGCAGCCATTTCTTCTTTGTTACATATACCTACGGAGACGGGCAGGGGCATGCACTTGATTGGAATCCTATTAGGCTTAATCCATTCACCTTGAGCGGTGAGTTCTTTATCCCTCTCAAATGCCAATAGCTTGAACTGGGTCCAAGAATAGGCCTAAGTACTCCAAATGATGGGTTGTACCCAATGCCTCCGGCCTGATGTCTGCCATTAGGGAGGGTTAATCGCAACCATAACCAGTTCTTTCCAGTGAAAAGCCACCTGGGAACTCCCTGCTTTGCTCACTTTGACCCAATGTCAAGATGTAAAAATAGCCAGAGTGAGTAGACAAAAAAAAAAAAACAGAAATTAATGAATGTCAATGTAGATTATCGATCAAAGTGGAAACTCAATGTGGACCAGAGGGTCTACCTGCCATAAACACTAAAATTACAAGCACACGTTTGTGGATGAAGCATGTTTAGGCATGGTTTACATACACTGCCTTATGGAAGATGTTTTCTAATGTAAACCACACAAAAAAAAAAAAAAGATGAAGATGTTGTCTCAATAGTAAGTTGCTACATCCTTAGATACACTCCTCCACCAGCACTAGTTCAATCTTACCTAAGGGACATATTTACACTTCTGCATTTTATATTAAAGATCTGTCATGCAGCATGCATTTATTAGATCATGAAGTTGTTTTCGAAAGGTCATGGAAATCCAAGAGCAATAAAAAAACATTGGTGAGATAAATAATAAATGTGATTTTTGTTTAAGAAAAAAAAAATCCAAGTCTCTGAGCACCCACATGCATTAAAAATAGAGTGCTAAAAGACTGATGGCAAAGCCAGTAAGTTTGCATCAGGCAGTGTTAAATTGATACTTGGATGGGAAGAGGGCTGGAAGTTACATCAGCTCGGTCTACTTTGACAAACAATATAAATGTACAAGGCCCTTACTTCAAATGACAATTTTAATAGTATGTCTTATTAAAAATGCTGCTAGCAGTTTTGCACTAAAAGGTACCCACACACCAAAAGTCTATAGGTTAATACTATAGGCGAAATTTTGAATTGAATATTCAACTGCCTAAATAATGGTTTGCTATGGTCATCAGAAAATCCGGTTGACCATCCCAACATTAGACGGCAATAAAAAAGGTGGTATGCTGATCCCATAAAACAAATATGGTCACAGTAGATTACATTTGTTTAGCCTGTAGTCACTTTTCCATTCTCAGAAAATGGCCAATATGTTCAAGTAATTCCCATGCCTATGGTCACACTGATCTTCATTCCTGTATTCTATACTTCATAGATGTACATGTTTGAATCACATTAAAACATGACAGGTACACACCCCAATATGAAGAAAGTAAAGAAATGAAAATATCACACTTACACACTGGATTGAATTTATGAAGACTGGAGCAGCCAGAATCTGGGGTTGCTGTGCATGGCAAGCAGCCAAAGTTTACCTGAGCAAGTTGAATATGAAAGCTGATTGGTCAAAATGCACAGCTGCTCCAGATTATGTCTGCCCAAGTTTCAGTGAATTAGCACCAATGTGTATTAGTTAAACCCCCCCCCCCCCCAAATTATGGTTTAGACTTCTACCTACCAGTTCTAGACATAAACGATGTCCATAAGCTGCTGCATAATGAATTGCATTGTACCCTTGTTTATCCCTGATCCCTGGGTTTGCATCATTTCTTAATAAGTATTCCAGGCACCTATAAAAGAAAAATAAGTTATTCAAGAGAAGATACTCAGAAATACTACTAAATCAATAAAAAAAAATTGGCTGAGCAAGTTTCTTAGAATCATTTTTGTTTAAAGTTTTTAATATTGCGATACATGTAATGAAGATATACGGACGTAATGAACAAGAAAAATATTTCCAGTGGGTTTGCAAAAATTGTTAAGAGCTGATTGCTGATGAACTCCCTTTCCGACGGTCGGTAATGGTTTTCCCTTTCCACAGACAACTCAGATTGTGCAGTCAAAATCAATATAGTCAGAGAGAACATTCATCAGCTTAATAACTCGCAATCAAATATATTGGGGGAAAAAGGGGGCATAAAAAGACGAAAAGTGAGATGCAGGATGATGTTCAAAAAAGCTACATTCGCCAGTTTTACCCAGCTTGCACATCCTTCTAAAAGGGTTATTTATGCACTAGAGATACTACTGGGGGAGATTTACTAAAACCGGTGCACTCAGTCTGGTGAAGCTCTGCATAGTAACCAATCAGCTGCTAGGTTTTATTGCCAAAGCTTCACTAAACAAGCTGTATCTAGGAGTGGATTGGTTACTATGCACAGCTGCACCAGATTCTGTGTGCACCTGTTTAGTAAATCTCCCCAACTATATCCAGGGATGCTATGTTTTTTTTTTTTTTTTTCAAATAAACCAAATTCATCATTCAAAACAGCAGTTATTTTTTGTCATTATCCAAATTAACTTTGTATTGCTCAGTGAAAAGGGGATAAATGAAAACTTCCATGACCTAGCGACTGCCACCCATGCTGCCAGAAATATAGCCAAAACTTTTTAACCCTAGGGCATGTCCATCAGATATGACTTACTAAGCCTTCTTGCCCACAACCTCAAAAGCAACTCGGGAAGGTGCCAGACACAGGAAGCTATCCTTGTAGAAAAAGAAAAAACCCTCCCACATATTACACAGGAAGGATTGGGTTTTTCAATTTTATGGCAGTAAAGTGATTCTATTAAAGGACCACTTGTGTCAGAGAATGCAAATGGTGCTATTTCTGCTTGATTGTTATGGACACTTGTCAGTTTACTAAATAAATTTATATATATATATATATATATATATATATATATATATATATATATATATATATACACACACACACACACACACATACACATATATACACATACATACATATACACTGGTATTTAGTCAAAATATTTATAGAAACCCCCCCAAAAAAATTAAAATAAATGTAAAAAGCAAATAGTACTTTTGTATTCACTAACATGTTTTTCTTGGAGTCCACTGAGGGGCACAGGAAGCCCTGAATCTTCGGGTTATACTGCCATCTACAAAAGGACTGGACACTGGCAAGAAATCAAAAAACACTGTAGGCCAGCCCAGAAAAGCTCCAACCAGCAAGCCTCAGTTTTGTAGCAAAGCAGTACCAAAAGCATGGTCATAAAGACAAAGGGGTGGGGTGTGTCCCCCTAAATGAACTCCAAGAAAAGGATTTTAATTGAGAGAAAAAAAAAATCCCATTTTCTTTCTTGCCACTGACAAATATTGGATTTCTTTAACCTTGGGGACTTTCAAAAGCAGTACAAGGGTCAAGTGCCTTGTAAGGTCAAGCTGCCAGTTCACACAATCCCCTTGCGAAAGTGTCTGCTCTAAAGAAAAACTACCTTATTGGGGAAGGAGAGAGGATAGTCAACTGGTTCCAGTGGTGGCTTCCAGAGCACAAAAAAGACCAGAATCAAATCTGTGACAGGGGAGCTACATTGGAGACCTTCTGTGCAAAAGATTTTAAAAGGCTAATGACTTCAGAAACAGAAAAGAAAGGGCATAAACCTGACCTCTAAAAATCCATCTGCAGAGAGAAGAGGACTCTTCCCACAGAGAAACTTCTGGGGTAGAAGCTCTGAGACACACTTCAAGTGAAAAATGCCATTAATTACAATGATAGACGTTGCGAGAAAGACTTCCTAGCTTTTATAGCATTGAAAAATCAGGCTTGATGTTCCATCCCTCTGAATCTGTGCTTCAATAGCCAGGCTGCTAAAGCTAGCAATCATGAAGGATGCCAAATTAGTCCTTGGGACTTAAGATCCTGGCGATCTGGCTGAGCAGCTGTCTCACCTGGGCCAGAAAGAGTTAATGAGGATCACTAGAATGGGAATGGAATGGTTCTACATAAAAAATCGCCACTAAACAGATAGTAAGGCTTGTCAGTGCTTGAAGAGGGCAAATATCTATTAGGGAGGTTTCCAAATTCAACAGAGAAAATTGGAAAAGCGGATTTAAAGGGAAAGTCTTTGCGGCCTTAGGGCCAGTTCACACCACATTTTTTTCTGCATCTAAAATACATGGTTATATTGTTTTTAATAACAGTTTACACCAGTGCTTGCAGTTCCAGAAATAAAAAAATAAAAAAAGAAGAACATGCTGCATTTTTCTGCACTGGAATGTTGTAAAACGCATCAAAAATGCACCAGAACGCACCTAAATGTACCAAACACACTGCAACACACTTGTCCTTATTTAAGGTTAAGAAAAAAAGAGGGGGGGGGGGGGGAGCACTGGACTGCATCAAACATGCACTGGAACGCATCAAAAACATGCATGCAGAAAAGCACCTGGAATGCATCCAGACTGTTTCTATGGTGTGAACAGGCCCTTAGGGGTTTTAAATGACCCAAGGATGGACTCAGCACTGGTAGAATTAACCAACTTTTAGAGTGGTGTGCAATAAGTGTCAAAACAGCCTGTAATTTGGATGTGATCACAGTAGACTGCGACTTCTTAGGAAGCTCATCAGTCAAGGATTGGAGCAACTGAGTCAGACAGTCTCACCAGCCGATGCCTCAAAGCCATTAAGGCCATTGAAAGTTAGAAATTTAATCTGCCAGAAAGGGCACAGGAGCTTGCTTGTGTCCTCTGAGATCAGACTCTGCAAATAAACGAAAGACCTGTCTTGACCTTGTTGTAATAAGGCAATGTAAAGGCTCAAGGTAAGAGACAAGGCCTCAGGTACTCGAGAAACTGGGAAGCTGGTAGCAGGTGAGAGTCAGATGGTCGGCAGCAGAACAATTTAAAGATCAAAGTTCCACATGGCTCTTTGCAAGCAGGAACAGCAGTGGCTCTAGATATAGAAAGTGCTACATCCAAATTCTACCGAAAGGGCGATTGAAAAGCACCCGAATGTCACATTTTAAAGGCAGTGAAGTTTGGACGCTGCACCCCAAAAGCCAAGCCGAGGACAATTGTGCTACCTAAAGCTGCAACTGAAAAGCCAAAGCTCCAGCAAGTGAAACATAAAAAATAAAAAAAAATAAAAAAAAAGTGCTGGCAAATAAATAGGATAGATTTTAAAAAACGGCAGGGCTGAGAAAAAACACTTCCACCCCTCCTAGGACTAGCAAGAACACAAAAAAACTGAGGAATGCTGGTAATATGCAGGCTTACCCAGAGCTGGCATACAGTTAAGTTTGCCATGATCTAATTCTTCTGTATGTGGCAGTATAACCCCAAAGTGTAAAAGACATCTGGTGGATGTCCCTCAGTGAACGCGTAAAACATCAATTGAATTTCAGATCTACCCAAAACATTTGACAGATGAAGCTGCAAATCTAAATACATTTTATATAGAACTTGTATTATATATCTATATATTGGTCATCAGGTGGCAGAAATGTGCTATGGTTCAACAATCTGAATCACATTTGACAATAACCTTGAACAGCAACCAACATGTATTAAACTAAAGCTTGGGGAAAAAAAAAAAAAAAAAAAAAAAACACATCTTTGCCAGATTTAAAATGATAAAAGCAGTTGTTAAATAGAACATTAACATTATATACCTAGAGATACTATGCTACCCATCTACGGAGTACTGTTGAGAGAAAGTGATCATCAATACAGTCAGTCAGAGATGCAGCTATAAAGCACTATAAAAATTAAACCAATCTACCAAAGCAGACGCAGTGTGTTAAAAGAACCTTTATCTGCCAACCGCTCACGATAAATATACTGTGAGCGGGCGGCAGCTACAGGCACAATCACGTACAGGTGAGTGACCACCTTCTGTGCCCCCTGCCGACCCATGATGTGATTGGAGGGAAGAGACACACCCCCCGCCCCCTTTTACACAGCAGGAAGAGCTGTGGAAACAGTCACAGGCTGTGCTGCAGCTCGCTCCCTGAGGCCATTTTAACTCTTAGTGACCGAAAAGCTGCCATAAATAAGCGAGGCATATAACAAAGGAACCAGGCAGCAGAGAGCAATGACAGCTTTAGCAAGAGACAAGTACACAGTATAGAAGGATGTGCTTTTTCATATTTTTTGTCCGAGGTTTACAACCACCTTAATGGACTTGGAAAAAAAGCCTTCCTTCCTGTGTAAATCTACTGTACATAGGGAAGCTAATTGCTGTACTAAGTGACTGGCCAGCAACATCTGCAAGTTAAAAAATAAAATACTTACTTTAAATTGGTCCCAAAGGCAGAAAGTTTATTTACCTTAATGTGTTCTACGTCTTAAGGTAAAAAGCCTTATGCAAGAGGCTGGCCAGCAAGTCAAGTGGAGCAGCAGAATTTACAGAACCCAATCCCCTTTCCTCCTGCAGTAGCTGAAAGGTGACTTCTCCTCCTCTTATCCCTCCCGCTGGAATTCAGCTGCTGCTGCTGGAGGAAAGGGAATCAGTTTCAATAAATGCTGCCCCTCCTTTCTGCTGAATATTTTAACCACCTCAATACAGGGCACTTACACCCCCTTCCTGCCCAGACCAATTTTCAGCGCTCACACTTTGAATGAGAATTACTCAGTCATGCCGCACTGTACCACCCATATGAAATGTGCATCCTTTTTTCCACACAAATAGAGCTTTCTTTTGGTGGTATTTAATCACTAGTGGGTTTATTTTTTAATGCTATAAAGAAGAAATCTAAAAAAAGACCATAAATTTAGTAAAAAAAAAAATGCCTCTTTGTTTGTCATACAATTTTGCAAATTAGTAATTTTTCTTCATAAATTTTAATCAAAATTTATACTGCTACATAGCTTTGATAAAAATAACCCAAATTAGTGTATATTTGGTCTTTGTGAAAGTTAGGCCCCTTTCACACATGCGGAGCATACATTAGATCAGTTCAGTCACGTTTTTTTTATCATCAGTTGTTGTCAGTAAACATCAGTTTTCATCCATTTTCATTACCGTTTTACATCCGTTGTCATCTGTTTTTTTTTTTTTTTTAAACTGTATTTAATCAGTTTTTCATGAATTATTGGAATTTTACCATGATTCCTTGTTTTTTGGGTCATAGGTTATTTGTAATGTATGCCTATAAAACGACATATTTTGATGAAAAACTGATGTCAGCGGATCGGATGTGAACGTATCGTCCGCTAATATCCGTTCTTCGCCCGTACCGTTTTTTTTATGGAAGTAAAAATAGGGGTTTCTTCCGTCCAGAAAAATGGAGCTTAACGGACATTAGCGGATGATCATTCGCCAACGTCCGCTATCCCATAGGGAAGCATTGATGTCCGTTTTGATCCATAAAATAAAAACACGGACGAACGGTCCGCATGTGTGAAAGGGGCCTTAGAGTCTACAAACTATGGTGCCAATCACTGAAAATTTATCACATCTGATCAGGTCTTTAGTACATCAGGTGTATCTCATTTCTTAAGACACAAAGGCCCCTTTCACACGTGCAGACCGTATGGCCATATTTCATGCAACTGTTTTCGGATGAAATACGGACATACATGCATCCCTATAAGAAATATGGGCATCAGCGGATGACCATTCGCTGACACCCGATATCATCAGTCTCCACTATGGTCCAATTCTGCAGACGGAGGAAAATCCTATTTTTCAGGGCGGTCAGGCAAACACTCCAATGTATAATCTATAATCTATGTATAATCTATGCGGCAAATGAGTCTTTTGAACGGTTAATTTTTTCCAGAAGAAAATATGGGGGGGGGGGGGGGGGGGGGGGGGGGGGGTGGTGGGTTGAACACAAAATTGTCAATTTATAAAGATATTTCAAACACATAGCACGTATATAGCAAAAGTTACACCCCAAAACACATTCTGCTACTCATCCTGAGTATGGTGATATGTGAGACTTTTACACAGCCTGGCCACTTACAGAGGCCCAACATTGAAGTAGTACCTTCAGGTGTTCTAGGAGCATAAATTACACATCTCATTTCATTCCTACATATAACACTTTTGAAGGTCCTGGAGCACCAGGACAGTGGAATTACCCACAAAATGACCCCATTTTGGAAAGCAAACACCCCAACATATATTCTATGAGGCATGTGCTGCAGATAGGTACTCGGGTACTCTGGTGACAGGTACTCTGATGGACTGTGACAGGTACTCTTTATTGGGGGGGGGGGGGCAATCAGTGTGATTGGCGTACACTGTAAGCAGGAACGAGAGGTTACCATAATCTCCTTCTTACACACGATTGGTGTGAAAGGAGGAGAACCCGGTAACAGTTACCGCTCTGTGTTTATATTTAGTGATTCGGCTGTTTACCAGCGTCGGTGACGAACAGTGTTTCCGGAAACACGCTGCCACCAACGTGATCGCGCACATGCACCATGCAAAGTGGGGAGGAGGTACCATCTGTGATCGGCCGTGACTTCATCACGGCCGATCATGTGGTAAACAGCCATGCCCAATGGCTGTTCACCCCCCCTCAGTGACAAGCTGCTGCCGACAGTACAGGGCTGCGCGCATGCCCTGTTTTAAAGGACGGACATCATATGATGCTCGCCCAGAACAAGAGCAGCGCTGCCTAGCCATCATATATGACAGCAGACGGTTAAAAACAGCACATTTTTACTGGAATGGTCAAAGATACAGGGTGACCCTGTCTTATTTGTCCACAACAATGGATCCAGCTTTCACCCATTATGGTGGGCAAACACCCAAAGGGGTCTGCAGGGTCTTGGTTCCACAGAGATGGACCACAAGCCTAGGCCTATAAAAGCACCCTTTGGCTAACTATATGCGTTGGAAAAAGTGCTGTGAGTACCCATGCGGAATTTAGTGCCAAAGCAAATTTACAGGCGAGCCCACATCGTGGGGTATGGGTACAGTTTTCAAGATTTTACAGAGGTTGCACAAATCTAGATGCCTACAGTTGTATGAAAATGCCTCCTCAAACTATTTGATCAACTGTGGGGAATTTGATCTCCCAAGTCAGAGATTTTTCAGTACCTCCAGTTAAGACATCCAGTTTCAAACTCAAAAATCACATTGATTATGAAAGAAGTTTTTTGCAAATTATGGTGGAAAATAAGTATTTTGTCAATATCAAAAGTTCATCTCAATACTTTGTTATATATCCTTTGTTGGCAATGACAGAGGCCAAACGTCTTCTGTAAGTCTTCACAAGGTTGTCACACACTGTTGCTGGTATGTTGGCTTATTCCTCCATGCAGATCTCCTCTAGAGCAGTGATGTTTTGGGGCTGTCGCTGGGCAACACAAACTTTCAACTCCCTCCAAAGGTTTTCTTCTTTAGGGGTCGAGATCTGGAGACTGGCTAGGCCACTCCAGGACCTTGAAATGCTTCTTATGAAGCCACTCCCTCGTTGCCCGGTCGGTGTGTTTGGGATCATTGTCATGCTGAAAGACACAGCCACGTTTCATCTTCAATGCCCATGCTGATGGGAGGAGGTTTGCACTCAAAATCTCACGATACATGGCCCCATTCATTCTTTCATGTACACGGATCAGTCGTCCTGTTACCTTTGCAGAGAAACAGCCCCAAAGCATGAGGTTGCCACCCCCATGCTTCACAGTAGGTATGTGTTCTTTGGTTGCAACTCCGCATTCTCTCTCCTCCAAACACGACGAGTTGTGTTTCTACTAAACAGTTCTACTTTGGTTTCATCTGACCATATGACATTCTCCCAATCTTCTTCTGGATCATCCAAATGCTCTCTAGCAAATCTCAGACAGGCCCGACACGTCTGGCACTGCAGGATCTGAGTCCCTGGCGGCGTAGTGTGTTACTGATGGTAGCCTTTGTTACGTTGGTCCCAGCTCTCTGCAGGTCATTCGCTAGGTCCCCCCGTGTGGTTCTGGAATTTTTGCTCACCGTTTCCGTGATCATTTTGACCCTACGGGGTGAGATCTTGCATGGAGCCCCAGATCGAGGGAGATTATCAGTGGTCTTGTATGTCTTCCATTTTCAAATTATTGCTCCCACAGTTGATTACGTCACACCAAGCTGCTTGCCTATTGCAGATTCAGACTTCCCAGCCTGGTGCCCTTCGACAGCTCTTTGGTCTTCACCATAGTGGAGTTTGGAGTGTGACTGCTTGAGGTTGTGGACAGGTGTCTTTTATACTGATAAGTTCAAACAGGTGCCATTAATACAGGTATTGAGTGGGGGACAGAGGAGCCTCTTAAAGAAGAAGATACAGGTCTGCGAGCCAGAAATCTTGCTTGTTTGTAGGTGACCAAATACTTATTTTCCACCATAATTTGCAAATAAATTCTTTAAAAAAAAAAAAAAAATCAGACAATGCGATTGTCTGGATTTGTTTCCACATTTTGTCTCTCATAGTTGAGGTATACCTATGATGACAATTACAGGCCTCATCTTTTTAAGTGGGAGAACATGCACAATTGGTGGCTGACTAAATACTTTTTTGCCCCACTGTATGTCCCCATTACTCGAATGTTATTTGAAGCCTGCAAATTAATTGCCCAAAAACTGTTATCCCCCTATTCCCCCATCCTGGAGGAACTGAAAACACAAATAAATCATACGATATCCAACAAAAAGCTAATCAACACAGAAACTGCCTAAACAAATTTGGAATAGGTGGCTTGTTACCCTGGGTTTAGATCGGATTTCATTAATTCTGAATAGATTATGGTCTTAAAAGAGGGAGACTGGCCAGTGTGCCCTATATTGGATTTTACGTAGGTATTCATGATGATCAGCCAATTATTATATTGCTTATGGCTGTATGAAAGATATGCAGGATTTAAAAGGCAAGGCATTGATTCTGTGTTTTTATTTTGTTTTAGTGTTCAGTATGTTTATATTGGACTTTCTCTTTGAATAAAAGATTTAAGAAGGTATTTTGATAATGAATTTCTAGAAGGCTTATGACTATATTGACATTTAATTGTAACAGAGATTGTATTGTAGGTATTGTCTAAATGTCTAAAAAAACAAATAAAAATTATTGAAAAAAAATAAAATAAAAAAAAAAGCACACATCAGGCCCCAACAGGGCAAGATCCTGTGACTTACTGTGGTGGTTTGGAAGGCACCCTGTAGCCTTCAAAAGCTGGCGAGTGCCAGACCAGGACCCACATAACATGCCCCATCTTTGTTCCCTCTGATGGGCATACTCAGGTGTCTTCAGGGAGAGGGTTCCACCAGCAGGTGTACTATAGCCCTGGATCTGAAAAACTCTCTGCAGATGACTCACAGTACACCAGGTGTCTAGTGAGCACTACAAGCAGAGCTCAGTGCCCAAGGGTCACATTACAAGCCAGCCCCACATCTTCTGAATGACAGGGTCTGGATAAATCATCCAAGGCTTTCCAGGGATTAGGCAATACAGAAAAAAACGAAAGAAATAAGCTCTCACGTGATTGAAGAAAAAAGTGGTCTTGATGAAAGCAGAAAAGAGTCTGGAAAGAGGGCGGAAAGGGTATGCTTCTCTCAAAAAAGAGAGAAGACATTCATTCTCCTAAGACACCAGCACAAGCATCTTCCATCTTGTCTCAGAATTACCCTGTGACCTCTAATGAAAGAGAACTCTACTCAGAGTACCTACTACCATCAGGTCCATTACATTACTAGGTGTAAAAAAAGGTCTACCAAGATGGACTAAAATGTGTTACACAGGCACAAAAATGAAGGATTTCTAATGAACCCCATCTACTTTAATATTTTGTCTGTCCCTTTCTGTGCAGCTAGATCCTATGTGATTGTACCCTAATGCGCTAAGGCAGTTTGTGCCTACCTGAGTTTGAACCCTTCCAAAAGGCAAAGAACACAGACTTCTAACTAGACTTTCTGCAGACCCTCCTATCTGTCACCTCTCACCAACCAATAAATAGGAGCCTGCTGCCAGCTTGATTTCCTCTGGTGAAAAAGGGAATGGCAGACATCTCACAAACACTCACTTCTTTAAAAGGTGCTGGCCCAACACTTGGGCAGTTTTGCCTGGAGGCCAATATAGGCTACTACAGACAGCCACCCAGCAGCACCATCTGTGTACTGTGTGGAGGGCACCTGCTACACAGCAGGTTAATAAAGATCTACATAGACATGAAACAACTGATGACAACTTACAAAGCCATGCACAACTCTGCCCCCAGCTACATCACTACCCTAATAGTTCTTTGTTCCTTAAAAGACATGGAGCCTCTCCCTCCTCTGGAACTCCCAATCACTCTGACTATCTCCTACTCTGTCCACTTTTAGGAAATCCTTGAAAACTCTTCTCTTTAGAGAAGCCTACCCTGCTGACAACCAACAACTATATTTTATTTTCTCCACCAGCTCATTCCCCACAGTTATTACTTTTTGTATTACTTGACCATCCCTTTCAGATTGTAAGCTCTAACAAGCAGGGCCCTTCGATTCCTCCTGTATTAAATTGTATCAAAACTGTACTTCATGCTGTAAAGCTCTGCGCAATCTGTTTGCGTTCTATAACCTATATAATAAAAACGACTAGCATCCCCCCCACTATGAAAGATCAAGACTGGAAAAAAGAAAAAAATTCAAGTACAAAGATTGAACTGTGCAAACACAATGTTTTTTATTAAAAGTGAATAGAACTGCCCTTTTAATTAGAGATAGCCTCAGTGTGGCTGAAAATGACTGCAAAAAAAAAAAAAGGCTGGGTATGGAGAGAAAACAAGTGATTCTTTGTGGAGGTAGCAAGCTGCGTGACAGTCAGCACTGGCATAGAGAACAAGTTCAGAACACCCTTCTTAAAAGGCCACATTCTCTCTTGTCAACAAAGACAAATGCTTAAGTTCCACTGGTCATAGAATGTGTCTCGTGAAACCACTAACTTCAGGAAAATGTAATGCAAGCAGAAATATTCAACATACAAGACATGCAGACAACTTACTTGCCATCTGTATCTGATGCAGCTGCATAGTGCAGTGGGGAACAGCCCCTCTCATCAAGGTCATTGACACTGGCTCCAGATCCCACAAGTGCAAACAGGCACTGATAGTTACAGTTGGCAGCAGCATAGTGCAGTGGTGTTCTACAGATAAAAGAAAGAATACACAGTTAAAATTAAAGATTAGCAAACCTGAAAAAAAAAAAAAAATGTAGCTTTCTTTGATAAGTTTTCAAGTCCCGATAGAAGCCTGTGACCCCTTTGGCACTTGCTGCGCAGCCACCTCTAGGTCTCTGCTGGACACACCGCTTTTTCCTATTTATGGAAACAATTTCCCTATTGCCTGCAATAGCAGTGATCTCTTACAGTCCTATGTAGTGTCTCAAACATGTTTCACCTAAAGCATCTTCCCAGGTCTCCAACGCCTATAAGCATGTTCCCAGTTTTACGATCTCTTGTGCAAAAAAAAAAAAAAAGTTTGATCATCTCTTATAGTAAGAATTTCCTGTTGCATGCCTGCAGTATTACATTCACTGATTATATGCAACCCTTGTTATGTTAAGGACTGCATTTAAAACCCCCTATATCAAGAAAGTTGACCACCATTCTTTTAGAGTTTTATTTCATTTAACAACAAAATTTAACAATTTTACTAACAAAGATGCAATGCAAATCTGCACCTACTAGAGCCACAGCAATTTTGGCTTGTCATATCATTAGTAATCCTTATAGCTAAAAGCAGCAGCTTCAGTCTGGCACCAGCTCACTTTTCAAAGAGCCCTAATAGCGTTCCAGTACAGTGGTTTTCAATTCTTGTAAAGCCAGGGCCAAGTTAATTCCTTCAAACAGCTTCCAAACCCCAACAGCGTAAAAAAGAAAAAAGTTTATGCTTAGAGTTTATGAGCTAGGATATGATAATGTAGATAGGATTATGAAGACTAGTGTATACAGTGCAGCAGTCAGGACTGTAATGTAAAACTTACCACATTTGGTGCAACAGAGTGCAGGGGACAGGGTTATGTAATTGCATGTCCTGCAGAGTGAAGTGGTTAGAAGTTTAAGTGTCCCCTTATGTTGGAGGTCAGTGCGCTACCTCCACTCAACATGCCCCCTTACACTGGTCAACAGGAGCTCAGCATGTCCACTTACCCAGCTGGTCAGTGTGCTACCCATTGCTGGGATCCACCCTCCCCTTTCGCAGCTTGCCTCTCCCACATAACTCCCCACCCTCCAAATCCTGATTGCATTGTACAGTGTAGCAGCCTGTGATGTAGGCACCGCCTACCAGGAGGGCACAGAGTTTGTCATTAAAAAGCACAGTGCTGCACAGAATGAGGCAGCTTTACCTGTCAAGCTGTGGCCCAGCAGGGAGAAAGCGATCCCTGAAAATGCAGACTGCATGAATGAGGTCAGGCAGTGGCCCAGAGGTAAACAATGATCAATTAGCACAATGTTAATGATGGAATCAGGAAATAAGCATCTTGCACACTGAAAGCAATAAAAGCAGCCTATGTGTGTATGTAACTGTATATATATTACAATGCAAATTCATTAAAAAGATAGCAAAATACTCAAGAGCCATGGGATTTTTATCACCTAAGTAAAACAAACTTACCTCCCAAACTTGTCTTTTTTATTGAAATCAGCACCTGTATTCAGCAACAAATTCAAACACTCCAGGTTCCTGAAAATTAGATTTTAAAAGGGCTGAAAAAAACACAACCAATATCGGCATGATCAAATCAACTAGGTAAAACTCTGATCATCTTCAGTGTTAAAAGTATGTGAAGGAATCACTGATCCCCCTAACATGTCTAATATTTGTTCCCTCTGATGGGCATACTCAGGTGTCTTTAGGGAGAGGGTTCCCCCAGCAGGTGTACTATAGCCTTCATTCTGAAGAAATTGTATATTTTTAAAGCGAGACCGGCAGACAATATTTTTAGTTGGAGGGGTCACCAATGGCACATGTTTCTTCAAGGATCAACCTACTGCACTATAATGCAGTACATTTTTCCAACTATATTCCACCTGGCTTCTTTGTTTTTTCAAATCAAAAGGATGTGGTGAAGGAAGGAGATAGCCGACAGGGTCACACATGTAGCGAATGTCAACCAGTTCCTGGGGAACTAGCTGAAATTCACAAATCGCTTTTGCAGCTTAAAGCGGAGTTCCAGCCACAGAATTCTATTTATTTTTTTAGGCATCCCATCATAATGCATTAATAACCCAAATAAAGTTTATATATGTTTGCTAGTGGATCTGAATGTTAGCTTTTTTTTTTATACTTACTCTTCTGGCCGTTGCCATGATGATTGTGGACATGTGAAGCCCAATCGCAACTTCTTCCTGGATTTGCGATGGAGAGGTGCATGCTGGTTACTAAGGATGAGCTCCGGCGTGTTCGCAGACCCCACGTGCAGAGCCCGCCAGGAAGTCGGCACTGTGCTGATCACAGGCAGTGAGACATTGTCCCGATGTGCGGCTGCAGAGATTGGGAAATGTCTCACTGCCTGTGATTAGCGCATCGCAGACTTCCTGGCGGGCTCTGCACGTGGGGTGTGCGAACGCGCCGGAGCTCATCCTTAGTAACCAGCATGCACCTCTCGATCTCGCTCATGCGCGATGCTCCAGACGCCGTAGCGCTGATTGTTTAGAAAGTTTCCATAACGGGCGGCGAAGGAGAAAAGGTTGCGCCCGTTATGGCAACATAGATGTGATCCGCCTTAAAGCGATTTTTGCTCACAGTACTGCCCACTGACACCTGGGAAATGATGACTCACTTTTCCCAGGAGCACAGGCGAGGGAAGTGATGCAGAGCACCGCGGATCCAGAAGTGGCAGATTAGGAGCCACTACATAGCAACAGGGTGTTTCTGGTGAGTAAAAACATCCCCCCAAATGTTAATACTATGAAAGGACTGAATATGTAAAAATGTTTTTCAGGGTGGAACTCCACTTGAAACATAATGCCTTATTCCATAGTGTAAAATAATGGGGCAGCGGAGTGAATCAGATACCAGACCATTACAAATCCATCTGGCCTCATCTGTCAGTGATGTTCAGCAATTTTGTCAGTGTGATCTTCGCACAAAACATAACTGCAGCTTATTTACAATATTCTCATGGTTTAAAAAAAGCCCTTGTCCAAAATGTTTAAGCAAATGTTTCATAGTGGAACTAAACTCACCAATTTAAAGGGATTCCCAAAACAGTTACATTCAAGGCATGATGTGAATGCCTATGTTAGCTCTCAACCAAACCAAGCCATCAAAAGGTGTCATAACTTATCAGATGTGAGGCACCATGGCAACTGAAGATCAACCAAAGGCTAAGATGGCAGCTTCCTCGGTTGTGAAGGATAGGAGGGTTTAGTTATGCTTTAAACTGGCACTGCACTAAATGGTGAACTTCCAAACTGAACTTTAAGCACACGCTGCATTCCCAAATATTCTACACTGCCTCTGTGTGCCTTTTTCTACAGCTTGGCTCTTTGCTAAACTTGTAGGCAGGTTACTGAGACATACCCTCCAGCTGCAGCTGCATGTAGACAAGTCCTGCCAAAGTCATCTGGGGTATCTATGTCAAACCCTACAAAAATAAAACAGATTAGTACATAATTATTTATGAAGAAGCTCATGAGTAAGAAGAGTCATGTCAGTGTACAACTTTTCCAACATGTTGCCAAGATTGTGTCAAACGCTAATAAAAAGTATTGATCAAAACAAAATTATGTTAAACATAATAGTAATCATGCAAGTTGAGTGTTCATTCCACGGTGAATTAAGCAATATACTTAAACTCAGGCAATGACAGCAATAAAAGCCTGACAGAGGTTAAACTTTTTCCCAATAAAAACAAAACGCCTGGAATTATACTTTAAAGTAAACCTGTGGCCAGGCTATGGGCATTTAAGCAATTACATTTTCCCAATGAGCAGTAAATAAGCTCTTAATCATTTAGCTGAAGGCACTTTATTTCTTCATTGAGCAGCTCCGCTCACCGTACATCCCCAGGCAGCGCTTGCTCTGTTTACAACAGGGCCGGACAAATTTACTAGAGATTGGCTTGGGCATGTTTGAGATCTGTGCAGCTGCGGGCCGGGAAATGTCTCACTGCCTGCGATTAGCAGTGTGCAGTGTCAGCTTCCTGGCGGGATCAGGCAGGTGGGTTGGTACCAAGATCCTGAACACGGCCGAGCCCATTTCCATTAATTACAATAGAGAATGAGCACTGAAGACGGACAAATCCTTCCTGGCAGGGGGCAAGCTGAGCTGCTGTATGAAAAAAAAACAGTGCTTCTGCTGTAGACTTTGAATTTGCTTCAGTTTCATATGGTTACAGAAATAAAATGTTGACATACTTTAACCACCTCCATCACGCCGTACATATATGTATAGCCTCGTTTTGAGGTGTTTATACTGGGATCATGGTTGATGCTACAATTACGACCCTGACATTTTTTTTATATAGTAGGTAATTCTCTTTCTATGTTTTAGTCCACAACACTTTCAAAATGAGTTGCTTACCACAGCGGGCAAGTCAAATTTTAATTACTATACCAAACATGCATTAGGTACATGCTGAATAATTTTCACTAGTAACACAGAACACTTTTACATCCTCAAAATTCCTTAGTCATTCTATTATACTATTCTAATGGAAGATATTTCTGGAGAATTATTTTTAACATTTGATCAATGCAACATAGAAATGATTACTGAAAATGTATTTTATGATCACATTATCCTCCCATCTACGAATAAATCTAACCTGAAGAAAGGAGCTTTCTGCAGCAGTCTGAGAAACCACTCAGGGCAGCCAAGTGGAGAGGAAACATTCCATGGATGCCTCGCCTGGAAGAGATCATATTTTATTGGTACACTAAACTCTCAAGTAACCATGCTTCATAACAGAGTGCATAACTCCCCATTGCATGTATACACTGAGCCCCACTGAGGAACAAAACATGCTGATGTAAATAAAAAAATAAAAAGCGCACACAAAAAATCAAAACAAATTGAAAAAAAATTGAACCAGAAGCGAGTCATTTACAGAAATTATACTTCACCAGGAGTCAGGATTTTTTGCTGGGTCCTTTTGGGGAGATTTTCCTTCACTTCCAAAAGGCACAGCAGGCATAAATATAAAACTAACCAAATACTTTTTATTGATTTTCCTTGTTCAGCCTGCAACTGAATGGGAGAAAATCACTTGATATTCCCAGCTAGTAATCAGAATACCTGTGGCTTCCACAGCTGCCAGAATACCCAAACAGTGATCAAATAGGATGTGATCGCCGTTTGGCCAAGAATTTTCTACCCAGCTCAGTCGATTTTTTAAATGGACTTTTGTGGAGCCCATTGTTGCCAACAGTACCACCCATGGCTTGAATTTCAACCGATTACTGTATGCAGGAATCTGACAAAATTCTAAAGTACGGGCAGCAAAAGAAGAAATCCCTAGAAAGCAAGGGTTTTAAAATTTTGTATTTACCAACACTTTCTGTACAGGAAATGACAGTCACCAGATGCAGAGCGTGAAAATATCCACAGCGAGAACACAGCAATTAAAAAAAATGACAGGAAAAGCAACTGTTCTAAATTCTATTCAAGACTAAGGCCAGGTTCACACTGGTACGACATACTGACTTTTGGAGCACATGTCACATGACGTGTATAAAGCAATGGTTCCCTATGAGAGCCGTCTTAACTGGACCCACAGAAGTCGTCCGACTTTGAAAAAAATTCCTATACTACTTTGGTCCTACTTCAGCCCACTGAATATCTTTGAAGTCAGATCCTCATCTTTACGGATCCGACTTTGGCATGCAAATTGTGCTCTGAGGATCTTGCAGGGGAACCTCACACCAAACCCCCCCCCCCCCCAAAAAAAAACATGTGGGGTCCACCCCCCCAAAATCCATACCAGACCTTTATCAGAGCATGCAGCCTGGCAGGTCAGGAAGGGAGGAAAAGCAGCACCACTACTCTTTCTGGTATTACAGGAGGCACCAAGAGCAGCGGGAGCCCTAGGCTCCTTTGACTCCAGTCAAATCCTGTAAGGAGGGAACAGGGGTGTGGTCAAGGCACGCTGTGTGTCTGCGTGGGAGTGCCCCCATAGCTGCCAACATGCTGAGGGGGGCACCCTCAGGAAGGAGAAACAGAGAGCACCAGTGAGTGACTGCCAAAATGGGAGGTAAGGGACTATCTGAGCAATAAAAGAAAAAAATATATAAATAGCATTTTATATTGTTTTAAGCTGGCTAAAGACTGGAATTTTTTCATTCACTCAGCTAAAGGAGGAGGGGAGAGGGAATATTTTTTAATACCACCTTAGACTTTTCTTCTACTAGAAACTCTACCTACACGTGCACTACTTTGAAGGTAAGCCTTGAAGGTGAACTATCATAGTTGCTAGTGTGTTTATGTCAGCTCTCAAACTTTTCAAGCCCTCAAATGGCTTATTTCATAGATGATCACATGTGCAACACAATGGAAACTGTAGCTCATGACCATTGGTATGTTTCCTCTCATAAAGCTGAAAAATATACTTCTATCTCACTTCACCCTGGCATTATATTACATGTATATGTTAAAGAAAACTAACCCCACATCTGTATTAAAAAAAAAAAAAAAAAAAAAAAAGTTACAAAAATTTAAAAAAATTTGCTATAGGTATGCATCTCTTAAGGGGAATCCCCCACACCAAAAAAAAAATGGCATGGGGGTCTCCCACCACCAATCCCCATGACAGAAGACGGGGGTTCCTCTCCCCACACCCGCTGTCACATTTTAAAAGTATCATGGCTGTGTGGGGCTCAACCACACAATTCATTCAGCGCTTCCTATGAATGAACAAACTATAAGTACCACCAGCCACAGTGGCAGATGTACTTATAGTTTGAATGAACTGCTGGTGAACTGATTAGCATGCCTGTAGTTCATTTACACTGCCTACAGCTATGCGATGACGGGCAGTGAGTGAAGGAGCTTGACATTGCGCTCTGCTGACCATGGGTGCAATGCTTTTCAGGCTCCGGTTTTAAAAAAGAAAATAAATGTACAATTTTTTACCAGCAAAAATATGTGCACTATTTTTCATGTAAAGGTGAACTTAACCTTTAAAATATTTTACTACGCATGAATACCTTTTAACATAAACCAGTTAATACAAATTTGTTCATTTAAAGTATGGCGACTTTTCAATGCCGTGACAAAGAAACACAGAACAAGAATATTCAGTGAATTATCTACTTACTTTGCTGTATCTGCACCACTGGTAATTAAAGTGTTAATGAGGAGCTCATGGCCATATCTAGCGGCTATGTGCAATGGTGTGTTTCCATTCTTATCTTCACAGTCTATCTCTGCTCCTGTGATTGGTAAAACAATAAAATGGCAGTCAAGTTTTGTTGCAGGCGTTAATAAAAAGATACCTTTGATTGCCTTATTTTTACAAAAATGGTAAAGCAGGGCCAGGAATCAACCAATTGGTCTAAAACTTTACAGCTACTTCTTATGTGCCCCAGAAAAGCTCCCCCAACCTGGCACAAGCTGACCCTGCTTGCAAATATTTTTTTTGTATTTCTCTGCAAACAGTACAAACAACTCTGCTAATCGCTATCTGTAAGTAATCTGGCCACAGAACATAAGCCCTGTGGCTCCTTTCACACTTGCGAGACCCAAAGCCGCAGGACATGTGAAATGCCATGCATCTCTATGACAGCTGTGCCAATTGACACTACTGAAGTCGCTCAGAAAAGGTTTCTGCACTACTTTGACACAACTTCAATGCCAGAGAGTGTAAAAGTCTTATCAAAATCACTTCCACGTCGACTCCAAAGTTGCACTGAAAATCGCCCAACTTTGAAGTCAGCTAGTGTGAAAGATTCCTTAAAGTGGATGTAAACCAGATTCATGAAAGTTGAGCTGGGCACATATCTGCAGTGTTTTCTTATCTCTTCAAAGCACTAAGTCCCATGGCTTTCAGCTGCTCAGTTCTTCTGTCATCAGCATAACTTGCCTACGGTACAGAACACAGCAACTTTTATGGAGACACTTACTCTACAGATGCAAACCACACCACAAGAAACCATCCACATGCTGCTATGCTACAGACCACCAGGACCAAAGACAAATCTACCGATACCGCTCACGGAATTCATCTCGGCACACACCCTGAAAAACAACAAGGTTCTGGTACTCAGAGATTTCAACCTCTGGGCGAACTCCACCGAAGACCCCATCGCCACCACCTGCATCAATCAACTGGAAGACCTAGGGCTTCAACAACTAGTAAAGGCTCCCACACATGGGTCGGGTCACATCCTGGACCTCATCTTCAAGCAAAATACGGACATCAGCATTCAAGACAACATAGCGCTACCATGGTCAGACCACCACGCTATCAAATTTGAGATCGCCACCAACATCTCCCTGCAAAAACCAAACCCGGCAGCAACAACACACTGGATTAGATCGCAGAAGAAACTACATTCGTAAATCTTCAAAACCACACTAACATACAAAATGGCTACACTAAATCAAAACCACTCAACAGAACGAATACTCAGCTTCATAAACAAGGCACTTCTACAAACAGCAGACGCAGTCGCCCCGAAACATCGAGCACCCATCCGCAAGAAAAATTCTGGTTGGTTTAATGGCACGCTTACTCTACTGAAACGGGAACACAGAAGAGCAGAAAGAGCCTGGAGAAGAAACACCACAAAGGAAAATCACACAAACTACAGAATACTCACCAAGAGATATCATAAAGCAATTTTCACAGCAAAAGAAGAACATGTCTCAAACACCCTCTCAAAAGCCTTAAACCGACCACGGGAACTTTTCAAACTAGTCGCCCAGACTATGAACCCCACCTGCCTTGAGCCCCTAGGAAACGAAACTCAAGAATACTGCAACAAATTATCCGATTTTTTCATCAACAAAATAGACAACATTCAGAAAATAATTCAAACAAAAAAAAAACAACAACCAACTCTACTCAACTCAACCCAGGTAAGGAATTTTACATCCACAGCGCACAAGCACCACATTTTTCACTTACCCCGATCACAACGGAGGAAACCAAAAATGTCATCAAGAGCCTCCGAGACAGCACCTCGCCAAACGACATTATCCCCACAAAACTCTTGAAAGAATGCTCCGATATTCTGGCCCCCGCTATCACACACCTAGCAAATCAGTCGTTCAAAGAAGGATTGGTTCCGAATTCCCTCAAGCAAGGCATCGTCAAACCATTACTAAAGAAACCCAACCTCGACCCCAAGGATCCGAACAATCGCAGACCGGTAACAAGCCTGAACACCATTTCCAAGATCATGGAGAAAGCAGTAGTACAACAGCTTCAACTTCATCTGGACACACACAAGCTCCTGGACCCACTACAATCGGGCTTCCGCCCAGGCCATGGCACAGAAACGGCACTTCTGAAAATATGGGATGATGCCCTAGAAGCCGCAGATGATGGAGAATCGTGTCTTCTGGTATTGCTGGATCCCAGTGCGGCGTTCGACACAGTGGACCACAACATGCTTCTCAGCCGCCTCAAGGAAGTGGCAGGAGTTACAGATGGAGATCTTCCATGGTTCGCTTCCTTCTTAGGAAACCGGTCACAAACAGTGAAACTAGGAGCCTTCACTTCGGAAACCCGGGCCATCACTTATGGAGTCCCTCAAGGATCACCATTGTCACCAGTACTCTTCAACATTTACATCCGACCACTCTTCAAAATTATTAGCAAATTGGATCTGTGCTTCTACTCATACGCGGACGACACTCAACTGTACTTCCGGATCACCGGACAAAAAGACCAATACCAGGAACTAGGAAAATGTCTCACATTGATAGATGACTACTAGCTCCCTCAAACTAAATGGATCAAAAACAGAATTACTGCTCCTCGACGCAAACCAAAGGAAAAAGACGAAGACCCCTTGGACACCACCAACCATCTTGGGACGGACCATCCTTCCAAGCAACAAAGCCAAAAGCCTCAGAGTCATCTTTGATTCAGAGATGACAATGGAGGCACAAATAGGATCCGTAATCAGCGGATCCCACCATCTCCTTCGCCTGCTACGCAGACTCACCCCCTTCATCCCGGTAAAGGAAAAAATCGGTAGTAGTAGGAACCATCATCAATTCGCGTCTCGACTATGCAAACTCCCTGTACATAGGATTACCGGATTACCAGATTGCGCGCCTTCAAATTATCCAAAACACAGCAGCAAGATTAGTCACCGGAAAGAAACCCTGGGAATCCATCTCCCCATCCCTGAGGACACTCCATTGGCTCAAGGTAAAAGATAGGATCACATTCAAGACCCTCTGCCTCACCCACAAATGTACACAAGGAAATGCGCCTCAATACCTTTGTGAGAAAATAGAAAAATACATACCAAATCGTAGCCTTCGATCAACAAACCAAAATCGCCTTCTCATCCCCAAAGCCCGCTACAAATCGAAGGGAGAACGAAGATTCGCAGTACAGGGCCCCCCGGCTATGGAATGCGCTACCAAACATCCGCATGGAAGAAAACCATCAGGCCTTCAGGAAAAAACTCAAGACCCACCTCTTCTAAAACATGGCATCCCAACAAGAGCAGTCAAGCGCCTCGAGGCGATTCAGTTTGCAGTTGCAGCGCTATACAAATCATTCATTCATTCACTCATTCAAGTTCTCCAACACATGTGATAAAACCAGCCTGAATTTTGTTTCAAGGAGGGTGCTATAAATAGATTAGCAGAAAGCTGCTCTACTCACAGGGCAGCTCTAAAAGTCTCTGCCTATCTGGAGGGGGGGGGTGCCTTTCCTCCAATCAGCTGTCTTCCCAGTGTAATCCAACACTACACTCCTACTGCTGAATGAAAAAGTGAAAATTCTAACACCATATGGACTTTCTAAACAGTATATAAAGATGAAGACTGCAGATATACATGCAAAAAAAAAAAAAAAAAAAAAAAAAAGAATTATGTAGGGAGATTTGTTTTCTCTCTGTGTATCATCTGAGGCGGTTTACTTCACTGGGTATATCTAAGGGTTTACATCCACTTTAAGGAAATAATCTTTTCGGTGGAGAAAAGGAAAATGATGTGCAATTGCACACATGCAAAAGTCAAAACAAACTTGTGTGCACATTCCTCCTCAGCTGTTTTAACTTAAAAAGGTCTAACAAACGAACCTCCTCCTCCACCCTCCAAAAAAAAAAAAAAAAAAACCTCCGATTGCAAAAACAGAGCTTTTATGTGTTATGAGTAGAGTTGAGCGGACACCTGGATGTTCGGGCTCGGCAGGTTCGGCCAAACTTCAGAAAAAAGTTCGGGACGGAACTTGACCCCGAACACCGAACCCCATTGAAGTCAATGGGGACCCGAACGGCTATAATAAAGTGTCGGCTCCCGTCTCCCTTAATACAGAGAACAGTCATTTATTTTTAAAAAGTTAGTCATAAAAAGTGTTTGGGGACCTGGGACATGTATCAATGCAAAAAAAAAAAAAAAAAAAACTTTTAAAAAACAGCCATTTTTTCGGGAGCAGTGATTTTAATAATGATTAAAGTGAAACAATAAATGTGTAATATTCCTTTAAATTTCGTAACTGGGGGGTGTCTATAGTATGCATGTAAAGGGGAGCATGTTTCCTGTGCTTAGAACTGTCTCTGCAAAAAGTGTCATTTTTGCAGAAAAGAAAGCTATTTAAAATCACTCGCGGCTAATGTGAATTGACAGCTCCCGTAATACAGAGAACAGTCATTCATTGAAAGACATTCATAAAAAAAAGTCATTGATAAAAAATAAAAAAAAAATAAAAGCGTAGGGGTCCCCCCCAAATTCAATAACCAGGCCCTTCAGGTCTGGGATGGATTTTAAGGGGAAACCCAGCCCAAAAAAATGGCGTGGGGTTCCCCTCAAAATCCATACCAGACCCTTATCCGAGCACGCAACCTGGCAGGCCGCAGGAAAAGAGGGGGGGACGAGAGCGCCCCCCCCTCCCGCCTGAACCGTACCAAGCCACATGCCCTCAACATTGGTAGAATGCTTTGTGGGTCTAAGACCCCCAAAGCACCTTGTCCCCATGTTGATGAGGACAAGGGCCTCATCCCCACAACCGTGCCCGGTGGTTGTGGGGGTCTGCGGGCGGGGGGCTTATCGGAATTTGGAAGCCCCCTTTAACAAGGGGACCCCCAGATACCGCCCCCCCTGTGTGAAATGGTAAGGGGGTACAAAAGTGCCCCTACCATTTCACCAAAAAAAGTGTCAAAAATGGTAAAAATGACAGGAGACGGTCTTTGACAATTCCTTTATTAAAATCTTCTTTCTTCTGGTCTTCCTTTCTTCATCTTCTCCTTCCGGCATCTTCTTCCTCCGATCCGCTTCTTCTTGACCTTCTCGTCCAGCATCGGTGTCTCTTCTGGGCCGCTCCACGCAATGGGAGGCTCTTGCTGGGTGAGGCTTCTCTTCGGTATCTTCTTCCACAGCGTCGGTCTCTGAGGCTTCTCTCCGGTATCCTCTTCCAGGGTGTCGGTGTCTCTTCTTGGGCCACTCCTCGCAATGGGAGGCTCCCGGTGTGTGAGGCTTCGCTTCGGCTGACAGTTCTTTTATAACTGAGGGCGGGGCCACCTGGTAACCCGGCCCCCCCGACGCATGGGAACGTCATGGGGACTTCCCTATGGCTTTCCCCGTGACGTGGGGAAAGCCATAGGAATTGTCAAAGACCGTCTCCTGTCATTTTTACAATTTTTGACACTTTGTTGGTGAAATGGTAGGGGTACTTTTGTACCCCCTTTACCATTTCACACAGGGGGGGGGGGCGGGATTTGGGGGTCCCCTTGTTAAAGGGGGCTTCCAGATTCCGATAAGCCGCCCGCAGACCCCCAAAGCATCCTCCCAATGTTGAGGGCATGTGGCCTGGTACGGTTCAGGCGGGAGGGGGGGCGCTCTCGCCCCCCCTCTTTTCCTGCGGCCTGCCAGGTTGCGTGCTCGGATAAGGGTCTGGTGTGGATTTTGAGGGGGACCCTACACCATTTTTTTTTTGGCTGGGGTCCCCCTTAACATCCATCCCAGACCTGAAGGGCCTGGTTATTGAATTTGGGGGGACCCCTACGCTTTTTTTTTTTTTTTTTTTTTTTATCAATTACTTTTTTTTTTATGAATGACTGTTCTCTGTATTACGGGAGCCGACAATACACATTAGCCGCGAGTGATTTTAAATAGCTTTCTTTTCTGCAAAAATGACACTTTTTGCAGAGACAGTTCTAAGCACAGGAAACATGCGCCCCTTTACATGCATACTATAGACACCCCCCAGGTACGAAATTTAAAGGAATATTACACTTTTATTGTTTCACTTTAATCATTAAAATCACTGCTCCCGAAAAAAAAAAAACGGCCGTTTTTAAAAGTTTTTTTTGCATTGATACATGTCCCCTGGGGCAGGACCCGGGTCCCCAAACACTTTTTATGACTAAATTTTTAAAAATAAAATGACTTCAATGACTCTGTATTAAAAGCACTCGCGGCTATATGAATATCAATTCATATAGCCGCGAGTGCTTTTAAAAGACATTTTAAAAAGCAACATTAAATCCCCGAACACCGGACCCGAACATACAGTCAATTGTTCGGGTCCGGGACCCGAACACCCTAACGTCGGGTACGGACCCAAACTTTACAGTTCGGGTTCGCTCAACCCTAGTTATGAGAAATGGAGATAGCTACAAAGTAGGGAAAGAACACAAGTTATCCACATATGATACCTTTCAGTTACTGACCAGACCAATCAAATCACATACCAGCAAATGGTCTATATTCAGATATCAACATGAAACCACTTACACTTAAAGTGTAGGTTACCCCATAATTTGATATTTCCGCTATGTCTCTGTTGTACCATGTACTTATGTTAAAAGTTCTCCTGTTTCCTTTGCATTGCTTTCTTTGTGTGAAATCACTGGTGATCCTACCAATCCCCCCCCCCCCCCCCCGCTTTCCTCTTTCAAACGGACTATGCCAGGTATGGAAGCACATCCCAGTATGGTCAGTTTTCTTCTTTGCATTCTACTTGGGAGCACAGCCTGCCTAAACTGCAGTGGTCAGATTTCTTTTGACACATCACCCAGCACAGCTAATTACTGGGAAGGTCAGTGTACTGCCGTTTCTCTGCCTCCTGCTAAACGCCCCCTGCTTAGCTCCTTACAGTGTATTTCTGCATGTATTATACACAGGACTGTTTTAGTCCTTCGATCTTCTTGTACCCATTGATTGACTTGGATACAACCAGCCTGTCTGATTTTTTTACATGCGATTACTGCCAGCAGCTATAGCCTCTAGCAGTAATCGTCATGTTCTGCCGGCCGAGAAGACTCCCTTAAAGCAGCAAACTCAAACAACAATTCTCCAGCAATCATAAAACCACCATGTATAACGTTTCCTCACGGCCTCCCATCGATTCCATCCTCCACTGCAATTCCGCACTTTCTACTCTGTCATGGCCAGAATCCCACAGTAAACTTTAACCAAGCCTTCTTTTCGTTTGTTACTAGGCAACATGCCCCATATAACCAACAAAAATACTCCCTGTGCTGATTGTGCATGTTATTGTTCACACCCCCTGTGACATAGCTGGTTACATGGAGTGTTTCAGGAAATCCTCAATAGGTCAGCAATCTTGAGATATTGCAATGCAATGCCGCGAGTGCAGATGACAGACATGGCAACAGGATGTATTGACTGATGGCACACTGAGCGTGCCACGAATGGGGGGACAAAATGCACATGCGCCAGTGACGCAATTACACTAATCATTGGCTATTTCTACTAAAGGGGTGCAGGTTGGGACACTACAAAAGACAGTGACATGTAGGTTATATCACAACACTTATGAGAAAAAGTATTGATTGAGAGTTTACTACCACTTTAAAGCAATAATGCTTATCTAACAAAAAAAAAAAAAAAAAAAATTCGTTTTTTTACTCCTAAAACAGCATTTCACTTAAATCAAACTGGAGGCAATTTAACATGATTCAGCAGTGACTTGCTTGATGGAAGATTGGTAAACAAGATTAACAGCACATGTTTTTTGAGATTATCTTTATAGTGCACTGGTAAGGAATGCATAGACCAATGAAAATAAAGTAACACCCTCACATATTTATCTTGAAATGTCTGATAAAAGAATGCCTGTTCTCATTTACAGATTATACTGGGACATGCAAAGCTGAATCATTTAGGTCATACCCACAACTGAGGATTCATACTAAAAATAAAAAAGTGCAAATCCATAAACTTAACAAAATTTTAAATAGTTAAAATATAAGGCTCCAGTATTTGTGGTAATTCAGCTTTATAAGGGTTAAATAAAAGTGTTAACAAATCCACATGCACGTGTTGCATACCAGATTTACTACTATAGTATGTAGTAAAAAAAAAATTGTAACCACTGAAACTACAGACCTCCCACATTTCATACACCCCCTCACATGTGCAAGGGTCACCCCCTGCTACTTCTGGTTAACGCAATGCCCTCTCCATGCCAACTTAATTACTTTGAAGTTTATTTTTGACCTGGGATTTCAACCCTCTGGGAATGGCCATCTTGGTTCACCTGAACGGTTACTCTTGTTTTGTCCTGCTGTTCAGCATACCTCATAGGTTGTTGTAAATGTACATTGATACCTTAATAAAAACAATATGGAAGAAAAAGAAAAAAATTGTAACCACTTAATTTTCCTTTAGGCCCCATTCACATCCTTGTTGAGCAGGAACAAGCGGCGTTCCCAATATGCGATTTTGTGGAGCGACTGGCACACAATTTTTGTGTATCAAAATGGGCTGCCCTACGCGTCTATCGCTTGTAAATAAGCTACTGCTCCTTTTCGGGTGACAAGCTTTATGCAATTTTGAAAGATGTGATTTGCCATGTGACAATCGTGGCAGAATTGCATCAGGTTTGGGTGCCATTAAGGGATAATAGCATCCAAACACACATTGGCCTTGTGCAGCAATCCAAATTGCCACGTGTGAATGGGGTCTTAAAGAGGAAGTAAAGGCAATTAAAAAAAAAATGCACCCTGCAAGGCAAAGGCATAATAAGCCAGTATGCATATGCATGCCGTAGAAAGCGGTGCCTGTCTTTTAGCAAATATCTCCTAAACCGTGTAGGTTTAGGAGATATTTCTTGGACCTACAGGTAAGCCTTAATCTAGGCTTACCTGTAGGTCAAAGTGGTTTGTAAGGATTTACAACCACTTTAATGCTCCATCAGTAAAAAACGAGTCAGGTGGTCTGAAGTAAGCATTCTTCATAAAGGATTCTTGCTACATGCCAACAGCAAAATTCCAAAGGCCATTTGAACAAAAAGGGGTCAAAAATAAAATTACCATTCTGGATTATTATTTGGGACCTGGAAAAGCGACCATGGATGGCAGTCATGTGAAGAGGAGTCTTCCCATCTTTACTCTACAAAAAAAAAAATGGAATTCTGGTAAGAAAAGCTTTATAGCACAAATTTTTAATTTCAACTATTATAAAGCTATCAATACTGTATATATGCAACACTTTCTGCATTTCAGCGAATTACTGGA
>CM053030.1:416506484-416642419 GCA_028564925.1 Lithobates sylvaticus
AGGAGGAACAAATGATCACTGGATGCAGCGTTTTCATTTTCTTTATAAAAAAACAGCCTTAAAATTTTTGAACACACTTAATGTGTAATAATGTTTATATGAATTCTAACAATTCACAAACATATTTCAGAAAAATTATATTTTCTTCTCTAAAGAAAAGACATGGACACACTGCTTGCCTTCCACTTACATCAACTCCTAGATCCAAAAGATACTTGACAACACTGATCATCCCACTTGAGGCTGCGGCATGGAGTGGTGTGTACGATTTCTTGTCTTTGCACATTACTTCTGCTCCATGAGTCACAAGCAATTTAACAACTTCAATATGACCTGACAAATAAAGCAAATGGGTTTAGTTTTTTTTTCTGCTGTGCTAGAAAACCACAGAACATTCAAAATCTTAAGAAACTGCAATCAGCATAAAGATACTACAGAACGGAAAGACCTACCCATGTATGCTGCCCAATGTATCGCTCGCCTGTCTTTCTTATCAAATGCATTGATGTTGGCACCTCGTGATAAAAGTAAACTGACCATCTAAAATATAAAAATACAAATTTTAAAAAGTACCAAAGTACTCTTTACATTTTACTACAGCAATAAAATGATATGTAAAACAAAACCAAAAACACAGTTAATGCGCTGGTGCAATAAGGTGCCTTTATTTAAAAAGGCAGCCCAACACACTTTGCAAAAAAAAAAATAAAAAAAAAAAAACACACCACAACTTTTGAGCTGTCACAAAACATGAACTTTCTCCAGTGACCACCATCTAAAGTCTAGATGGTGGTCGAGCGAGCTTCAGCTCGTGTAGGAGCAGCGTAAGCACCAACTATTCAGCAAGCTTTTGCAAAGCATTTGTGAAGCTATGAGCAAGCTTTCTTGAAGCCTTTGAAGTATATTTCTAAATGTGCAGCCAAACTGGGATAACGTATTATATATGTAAAATATATATATATATATATATATAAATTTGTTACATGTTCTCATTCACATAGCACAACCTTTAAATTTAACCACTTTAAGACCAGCCTCGTTTTGGATTTTAGGTGTTTACATGTTTAAAACAGTTTTTTTTGCTAGAAAAAAACTTGGAACCCCCAAACATTATATATTGTTTTTTTTTCTAACACCCTAGAGAATAAAATGGCGGTCGTTACAATACTTTTTTTCACACCGTATTTGCGCAGCGGTCTTGCAAGCGCACTTTTTTTGGAAGAAATTCACTTTTTTGAATAATAAAAAGAAAGATAATGTTACGCCGAGTAAATTGATACCCAACATGTCACGCTTTAAAATTGCGCCCGCTCGTGGAATGGCATCAAACTTTTACCCTCAAAAATCTGCATAGGCGACGTTTAAAAAATTCTACAGGTTGCATATTTTGCGTTACAGAGGAGGTCTACGGCTATAATTATTGCTCTCGCTCTACCTATCGTGGCGATACCTCACATGTGTGGTTTGACCACCGTTTTCATATGCGGGCGCTACTCACGTATGCGTTCGCTTCTGCGCACGAGCTCGTCGGGACGGAGCGCTTTAAAAAAATTTTTTTTTGTTTTTATTTATTTTTCTTGATTTTATTTATTTTTACACTTTTTTTTTTTTTTTTAAATTAAATTGGCTCACTTTTATTCCTATTACAAGGAATGTAAACATTCCTTGTAATAGAAAAAAGCATGACAGGTCCTCTTAAATATGAGATCTGGGGTCAGATCTCATATTTGGACTTTCAATGAAAAAAAAAAATGTCATTTTAAAAAAATGACATTTGAAAATTCCTCTTTAAGAGGTATGGGCGGAAGTGACGTTTTTGACGTTGCTTCCGCCCTCCTATGGTATAGAGATGAGTGGCGGCCATCTTAGCGTCACTCATCTCTAGGCACAGGAGGGGAAAGGACCCGATCGCTGCCGACGGTTCCGGTAAGCGGCGGAAGAGCGGCGGGCACCTCTCCCGCCGCCGATAACGGTGATCTCGCGGCGAACCCGCCGCGATGACCACCATTATCGGACAGCCGACCGGCGCCTGAAGAGATGGATATCTCGGTTGTGGCAGCAGCTGCTGCCGTTACCGAGATATCCCTCTTCAAAAAAGGGACGTACATCGTCGTGCGCCGGTCGGAAAGTGGTTAAAAAAAAAAAAAATAAAAAAAAAAAGCTTACCTGTAAAATCCTTTTCTTGGAGTACATCATAGAACACAGAGCAGCCATAATAACTGGGTTATATGCCGCCTACTGGTAAAACAAGAAGGCGTCCCCTATATAACCCCTCCTACACAGGAAGTACCTCAGTTTTGTAGAAAGCAATAAACTTCCCAGACAAGAGGGGAGGGATCTCTATGCCCCATGATGTACTCCAAGAAAAGGATTTTACAGGTAAGCTGTAGAAAAAAAATCCTAATTTCTTTATGGTACATCACGGGACACAGAGCAGCCATAATAATGAACTGGGACGTCCCCAAGCAATGCTTTTGAGGGGAGGCAACCAATTATGACCAAAGAAACACTATCAGAATAGAATCTATATTGCTGCCTGCGGTGCACTGCGTCCACATGCAACATCCTAACATTCATTTGATAAAACCTAGTGAACATATGCACCGAAGACCAAGTAGCAGCTTTGCAAATTGGAGCCATCGATGCTTGATGAACTGCCCATGAAGCACTCACTCTTCTGGTAGAGTGTGCCCTTACTGGAAAAGGCAGGGCCTTACCCCTTAAACCATACACCTGAACAATCACTAGTCAAATCCATTGTGAAATAGTCGACAGATGCTGCCTGTCCCTTCTTGGGACCTTCTGGCACTACAAACAGAACGTCAGTCTTCCGCATCTGAGCTGACATCTTCAGACTGCCACTATTACCATTTGTAATACAGAGACCAAGGCAGTCTCCTCCATGTTCTTGATGTCCACCTGGTAAAAACTCAGTGGATGTATAAACTAAAAATACCAAATAGCGGTCTTGCACCCCTGGACCACTGACACCTGATGGCGGATGGCCCAAAATACTCCCACACACCTGGTAGTGAATCTCTTCCCAGACAAAAAAAATGGGATTTTACTTTTTAAAACCACAGGCATCCTTGGTAAACTGGCTGATCAACTGCTAAACATTCAACCTGGATGCCGCCTGCCCTTCCTGGGCTCTTCTGGTTGCACAAATCAGGATTCCTGACCTGTGCCGGCCACTCAAGCAGACCCTGAGCATCTGAACTACCTCTAGAGTAGGTAGCGATCTTTCTCCTGCCGACTGTGGATTAGGAGAAAAATAAAGAGGCAAGACACTGTCCCGATTCAAGTGAATACTAGAAACCACTCTAGGCAATAGAGATCGATTAGGATGCAATATCACCTTATACGAGACCAAGAATGGCTCCTTGCATGAAAGAGCCGCCAGCTCTGACACTCTACTTAGTGAAGTGATAGCAACCAAAGAAGCCATCTTTCGAGATGAGGGACTGACAGAGGTCGACCGATATATCGGCCGGACGATATTTGGCATTTAATTAATTGGCATCGGCCGATTGTGCTGATAAAAAAGGCCGATATTAAAACCAGCGCGACTTGCAAATGACTTCTGATAAAAGTCAATGCAAGTTGCCTGAGTTTTCCCTGGAGCAACTTGTCTAGGCAGCCTGCCAAGTGTGAGAAAGTCCAAAAAGATACAATGTTTCTTCTCATCAATGAACTCAACTCCGTGTGGAGAAGTTCTCAGTTTAACCATTTAAAGCCTAAATCTTTTCTGACACTTGTTGCTTACAAGTAAAAATCCTGTATTTTCTGCTAGAAAATCACTTAGACCCCCAAAAATTATATATATTTTTTTAGCAGAGACCCTAGGGAATAAAATAGCAGTTGTTGCAATATTTTATGTCACACTGTATTTGCGCAGCGGTCTTTCAAAGCGCAATTGTTTGGGAAAAAATACACTAATGAATTTGAAAAAAAAAAAAAAAAAAAAAAACAGTAGTTAGCCCATTTTTTTTCGTCCAAAAGTTTTGATTACCTGTTTTTGTGTATTAAATATTTAAGATATCTTTTTTTTGTTATCTAAATTATACATACAAGTGAACTGATTGGAGCTTTGTTTTGTTTAATAAATGTAAGAAATTTTCTGTATCACTTATTACTTAAGGCTGCTTTCACACTGGAGCGGGCAGGCGTTGACAGTAAAACGCTGCTAGTTTTAGCAGTGCTGTACTGTCTTTTTGGCAGGGCTATTCGGCTGCTAGCGGGGCGCTTATAACCCAGCTAGCGGCCGATGAAGGGGTTAAATGCTCTCATCTGGCGACGCTGCTGAAACGCTTTGCAGGCGCTTTGGCAGTGGTGCCCATTCATTTCAATGGGCAGGAGTAGTGGAGGAGCGGTGTACACCGCTCCATAGGACTTTTTTTTTTTTTTTTTTTTTTAAACATCCTGCTAGCGCATCGCCTCAGTGTGAAAGCACTCGGGCTTTCACACAGACTGCAGGGAAGCCGTTTTGCAGGCACTTTACAGGCGCTATTTTTAGCCCAAAAGCGCCTCAGTGTGAAAGGGGTCTAACTGTTAGATTTTATGAGATGAAGGGGGGGGGGGAAAAAAAAAAAAATCGGCATCGTATATAGGCTGCCGCGATTTCTAAATATTGCCATCGGCCAGAGAAAAACCCATATCGGTCGACCTCTGACATGTGGGACTACTTACGCTACAAGCTGTATGAAGTATGAATCAAGGTGTGAGAAACAATAGCCTCTGGAAATAAAATGGATAGGGGATGAACTAGAACCCTTAATGGTACTTCAGGCCAATATCCTTTCCCTTACTGATTGGAGAAAGAAAAGAAAATGTCCCACTCCATTTCCTGTGGGTTCAACTTATTGGCTTCCCCCAGGAAAAAATATTTCCAAATCCTGTAACCGAGGTTCCCTAAAACCAGCTTCCAGGGGCTCAGTGTGGAGATACAGGACTCAAGTCCATTAAGATCCCGCAGGTCTAGGAGTGTTCAAGGAGCGACCCCCGCAAGCCTCGCTAAGTCAGCGTACCAAGCCCTCCTGGGCTAATGCAGCCAACACTATTATCAGCGTTACCACCTCCCGGATTCTTTACAAAAGATGTGGGAGAAGTTGAAACAGAGGTAAAGCATCAAATAATGGAGAACTGGTCCCCAAGGTGTTGTCGTTGGGACTTTTGTCCCAGTCACAACCTGTTCCCACTTTTTGTAGAACTTGGAATCTAGTAGATCCACCTGCAGAGTTCCCCTTATTCTATACCTGGAATATGTACTAGTGATAATGGTATCATTAACTGTTAGCGCAAAGAACAGTGTAACCGAGATGAAAATTAGTAGTGATAGAGACAGCACTTATTGTACTGTCTGACAGAATGTGGTTCACCTTCCTGAGCCCCATGACTCCTGGTGGTTGAATATATATATATATATATATATATATATATATATATATATATATAGATATATATATATATATATATATATATATATATATATATATATATATATATATAGATAGAGAGATAGAGAGAGAGAGAGATAGAGAGAGAGAGATAGAGAGATAGAGAGAGAGATATAGAGATATAGAGAGAGAGAGAGAGAGAGAGAGAGAGAGAGAGAGAGAGAAGGTGGCATCAGTGGTTATCTTCCCATCCATTCTCCAGATTTCGAGCCATCAATCTTAGCTCTGCAATACCCCGGGAACAGAGCCCTCTGGTGTCTGGAACTTCATGTTCCAGAGACAAAGATCCGCTACCAAATATCTGGAGTAGGACTGTACGTAGGGAATGTGCCTTGACCTAGATACAACGTATCAAAGAAATGCATCAAAGGAAAATCTGGAACAGACTGCTTCCTGAACAAAGATTGAGGCAAACAGATTGGCACATCTGGGTTTTCAGCAAATCCAGTACTGGGAGCTTTGTGAACCCTCAGAGCTGTGGCCAGCCCGAAGAGCAAAGTCACAAAAAAAAAAAAAAAAAAAAAAAAAGATGACTTTGCACTGCAATTTGCATAAAGACTCGACGAGCCTGGAAAAAACAGCATTGATGACTATGGACCCTGAAATCTACCTCTCGCAGAGGTCAACACTAAATGGACAGAGCCTATCTGAAACAGAAGGAAGGATGTCCAGCGGCTTAAGCTCCAAGCTAGACCTCATGTACCCATTTGGTTTTGGGACCGCTACCAGTAGAGGATTTTTTTTTTTTTTTTTTTTTTTTTTTTTTTTTTTAATAAGCCCATACCCTCTGCTCCAAAAGTCAAATGCAAGCAAAAGACTGATAACTCTGCGGCAGGTCCCAAGGCCAAAAGAGGTGTACCTACCTATCAAGCTTTTGCTGGCCAAGGATGGAGAAAAAAAAAAAAAAAAAAAAAAAAAAAAAAAAAACACATCTCAGGAGACTGCCCTAAGATCTTTTGGCCCGAGATTCCTAAGACATTTAGGTTTGCAACAGAACTGAGTTGAGGACTTGGCTTTTGAAGTGAAGGTCTGGGACAGGTGCTTTTAACACCTGTGACTTCCTTAATAAAAAGGTGTCTAGTGACTCGCCAAAGAGTCACGCTCCAGCAAAAGGAATACTTTCTAAGCATTCCTTGCAGATCAAGTCCACAACCAGAGGGTCCAACGAACCTGTATAGACATGAAAACCAGGCAAGAACTTTGGTGCAGAGATTCCAAACTATCCATGCAGTAGTGCAAGGCTACTGGGAGGGGCTCCAAGTTGTGGAGTACTGTGAAACCTGTCAGATCGATCCAGGGTTTGACACCATGCGCTTGGTCCAGACTGCCAGAGTTTAGCAAAACAGTCAGTGTCAAATGCTGCAACTGTTGGTGTTATCCGAGTAAAAAAAGTTTTAAGGAGGGCCTCCAATTTCTAGTCCACTGGTCTTCAAACTGTGGCCCTTTGCTTGCCTTTATCCAACCCTTGGGGCATTATACCTCACCATCATCAGCAATCATGGTGCATAGTTCCTGCCACTGACACCAACAATGGGGGGGGGCACTATTCCTGCCAACAATGGGGGGGGGGCACTATTCCTGCCAACAATGGGGGGGGGGGCACTATTCCTGCCAACAATGGGGGGGGGGCACTATTCCTGACATTGATGGGGGGGCACTATTCCTGCCAACTGACCCCAACGATGGGCACTATTCCTGCCAACTGACCCCAACGATGGGGCACTATTCCTGCCAACTGACCCCAACGATGGGGCACTATTCCTGCCAACTGACCCCAACGATGGGGCACTATTCCTGCCGATGGGGCACTATTCCTGACAACTGACCCCAATGATGGGGCACTATTCCTCCCCATAATCTGCAATCATGGGGCACTATTCCTGCCAACTGACCCCAACGATGGGGCACTATTACACACCCTAATACCAATGATGGGGGAATGGTTTAATCTTACTGACGCCAGGACATTTTCTTCTACCAAACTGGTCCCCTTAAAGTTTGAAGGACTGCAAACTGGCCCTTTGTTTATAAAGTTTGGAGACCCCTGCTCCAGTCCACCGGGTCTTTGAAGACTGGGATATCCTCAATCAGACCAGTAAGAGATAAGTTGAAACCTCCTCCCGTTTACTGCTGCGCAAACCTCTTGGGAGATGTACACATTTTGTCTGGCCTTGGACAGTCCTTGTACAGCACATTCTGTACAAAGGGGTGGAAAATTACCATTGGGTTTTTAGTTTTGGGAAGGGATCATCTCATACTGGTGACCTTGGGTCTAGCAGGTGGGAATGGTTTTAACTTCAAACAGGAGCACACCTTCCTTATCTACATAATCCTTAATTTTTTTTTGAGCTTTTGAAAAAGTTAAGGCAACTGCCCTTCCCCCTGGGAGGAGTTCTCAGACTGGACAAGTTAAAATGCAGGGGAAGCTGACGGGAGGCCTTGAGTATCTTGCAGTCTAAGTGCAGAGGAAGTCTCCCCCATAAGATCTACCAAAGAGGCAGAAAATTCATCTCTAGTGAGAAAGAAGGAATGGAGGAGCACCCAAGGAGATAAGGTGAGACTGAGGTGTGGAGACTTATGTCCATGGACCCAGGTGCAGAGTTTTCAGAGAAATTCATAGAGGAAGGGACAAGGGCTCACCACACCAGGGCACTGGCTCCTTCCTAGGGGAAAGGCCACTACTCTTGGGGGCATACCCACTGCTCCATGAAGAGAGTCTAAGGACTGGAACTGCTGGGATTCAGATCGCCACTGCCATTGACTTGTAGAGCACTCTGCAGTTAACTACAGTGCTGGATCCAACATAAGCTGGTCTCGTCTTCAATGTGGCAGGGTCCAGGTGCGGTTCCCTGAGGCGCTGCAAAGGGGTGACAGATCTAACCCCATCTCTGCAGTGCTGTTGATGCAGCCAGAGGGGAGAAGGGATTTCTCCATGTGAAGAATCAAAGTCTTCAATCTGCCAATATAATCAGAAATCCTAACCCAGAAGCCTGCTTCCAGTAGAGAGGAGGCACCAGAGTCTTGTATTGTACAATTAAGAAAAAAGGGTACTTAAACCAATTTTCAGTTCCATTTATATAAATCATTATACAGGGGAAAAAAATAAATATCTGCGACTGAACTTTCAGATGAAGTGGTGGCTTTGTACGTTCACATGTTAGAAAGAGAGGTAATAGATGGCATTACAGGATCTTTGGTGTAGCTTTTTCTAATTGACAGAGCCAATAAAAAAACCTGCAAAGTGTCAAGCCCTGAAAGTTCTGTATCCATTTTTATGCTACATAGACATGCACACACTGCAAGGCTGATTGAACAAGATAGTGTGACAGGTACATTTTTTCCAAAAATAATTGTCAATGTTTTTTTACAGCTCTGATGTGCGAAAACACAGTCTCTAGACCAGGGGTCTTCAAACTATGGCCCTCCAGTTGTTCAGGAACTACAATTCCCATCATGCCTAGTCATGAATGTCAGAGTTTTACATTGCCTCATGGGATGTGTAGTTCCGCAACAGCTGGAGGGCCATAGTTTGAGGATCCCTGCTCTAGACCTATATAGGTTGAGATTAGCAGTAAATTCTAGTATACAATACAAAAGCATATAATAAAAAACCTTTTCATTTAAACAAAGGAACTGTTCCCATTTTAAGCTCTCCTACAAAGAAGATTAAGAAAGATCATTTCAGCAAGACATTTAACTATGCCAACATAAGCAACAAATAAAATGCAAAATTTTTCCCTGTATATTACCAAATAGTATTGGTTTGCAATATGCTGTAATTATCGAAACAGAGAGAGAGAGAGAAATAGAAAATCAGACTTGAAATGAGGCGCATAAGTAGGTTTCTTGAATTGTATTCATTGCCACAGGGGACATGCCACTTATAGCAAACCTATGTCACAAGGAGGAAAAACAGTTGAATAGCTTGAGTACATTCAAGCAGAGCTGCTAAATCTGCACAGCAGATGTCTCTAAAGAACATTGCTGTGTACGAATACGATTGCAGCCTAGAGGTCTCTAGCTCTAACAAAATAATTTTTCCAAGGCCATGTGCTGTTTTGGGTTCATGGTGTAAATGTAATTAAGGTTTGCATTTAAATAAATCATTTTATTTCTTGTTAAAAAAATAAATAAATCATTTTAGATATATGCCCCCCATCATACCTCGACATGACCGCTGAAGGCCGCATGGTGTAATGCTGTTCTCCCTGCTCGGTCAGATACATTAACATTGCTAAGAAGAGGCACCAGTGCTTCTGCACACTTCACAGCTTTGTTTGCTGCAGCTATGTGCAAGGGGGTCTGCCAGTTTTTGTCACGAGCGTTGACATCGGCTGAATGTTTTAACAACACCTGAACAGCATCCTGTGGATATAAATAGAAACTGTTAAAAATGCAACATCATAAAAGATTAATGGCTGTGAATGGCAGAGTTTTACAATGCCTCATGGGATGTGTAGTTCTGCAACAGCTGGAGGGCCGTAGTTTGAGGATCCCTGTCATAAAAGATTAATGGCATACTATTCCCAAATAGACTTCACAAAGAGCTTGAGTTACTAAAAGATGTTCAGCAGATGTTACAATCCCAGGGCATTACAATTTTGTAAACCTCACGTACAACTTGAGTTTTTAAAAAATATCTGCATAAAATTTAAGTGGAAACCATTACAGATTTATTTTTGAAGCTGCAGGCTCCAGTGCGGTCTATGGCCCCTTTGACACTGGAGGATCGATCGAGTCTGCCGGTCAGTTTTTCTGGACGGACACTATCTGACCATCCATAGCCCTCTATGGAGTGGCGGATTGTCAGCACACAGGTGTCCGTCGACACCTGCCAGCATCTGCTCCAATAAAAGACAGACAGATGGGGATATGTTCCTTATACATCCGGTGGATCATAAGACAGTCGTATGGAAATGGACAGGCAGTCTGTTTCCATCAGACCACCCCATGAAGAAGAGCAAGCTGTGTCCCCTCTGCATAGTGGAATGGACATGGACCAGTCATCCACCTGCTCAGTAGAGAGATCCCTCGCTGAGTAGATGTCTCTGCCACTCCTGAATGGGGCCCAACCCTCCCTTCGCTGTTTGTTATAAAGCGTAACCACATTTTTGTTGAGAGAAGAGAAAAAAAAAAAAAACATTCCCCTCTGGGTGATGTATATTGCAATTACCCTTACATTACATGTACCCTTTTGTTATTCTGAAGAAATCACTGTTCCTCTTTGCCCTTGTGTGGAGTGAGTCTAATGAGAGTGGTTTACTAATTATCAACCAGCTGCTGCAGAATCAAAGCTCTAGGAATGAGGAAAGTGGCAGGGTCTGCATCCATTTAGACGTTATTTCCTATTGTGGGTAGCTTACCAAAAATGACATTTGCAGGGGATGCCAAAAATCTGACTTGTGTCTTAGTGTAGACTTCTGGGAAAATCAGAGAGCCAATCACACAAGCAGAAATTTATGTTTCTGGGGGGCGTTCTGTACACACTCTGTATGCAGAACACCTCCAGGTTGCCATATTGCATTGCCCTTTACAGAATATTACAGCGCTGCAGATTGAAAAGGAAAGGTAATTTTTTTTAATAACATTCAACTACAATACGACTTGTATCACAATTGTATATGCTTTTTTTTTAATTTGCTATTTTTTTCCCCATGAAAGTGGAGTTACCCTTATGACAGATGGCACTCATACATGGCACTGATATCACGTGACACTGACTTTTAGCAAGCAAATACAACAGGTGTCAGGACATGTCATATGCACATGGTGACAGGTTCCTTAAAAAAGACCAAAATATTCAAAGATCAAGTCTACTTTAAAGTGGCTCTAAAGGCAGAAGGATTTTTACCGTAATGCATGAAGGTAAAGAAAAAAAAAAAATTCTGCTAGCAAAACCATTGCACAGCTACTAGCCTCTACGTAGTTCCGTCGTACACAATGAACGTCACCACGTTCAGAATGATCGGATTTTCGGACAAAATCCGTCGGAAAAAATCCGACGGATTTTGTGGTCGGAATTTCCGACCGTGTGTACGGGCCATAACATGTCTTAAAACAATATTCCCCTATAGAATCACTGAGCAGATATGTTATTTTTGGTTACTGCTGAAGAGTTAAATCTGACAAATTCATACGCTTATACCTTTGTTGTTCCTGGGTCTAAAATCCATTACCACAGGCCCACTCTCCCTATTGGATTTCTAATATTTATGTTATGGAGATTGTTAAAAAGGAGGATCTGGAACATGCCAAGATAGGCAGAAGCACCAAAAATTCCTAGGTCGACAGGAACAGTCAGGACATATAACCAAAAAAATTCTGCTGTAGGAGACTCCCAGGACAAACCAAGGACTGACTCAGCACACCAAGACCCACCTATAACTAGATAGCACTTTAAGTGGACTACCCCCAAGTAGCTTGGTCACAACAGTTAATAGCTGAAAATTTGGTTATAGATGGATGCTAGCCATCTTTTGCTTTTGCCTTTGCCAAATCCACCCCTTTCCGTGGATAAAAAAAACAGAAATAGGGATGTCAGTCAACGCAAGGAAGATGTGACAGAAAGGAAGCTAAAAATATATATTGTGACAAGTCACGTCACATGGTTTTAACAAGACTGTATTCCTCCAGTTAGGTTTCTGCTCTTCAGTGGGTCTGGACACTACTGTGCATGAAACCTACTTTCCTGATAACTGAAGAGGTATTATTCCTTCCAAAAACATGTTTAAAATATTGCAGACTGTTAATCCTTAAATGTGGTGGTGGATTTTAATTTTTTTTCCCCCTACATAGTAACCTGGCCAGTAACACTTCCAGTCTTAGGGTCTCCTCCTTCGGGATTGGGAAGCCATGGAGACACCTTAGGACAGCAGCATTGACAATCTGGGGAGAGTAGTGAGTCAGATCAATCAAAATCCTCTAGAGCATCTAACAAATTAAGCCCCCGTCAGCGCTGAAGTGGAATTAAACACATCAATTTAACGGTTTCCGCAAACTATTTTATTCAAAGGCATGCGGTGAATGAGATCTATGACATTTGCTTGTGCTCTTTCCCAAACTGCAAGGTCATCAAATGGCTGGGGTCAGAACTGATCACATGAACAGCACCAATGGCAACTGCAGATAAAATGTAGGCCAAGATGACAACTACCTTGGCTGTAAAAGACAGAAGGGTTTAGTTCCGCTTTAAATGGTTTGTCTCAACCCTCTAACTGCCAGCTTTGTTGGACAGATTGGTCCGTTAAAGTAAGCTGAAAAATACCAGACTTGCTGCCTGAAGCACAAGGTGAAAATCAATGCAAAAGGGGCTAAAAAGAAAATGCAGCCACCATATTTAGGAATTGATAAGCTGCAATAAAAATGTTAGTTTTTGGGTTTTATACCTCTTTAAAATGCGAGCTATTTGTGCTTCTCTTATTTGAACAAAGCAGCCCAAAATGCGAGTATAATACAAGAGAGATTGTACTGATGGGATGAGCAGTTTTTATACATACCTCACTGCGGGATGCAACAGCTCTGTGCAGAGGAGTCAACCACTTGCTGTCTTTGGCATTTACTCTAGCTCCTGTATTAAAAAAAATAAAAAATAAAAAACACACAAAGCAGATGAGATTCGGTTTGTTTGGTAGTCCAGTAAAAGATAACAGTCCTCTGAACTGAATTATCAGATCATTGACTTCAAGTTTGAATGATCTAAGTGTAGCAAATTTATATATATATATATATATATATATATATATATATATATATATATATATATATATATAAAGAACGTATATATCTATCTATATCACACATATTATATAGTGTGTGTGTACACACACAATTTTTTTTTTTTTTAAAGTATATATATATATATATATATATATATATATACACACACACACACACACACACACACACACACACACACACACACACACATATATACACATTCGGTAATTTCAATCAATGTTATTTCAAAACGGTCCCTCTACTAAATGTATAGTAGCAACAAAACTGAATACACACACACAGTGGTTCACATGTGACACACCAAACCACAATGTCTCATTGTTGAGGGGCGTTCTAGAATTTCGCCTGCATAAAAAGTTCCATAAAATTAGGCACAATGAGATGAGTCACTGTTCATAGCAGCAACCATAAGAACCAGTAACCACAGAAACCAACAGGGATATGAACAGCAACATTAAAAACAGACCATTTCTGAGAAAAAAAAAAAAAAAAATGATAATTAAAATAAAAAAAAAAAAAAAAAAATAAAAATAAAAAAAAAAACAGGAAGTCCAAGGAAGCCTTCTGTCAGGTTACTCAGAATTTACTAGTCTGGATTTCCAGCATTTCCTTCCTTGTCATAGCTTTTGGGAATGTTATTAGGGAATGGACTGGTTTTAGCAGCAGTGCTTCAGGTGGCAGTGTATTCAACATTTTTTGGTAATCCCCAATATCAGGCTTCTCTGGCTCCTTGTTCTGAGAAAAGTTTATAGTAATAGAAAACTACATTTCACAGAAAGAAGCAAGGACTTGGTTAAAAAACTACATTAAGGCAAAACACAAGCATTATTATGATCTGGCATAAATATAAATCCCTCAAAAATCTGTTTTATTCATGCCAGATACTACTGCGAAAGGTGCTCTGCTCCCCCCTTCCTGTGCACATGTCTATTCACAAAAAATGGATGGACAAAAAGGGAGAGTTTAAGAGATAAGGGAGAACAATGCAATCTGCCCTAGTCCATTACAGAACACCTAGTATTCTGTAAAAAGAATATAAGGCTTTTGCAAATGGATGAGGGGGAGATAAAGACAAAACCTCCACTATAATATAGCTGAAATTGTCAGTAGAAGCCCCTGAAGATCACAGCTGACAGTGATATAATAATAGTGTAAATATACGGTAACTAGGATTTTTATCAAACCCAGCAGCCATCCAGAACTAGTATAGACAGCATTGAATGTAACTTATCTGGTCCAAGCAAACGTCAAAAATGTTTTCCTGGAGTTCTACTTAAAGCACACTTTGTATTCTTAAAGTATACCTAAAGGCAAAAGTTTTTGTTGAGTTTTTTTTTTAGGTTTTGGATAGAGTGGAGATGGATTAGAACACCTAGGTTTTTATTGCTGTCTGTATTCCTATTGGGGAGATTCACCCTATTTGTCAACAGTGAAAGTAAAAGAAAACCCCAAAATTTGTGGTTGTCCCCAGAAAAGAGGGGATATTAGTTCTGGTGACCTGGGGGATACCAAGAGATTCCCTTAATTTGTAGGGACCTCCTGTATGGATGTGGGACAGGAAGTAAAGGTCAATCTCCCCAATGGGACACAGATGGCAAAAGAAAACAGAATTAGAACCCTACCTTACTCTAACCAAAATGACAAAAAAAAAAAAAAAAGTTTTGCCTTAAGTAATAGAGTACATAATTAAAAACAAATAAACAGGAATGAGGTTGGTGAAAGATGCAGTACAGGGCAGAAAAGGAAGAGAAGAATGGTTCTCTATGAGTAGTGCAATGCACATCTGAACAGACTGCAAAAATCAGCTTCAGAGCAATATCAGTGTACAGTGCAAATTTTAACTACAGGTCAACTGGGCCGAGGCTCAAACTCCTCTTGTACATGATGCTGCTCAGCCCGGAAAGTATTGCTGTTTTTCAGGAGTGGCTCACAATAGGTAGATGAAAACCTTGACAGAAAAGGTTTCAAGACAGGTTCCCTTTTAGCAGACAGCACAGAAGAGGAAACAGCTGCGGTTTGCCAGCGTTTCCTCTTATTATAAAGTATAACTGAGACCCAGACCAGGGAAGTTCCTTCCATGAGACAAGCATCTCTTCTTAGAAAGCATGCTACAAGGGTGGAGTTGCTGACTCCAACTAAGCTGACTGTCATTCCCATTGAGACACAACATAAAGTAAACAAATGGTCATGCTACTGAAAGACTGAGGCCCCTTTCACACGGGGAGACTGATCAGGTCTGCCTGAACGTTTTTTGAGGCGGACTTGATCAGACCACCCATTGCTCTCTATGGAGCAGCAGATGTCAGCGGATATGTGTTCACTGACACCCACGACATCTGATCCGGTCCGCTCTGCTAAAAACTGATGGATGAGGATCCGTTCCCCATCTGTCTGCTGGTTTGGATGACAGTTGGATGGAAACGGACAGGTGATATTATGGAGTTCTGGCTTTGAAGATGAATCCTGAGGATAGCGATGGGATCCACTTCTTTGTGAGGAGGTAGAAGCCCCAGCAGAAGGGGGTTTAGGTCTATTTTATTGTATAAGAACTTCTGTTACATCTTTTATGCAAAGGGCCCGGTATGGATTGGAGGGACCCCACACCATTTTTTCCCTCTAAATGTTTCACTACCAGCTATTTTTAAAAACACATTCATCATTCACTCATCGGTTGTTAAGGACGTGGCAGCCGCCTACTCCTCAACCACGGCAGGTACTGGTTAAGGATGCCGCCCACTCCTAAACATCCAGCTATTTAAAGCCTGTGTTAAGAACGTCGGCAGCAAATTAACGCAGGCTTTAGCTACTAAAATTCTGCATGGCTTATCTAAAATAACGCATCTGGTATTTTAGCTGTGTTTTTTAGTTAATGCCAAAAAAAAAAAAATCGAAAAAAGGTTGTATGGTAAAATACCACTTTGTGAATGAAGCCCACAATCCAAATGCAACATTGAGGCTTTTGTGCACAGCAAAAGTAAGCAAATCTACATAGGCAGGCATACTGCATGAAGCCATAACATCAGCTAGGAGGTGAGAAAACTTCAACAGCTTCCTCCAACACTGCCTCTAGGTCTCCTTTATCCCCCCCCAAATTCTACATCCTCTAGAGGAGGCATTTACATTTTTAACTCCGGCAGAGAAAGTAGGTGTGGAAAAAGCTTGAAGTCACTCCTCAGAGAGATACATCAATTATCTAAAGACACAAGCAAAAAACTAAGGCTTGCATATTGGGAGGGGTTAAACATGTTTAGGCTTTGATCGTCTTTGCCAGTTTACCATCATTTGAACGTGCAGAATATAATCCATCCATTATGAAAATAAAGACCTGTGCCCTGTACTGTACAATAAAGACAACGGCTTTTTCCAATACCCTAAACGCCACTGCAAGGGAGGATTTTTGTTGTCCCTGAAGGTAGGCTTTTCTCCTCTATCTTTGCAGGGCAGCCATGTTTTTCACAAAGGAAAAATGCCTAAATCTATCTGCCTTGGTTCATTTCTATTACAAGGTGGATTGATGAGAAAGGGGTTTAAATAAAGCAAAAAACAAAATAAGGTTCTTTGTGATTTTTTAAGAAAAATTCTCACAAGACATTTTAAACTTTTATTTAATACTTTGGGGGGGAGCCAGCGCATATAGCATTTGGTCTTGTTGGGATCCATTCTGCTGTTGCCACTTTTCCCCTGCTGTCCAATAACACTGCTAGGAATTTGTGAGCAACAGTGCTGATCTTTGGCAGCTGGGGGACTCTGGAGACTAGTGCTGCCATTTACAGAAGATCGCACACAGGCTGTGGCGCGGTTTGTGTCCATTTGTGGCTGCTTGTAAACATACACAGCACTGCAATGGAGTCGCTTTTAATTAATGATCAGCACCTTAGGACTATATCAAGTGGCACCAGTTCTGACAGAGCTCATCAGTCATTCATCAAAGTGAAGCACAGCAGGGCTGTGTGATTAATCAGCAGGGATTGTGTACTCGTACACGCACCGGCAGATAGATAACAGAGAGCTGAGTGAGCACAATCAGCACTGTCGGGCAGGGTGGATTTTTCCTTCATAGTGAAAGGACAATCAGCTTGCAAGAGGATGAAGGCTTAGTGCTGGCCAAACCTTGGCTTACAGAAAGGGACAAAATTCGGACCTTAGAATAGGGCGGAGCTACAGCCTGCAAGAGGGCTTTTAACTCCCAATGGGGAACGAGTGGGACCAAGTGTTAAATGCACTTGGTCTCTTCCAGGAAAAAAAGTTTAAAAAAAAAAAAAAAACTTAATGAGAACTTTCAAGCTCATATGAAGTGATAAAAGCACTGCATTTCTAGCAAGATCAATGGGCATTTTCTGTTTTTGCTGCAAACACTTTTAGCCTGTAAAAAAATAAAAAATAAAAAAAATAAAAAATAAAAATAAAAAAAGGGGAAGAAAACTAAGACCGGCGATACAATTTTCTAGTACAATTTTCCTTATGATTTTCCAAAACCATATGAGGTCAAACCTAAACACTTTCAATTTGAATGCCGTTGGGTAGGCCGGCCCTTGCACTACATAGTTAAAGAGAAATCTGAAGGAAATTCAATAAGAAAATTGTATAATGTAATGTATGGCCAGCTTAACTTAACACAGCCACCACCGCAAGGACTATTAAGCTGCACTATAAATAAATATAAGCTGCAATATAAAAAAGAAACATGCAGGCTGCCATTGTTGACTTTTTTTTGAAAATGCTAGTTGCCTGGCTTTCTTTGGCTTCAAGACTAAGACATGAAGCAGAAACATGCAGAGAGTCACCTTTGTGATCTGCACATTTATTGCAGTAATTTGTCATACTGAATCCACTGGATTAGCATGGCAGTCATGGGAATTGTAATGTTTAAAAAAAAGGTCAGCAACAGCAGCCTCAATTCTTTTTCTGTACAGGTTTTACATAACCAAATCATTTTCTAGTTTTGGCTAGAAAAGAACTGGTCTGGAACCCCTTTCAAGTTTATAGTTGCTGTCATTGTCCTAGATAGATTCACCCCATTTGTATGGGTGACCATTGACCAAGAAAGAAAGTCATGAGAAATGCAAAATGTTACAGCCACCAGGACAAGAGCAGAAAATTATCAATGGCAACTAGATATAATTTTACTCATTCTGTAGGGATTCTCTCACCTGCTGTTGCATCTTCAGCACAGGATGTGAACATAAAATTTTTCAATGGCATAAAACTAACATGTATTTTAACCCTTCTTTACTCTATCCAAATAGAAAAGGTTTGGCTAGACACATTAAAACCAAAAACGCACAAATGCAAGTTTCTTTTTTTAACACTAGCCTCAAACTGTGCATCAATAAGGTAACACTACAGCATGGCAAACCATCTCTGCTGACTTAAATCTATTTTACCTGTTCCCCACAGCTTGCCGATTCTAGAGGCAAGCATCTGACTGCAATAAACCACCCAAGTGTGAACAGGTCCTAAGAGATTTACTAAACAGAACTACTTTAAAAAGGAAGCCCTCCTGGAACTACAAAATACATTGATAGAACATACCAGATAAAATGAGGAGCTCTATAATTTCTGCATCTCCCAAGTAGGCAGCTGCATGGAGTGGTGTTCTCTTCTCATTATCCTGCAACAACAAGGAAAATGCTATGAGAATTCAAGCGTTTCTGAAAATAAAGGGGGGGGGAGGAATAAATATAATTTGCATGCTATAGCTAGATATATAAAAATAAAACAAACAAAAACAAGCAAACACTCCAAGTAACTTAAAAGCTTTTAATAAATGAATTCTAGGCATCAGCATGTTATGCATAGTTACATTGGCCCAGCTTCAGGGTGGACTTTAAATCAAGTGGTTGTAAACCTAGTTACACCACTTGTACCTACAGGCAAGCCTATAAATGAGGCTTACCTGTAGGTACTGTAAATATCTCCTAAACCTGCAATGTTTAGAAAATATTTACCATATACACTTGCGCCGTCAAGAAACTGTCCTCCGTGACGTCACGGGACTCCAGTCAGTCACAGAGCCGGAGTCCGCGGCCCCAGAAGGAAGAGGGGCAAAGAGGGATGCGGCCACCAGCTAGGACAATGCAGGATTTGTTTGCAGGTAAGTGCGACAAAACAGGCTAGTATGGGATGCATACTAGCCCATTATGCTTTTACTTTGCAGGGGGGAAAAAAGGAAGTAAAACCCATCAAGGTTTACTACCTCCTTAAATCATGATTTAAATCACTAGTAAAAAGGCTTGATTGAAATCATAATTTTTAAAGAGCAACTATCATCTGTCTCACAGCGACTACTCCTCTGACCCGCTATTGACTCACCAACAGTCCCATTCACTTTAATGGGAGGGCTGGTGATGTGGCAGTGAGACAAGGTGAGGGATGTGGCAGCAGCAGGTAAGTGGATGCCCACTAAAAGGCGCTGCCATGATAGATCCAAAATCCTGCTTTTTTTAAAGGACTTATTCTTGCTGGTAGTTAGAATCTTTACAAACAAAATAAAGGTTTCCGATTTAATATAAGCAGCTGTCGGGTTAGTAAAACAGCAATATCAGAACCAATTCAATCATACAGTGTGTAATGTACATAGATTTGCAAAACAATGGATAAAGGAATATTTCTGAACTTGGTTTTATCTCATGATTACTGTGAAATTGTGTGAATGCACTGCAAAACCCGATTTGAGGGGAAAAAAAAAAAAAGCACACATCATTGATTTTTATCCACCCTGCCCAGCTTGGACCAATGTACCTATGTATACGACATACCTGGCAGATTGCCCTGTAAGCTGTAAATCAACATGGCTGCTTCAGTGATGAACACACTTGCTTTCAGGTCCTGTGCTGAGTTACCAGCTTGATACATTGTGAATACAGATAGACTGTTCAAATGCTTTGCCTGAATGAACACAAAAGCATCCTCCGATTGGAGGATAGGGTGGAGAGTGCGATGTCACCACCCCGCCCATCCAGCTTATCCAGTCAGAGAACACTTTCCATTCAGAGAAGGAATGGCACCCGTACGAGTGTCTGACCTCCTGTGTTCACAATGCAGGAGAGCAGCTGCTTGTCGTCAGGACCCGGAAGCAAGTGGAGATTACTGAAGTAGCGGTGTTACTTCAGTGATTTCCAGAGACATCAGCCAAGCTGGACCAACGTAAGTGTGTATTACATGTTTGTGCCTGGAATTATTCTTTAACAAAACCTTTAGGCAAAATTTGAGTACATAAAAACCGAATTCCCAGGCTGACCTCTGTTGGGCAGATTGAATGAATAGCTATATTTTTACTGACTAGGTGTACATTTAAGAACGGAAAATTGACATTCATACTGTTAAACTAGCAACATTCCCTGAAGCACATGAGCTTATACATGCTTTTAACGTGTTCTAAAATGCACAATGATGCACTATACATTACACAAAGTGGTGGGAGACATTCAGGACAGTAGAGATACACTAGATTGACAAGAGTATTGGGACACCTGCCTTTACACGCACATGAACTGGCACTCCAGTCTTAGTCCGTAGGGTCTAATATTGAGTTGGCCCACCCTTTGCAGCTATAACCGCTTCAACTCTTCTGGGAAGGCTGTCCACAAGGTTTAGGAGTGTCTATGGAGATGTTTGACCATTCTTCCAGAAGCACATTTGTGAGGTCAGGCACGGATGTGAACGAGAAGGCCTGGCTCACAGTCTCCACTCAAATTCATCCCAAAGGTGTTGTATTAGGTTGAGGTCAGGACTCCGAGTTTGGGGTGGAGGAACTTGACTGGCCTGCACAGAGTCCTGACCTCAACCTAATAGAATACCTTTGGGATGAATTAGAGCAGAGACTGCGAGCCAGGCCTTCTCATCCAACATCAGTGCCTGACCTCACAGATGCACTTCTGGAAGAATGGTCAAACATTCCCATAGACACACTCCTAAACCTTGTGGACAGCCTTCCCAGAAGAGTTGAAGCTGTTATAGCTGCAAAGGGAGGGCCAACTCAATATTGAACCTTACGGACTAAGATTAGGATGCCATTAAAGTTCATGTGCGTGTAAAGGCAGGTGTCACAATACTTTTGACAATATAGTGTATTATGGTGTAGTTGTGCAAGTCTACAACACCCAATTATACATATGGTTTTGTATGTGTATCTTTGAGAACAAGCATTAATGCAGGAACACTACATTTTCTGTTTTTTTTTAAAGAGACCCTTGTTGCCGCAGCAACAGTTTGTTTCGATTTGTGCAACTGGGCGCCACAGTTTTCTCCCTATGCAGAAATGTCTGTCAGTCAGATAACCTCCCTTCTATTGTTTGCTGAAGGAATAGTGACCTGCTGATGTCATGATTATGACGACTGAAAGGTCCACCCTCTCCATTCATACAAACACAGTAGTACCATCTTCAATGAATGGTGAAGCTGGGTGGAGAGGGCGAGCAGTCAGGCACTAATGATGAGCACAAATTACAGCTCCCTCGGTTCTATTAACCCCTCAGCACAGGAAGATTACAGTGCTGAGGGGCATTGATGGAGGATTTCAAGGAAACCAGGAACCAGAAGCACAATGGATAGAGCACATTAATGAGAAGCCATGTCCCTTGTGCTGATTTTTGTGTTTATTTTTACCACACTTTACATTTTTATAGACCTAGTAGAAAACATGCATTAACCACTAATCACTCGAATGATCTATTAAATATGTGTGTTCCATTAACATCTACAGAGAGGAGTACCCATCACTGTAAAGTTTCCTTGGCATGAGTAAACCGCTGCATTGACCAACTCTCCAGTCAAATGGAAAAGTGCACTATTAAAAAATGGTGTGCAAGTACTGATAGAAAACCACAGATTGTATGATCAACACCAAAAAAAAAAAAAGGCAGACTAAGAATCCAAATATACTGTACCTTTGTCGTTCGTTATAAAGCTAAAAAAGTCACAGACCCCGCATGCACCAAAATTGGGACTCTAAATGGTCTTTTAGTGCTGTAGTTATTGTGAACTAAAACATCCGTTACGTATGAGAACCAGATCCATATCTTCAGTATGTTCTATACCAACCTTTAACCATTTGGTTACATGAGTAAATCTATCCAGTAAATGGAGTTTGCAATCACTGCATGAGTGCTGAACATGCAGCATTAGTGCTGTGTGATTAAATGCTTAGGGCTCTTTCACACGGACGGACCGTATGTCCGTTTTTCATCCTTCCGTTTTCGGATGAAAAACGGACATACAGCTATCCCTATGGGATAGCGGGTGTCAGCGGATGAGCATCCGCTGACACCCGCTCTCGTCCGTGCCCGCTCTGCTCCGTTTCTGCAGACGGAGGAAAACCCCATTTTTTCATCCGTCTGCAGAGCGGATCGGGTGACGACGGACTGTACGGTCCGTCGTCACCCGATCTCCCATAGGGGAGAGCGGCGCTCTGACAGGTCCGTCCCTGCACGGAGTGCAGAGACGGACCTGTCATCTTCTGCTCAGCGGAGATCGCTCCGGCGATCCCCGCTGAGCAAGCGGCTATCCACGGGGCGGATCTGCACTGATCCGCCCCGTGTGAAAGAGCCCTTAGTCTGCAAACTGCATAGATGAGGCACAAGTATCAATAATGGATGAGCATGACAAACAACATTCACTCACCATTTAAAAGCACAGAAAGAAAAAAAAAAACAGCATATTTCCCACACTACAGACCCCTCAGCTGTATGAGGAAAATTACCCCGCTAACATAAGGCAGGGGTCATTGTACAGATGTTGATAATATACATATATCTGCAGAGGGAGAAGTTCCTTTGACAAAGCAACACATGGCCCATAACAAAAACGTGCATACAAGGAGCTACCAGTACTACAGAAATTTCTCTTTATCGGTGTACACGGTTAGGATGGAGTGTACATGCATCTGGAAAGTATTCACAGCGCTATGTTACAGCCTTATTCCACAATGCATTATATTCATTCTTTTCCAAAAAATTCTACAAACAATATAGCATAATGACAATGTGAAAGAAGTTTGTCTGAAATTTTTGCAAATTTATTTAAAAAAAAATAAATAAAATCACATGAGCTCAGGTGCATCCCGTTTATACTGATCATCCTTGAGGTGTTTCTACAACTTGGAGTCCACCTGTGGTAAATTCAGTTGATTGGACATGATTTGGAAAGGCACAAAACCGTTTATAAAAGGTCCCACAGTTAACAGTGCATGTCAGCGCACAAACCAGGAAGTCCAAGTAATTGTCTGTAGACCCCTGAGACAGGTATTGTATTGATGCACAGATCCGGGGAAGGGTACAGAAAAAATGTCTGGCGCACCAAAGGTCCCAATGAGCACAGTGGTGTCCATCATCCATAAATGGAAGATGTTTGGAACCACCAGGAATCTGCCTAGAGCAGGCCGCCTGGCCAAACTGAGCGATCAGGGAGAAGGGCCTTAGTCAGGGAGGTGACCAAGAACCCGATGGTCACTCTGACAGAGCTCCAGCATTTCTCTGTGGAGAGGAGAGAACCTTCCTGAACCACCGCCATCTCTGCAGCACTCCACCAACCAGGTCTATGTGATAGAGTGGCCAGAAAGAAGCCACTCCTCAGTAAAAAGCACATGACAGCCCGCCTTTGCCAAAAGTCACCTAAAGGACTCACAGACCACGAGCAACAAATATCTCTAGTCTGAAACAAAGATTCAACTCTTTGGCCTGAATGGCAAGTGTCATGTCTTGAGGAAACCAGGCACCACTCAACACCTGGCCAATGCCATTCCTACAGTGAAGCATGGTGGTGGCAGCATCATGCTGTGGGGACGTTTTTCAGTGGTAGGAACTGGGAGACTAGACAGAATCAAGGGCAAGATGAATGCAGCAATGTATAGAGACATATTTGATGAAGGGATGCTACAGAGCACTCAACCTCAGACCGAGGTGGGCCAAAGGTGCTTCAAAGTATTGAGCAAAGGCTGTGAATACTTATGGCTTTCACACTGGAGCAGTGCGCTGGCAGGACGTCACAAAAAGTCCTGCCAGCAGCTTCTTTGGATCTGTGAACTCACTGCTGCTCCCCATTGAAAATCAATGGGGCAGCGATGCGATACTGGCGACATTTTGCGGGCGGATTTAACCCCTTTTTGGCCGCTAAATGCCCCCCGTGGCTCGTTGTGAAAGCCGTCTAAAGAAGCTGTACTATGTCTTCTAATCAATGGAAAGCACTCTATGGAGGATGAGCAAATGAAAAGGTCCTCCCCTTCCTTCATAGAGCCGGGAACTGTGCCCAATGTTAGCAAGTATGCGTTTTGAGAAAATGGTCTGAAACACCTTTATGAAAAAGGTCAAACTGATCTACAAAATATTAAATGTATCAAAAAAGCTGTGGAGCTGCCAAGAGCTTTACTAACAAAAAAAACTTACAATTTATAAAGACAAACAATAAAACAGGCCCCTCAAAGCATGGCCACAAAAAAATATGGGTTATATGTTTTGAAGTACTGTAGAGGGCAAGATCTAAAAAAGATCTAAAAAAAACAACACACACACACACACCAAAATGTTATCATTGACACAAGCCTTTAAAAAAAAAAAAAAAATAATAAATCAAAATTTGAAGACTTCTGTGTTCCCCCAGTGCATTAGCGTAGACTGAACTATGAGGAAATAAGGAAAATTGCCATGTCTATGCATTGGGCAAAGCTGCTTAATGGAGCCCAATGCATATGGTTTGAATAGACCCCTAAAGTACAACTTTTTCACCTAGCACAAACATGGCAAACTAAAATACTCATGCAACAGTGTTTTAATTATTTCTGGACAGCTGTACAATAAACAGAGCTAACACACACATCAAATATTCCACACAAACACAATGAAAAATGTCTAAAAATTGGAGATTTTGCTAAATAAAAATAGTCCAAATAGGAAGGCTAGTCTAGAACGTTCAACTGTGATTTTTAAGAGCAATGGAAATTCTGAAATTTATAAAGAACAGTAGAACAGTTTAAGCAATCATTCAGCTTTCCTTCCCCAGGAACATGAGCAATCTTGTTGCTGCTACCCTCCGTGCTTCCTTCACATGGGATGTGTAGTGTTGTTTATGTGTTCTCTAATGCTCAAGATCATTTTTTTTCTTTTTAGCCTGTTAAATCTAGAATTGTTATGCGTTTTGTTTGGGTGGGAATGCAGCCTTAGGGTAAGGGTTGGCGTTTCAGGTGTCTTTATCCCTACAATAAATTGCTCAATGTGTGGACATCATTGAAGAAGATTTTGGCCCTGATTGGATGAAGCCAAGGCGCAGGCCAAGGCTGGGCTGAGGTTTGTACTGTAAGAAAGGTTAGTATAAATCTTATTACTCAATTTGGTTTTAACTGACTATAAAGTAAACAGTTTGCTTATTAAAAGGGGAGACAATATTGGTTTTCTGTAGGTTCGTTAAGAGATTAGGAAATCACTTTGAAACTAAAAACACAATATTTCTACAGAAACTGTTTAGCAAGAATATCACCAGCAGTTTCAGCAATAACCGTGCAAATCCTCTAGTTCTACTTTAAACCTGCATTTTGGATAGAGCGAGGGAGGGTTATAACCCGTCAGTTTTTCCCCACCATCTGTGTATTCTGTGCCCCATTGTGAAGATTTCCCTTCAATTCCTATCCCATAGCCAAACAGGTAGTGAGAGAAAATCCCTTCAAAATAAGGTCCAGATTGGAAGATTTCCCCTCTTACTTTTCGGGGGACAATGAAAAATGTGGGATTTTATTTTACTTTCAATGATCATGGTAAACAGGACAAAGGGCAAATCTCCTTAACGGGCCGGACACAAATAAAAACTGATAGGGATTACAATCCCTATCCACTCCAAAAAAAAAAAAAAAAAACACACACACACTAATGCCGCGTACAAACGGTCGGAATTCTTGCCGGAAAAAGCTTTGATGGTTTTCCCCGTCGGAATTTTGCTCAAACTGTCTTGCCTACACACAGTCACACCAAATTCCGACCGTCAATAACACCACAGCATACAACACGTTCGACTGCAATATAAAAAAGGGAAGTTTAAAGCTTCTGAGCATGCCTCGAATTGTTTCCGAGCATGCGTCTGAATTTTGCGTGTCGGAATTGCATACACACGATCGTAAAATCCGATAGAAAGGTTTTCTGTCTGAAAAAATAAGAACAGGTTCTCAATCCAAAGTCAGTCGGAAATTCCGACAAAAAAAGACCGATGGGCATACACACGGTCGGAAAATCCGATTAAAAGCTACCATCGGACTGTTTCCATCAGAAATTCCGACCGCGTGTACGCGGCATTAGGTTGCACTTTAATACCAGAAGGCGGTCTTCCGTTTTTATAGCAGTTTTAGGACTTTTATGTTTTATGCCACAAACCTATGTGTTTCTGCAGATATAAAAAGGTGAAGCCTCGAAATACAGATTGTTAATGGGAAGACAAGGCATGCTGCTCAAATAAAATGTGGTTCTTTGGGATTTAAATATATATATGCAAAACTATTTACATGCTTTGCTTTTAGTATTTCTCCAAGGTAAAATTACAGTGAAACATGAAAAGGTTTATCTACAAAATGAATGGGGGGGGGGGGGGGGGCACAGCCTATTTGAATAGTTGCTCTAATTATGTTCCTGGTATTCACCTTCTACACCTAGTTAATTCAAATTGTGATATAGGAGCCTTTTCATAAAAAGAAATTTCTGCAGAACAATTGTTCCTATACCACACTTTCTACAACCCTGTTCAAAAAGTATCCCATTTTTTTTCAGCCTTGTTACCTTTTTTCATTCTGACCTTAATTTGCAATAATCACTGCAACGCTCGGTTCCCTTTTTACAGGTAAAATTAGATATGCTGTAGGCACGATAGTTCACATCATTTTCCTATCCTTGCGTGTTAAGTGAAAATGTGGCTTTCTACGCAATCGGGGGAAGGGTTTTTAAAGATTAAAGTGGTTCTAACAGCAGGTGGATTTTTTTACCTTAAAGAGTAACTCCATTTTTGTTGAGGAAAAAAAAAAAACATTCCCTCTGGGTGATCTATGTACATTACAAGGATTTTAACAAACTTTGTTGCAGATTCCTACCTTTTGTTATTCTGAAGAAATCCCTGCGTTTTTGACTGTGTCCATGTGGTAAGGGAATCTAATGGGAGTGGCTTCATATTTATCAACCAGCTGCTGCAGCTACAGGGCGCTAATGAAAAAGATTGCAGGGTCTGCATTCCTTTAGACATTTTTTCCTATTGGGAGTATCTTCCCAAAAATGAAAATTTTAATTGCAGGGGATGCCAAAAATCTGGACTTGTGTCTTCATGTAGACTTCTAGGAAAATCAGTGAGCCAATCACACAAACAGGAAATTATGTTTCTGGGAGGCATTCTGTGTACAGAACACCTCCAGGTAGCCATATTGCAGTGCATTTTACAGAAGAAAGGAAAGGTAATTTTTAATAATTACAACATGACTTGAGTCGCAAAATGTATATGCTACAATATAGATTTTATTTGCCATCTTTTTCCCCCCACAAAAGTGGCATTACCTTTTAACGCATTAAAAGGTGAAAAACCTTCTGGGTGCATGCCCCCCCCCCCCCCAAACCCCCTTCTCGATCAAGCTATATGAAAGAGCGGTGGCTCTCCCAGGTCCGTTTCCTCATTGGCTCCTGCTGCTGTCAATCGCAGCCAGTGAGCCAATGAGGAGAGAGCATGGGACAGGGGCCCAGCCACACTGTCTGTAAATGGACAATATCCATTCTCAGGAGCGAGCCTGCGCAAGTGCCCCTATAGCAAGCGGCAGGGGCAGGGGGATCCAAAAAGTAGAGGATTGTGGCCACTCTGTGCAAAACCCTTATGCAGAGCAGGTAAGTATAATATGTTTTTTGTTTTTGTTTTTTTTAATTCCAACCCCTAGAACCTCTTTAAAGTGGATTTCCAGTTAAAAATCCAAACGCACCCTTAATTTGAGAAGTAACAAACATCTGTATTATGCACTTTGGAGTGCAAAAATGACTGATTAGAAAAAAAAAAAAAAAATTCCCCAACCCTCCTCGGTGTGACTGACAACGTTTGATCTGTAGTGTGGTCGGTCTTCGTTCTTTGCTGCCAGTCAGTCCCACCTTGTGCCTCTGAATATGTCAACCAAAAAAAAAAAAAAAAAAAAAAGTAGAAAACAAAACAATTTTCATATTTTGGGACATACCGATTAATTTGTATTACAATAATTGAAGTAAACCATTAAAGACAGTAAAGGTTTACAACCACTTTAATGAAACGTCAACTGAGCAGCTAAGAATAGACCGTAAATCATGTAAAGAGAACTCCAGTTGCGGGATGGAAAAGAACTTTAAAATATGAATGTGCAAAAATGCCTTTTGGAACTGTGCAGCATACGTGCTGTAATCGCAGGTCGCACTTGTGGTGCCATTGTTAACAGCACCCCAAGCACAGGTAGCAGACACGTTTGAAGCTCAACGCCCAAAAAAGTTCTGGAGCTACTTTGGGGCGTGTGAAAAACACGCAAAAAATCTGAGCAGGAACATGCGTTGCGTTTAGGTGTGAATGGGGCCTTATACTTTTAATACTAGAAAGTTATCTCAAGCTAAGGAGAAGCTTAGTTAAAATCTAGCTTCACCTATTCCTTATGAGGAAATGTGAACAAGCTCACAATTTCACCACGCCATTTGGACAAGATGCAAACAAATCTTGTCAGTCTTTTTTGCCGTGCCATGAGACTCCTTAGAACCCATTCACACCTCAGCTTTTTGTAGCTTGAAGCTCCAAAATGCTGGGAGGAGAGGAGAGGAGAAAGAAGAAAAAAAATCAATTATTCTCTATATAGATGGTTCACATCTCCACTCCAAGCTCACACCAGAAAAACATTCAAAGGCGCTACGCTCAGGTGTGAATGCAGCCTTATGTCAAGCTTCTACTTACAGTATCTGTCCTCTGCACCAACGCTACACAATTACTTTCTCCTCTTCTCTTTGTGTCAGGTTGTAATAAACAGCTCTGAATCTTTCAAAGAACCAATATGCAGCAACAGTGTTCGGGTGCCCTCCTAGAAGAGAAATCTAGCATTAAAAGGACAACTGAAACACCCAAGTTCCAGAAAGTTGATGGAAAGGCAAGCTTCCACAGACAAGGCAGCAAAGGTTTCCCCATCTCCAGCACCTTGTTGTAAATCTACCAAGCTAAGAGCCTGGCTCTGGGATTCAGATGTATAGGTCGGTCCAATGACGGTCTGTTTTTCCCACACTGCCAGAATATTGATTTGCAGTCTACAGTGAAATTTGATATATGGAAATGAGGCAACATTGAGGCCCACCACCAGCAAGCAGCCACAAGCCAAGGGCATCTTCTGAGAAAGTTTCCCGGGCCAGAAAGATCTTGTTCAGATACAGCAGGAGTATCCAACCAAAACCCTGCAGAGTTTTCAGTTCGTCAGATGCGGTTCTCCAGGAATTGAGAATACTAGTTCAGCAGCAGATTGTCCAAGTACCCTACAACATGAATCCCGCAAGTTCCAAACAAAGTCAATACCAGCATCAATTCCTAAATCAACCAGTTGGCATTGCAGACTAATGCAATTGTGATCTGCCAGACAGAGAACTGTACAGAGAGCGCTCCAACAGAACATGATGTCCATTTGACACATATGCTGAAGAGAATTCAATAATTTCTAAATTAAATCAGTTTGCTCCGCTTTTATGCTTGGAGAAAAAAAAAATCTCATGCGTTTTCAGAGCAAAAAAAAAAAAAATCTTAGATTTGCCCCCAGGGACCTTACAATCTAAGGAGTTATTTGGGAGGCACCCCTGTTAGGTTCCTATAGTGCTCACTCATGTGGAAGGAGGTACGTTCCACCATGATAAGCAATAGACATAATTGGGGATGGGAAAGCCACGCTCTTGTGGAAACTCTTTAGGATAAAGTGCAGCTGCATAATTTCAAGACAACAGTTCTTTAAAATGTGCTGAACTGTTCTTTTGGCCCCCACATCTGCATTTGCTGTCCAAAGCTTTCCGTATGAACCTCCGCAACATCTCAAAGATATGCCCCTTCCTAACTAATGACACCACAAAGCTTCTAATCCACTCCCTGGTCATCTCTCACCTCGACTACTGAAACTCCCTCCTCATTGGTTTATTTTTATATAGGCTATCCCCCCTCTTTCAGTCCGTCACAAATGCTGCTGCCAGGCTCATCCACCTTACAAACCGCTCGGCGTCTGCTATCCCTCTCTGCCTAGCCCCTCCATTGGCTGCCACCCAACCAACATATTAAATTCCAGATACTAACAATAACTTACAAAGCTATCCACAACTTGGCCCCCAGCTACACCACTAACCTAGTCTCGAAATACCAATCAAATCATTCTCTTCGTTCTTCCCTAGACCTCCCACTCTCTAGCTCAGCTCCCTCGTCACCTTCTCCCATGCTCCTGGACTTCTCCCAAGCCTCTCCTATAATCTGGAATGCTCTACCCCAATCTGCCCATCTCCTACTTTGTCCATTTTCAGACCATCCCTAAAAACTCCTCTCTTCAGAGAAGCCTATCTGGCCCCCACCTTACAACCATACATTTATTTTCTCAATCAGCTCATCCCCCAAATCCATTACCTCTTGCATCTCTTGACCCTCACTAAGATTGGAAGCTCTAAAGAGCGGGGCTCTCCAATTCCTACTGTATTAAAGTGTATTGTAGTTGTACGGTCTACCCTTAAGTTGTAAAGTGCTGTGTAAACTGTCAGCTCTATATAAATCCTGTATAATAATAAATAATAATAATCTGTATACTGATTTAGACTAGATGTCCTCTGCAATGCTAGCCAATGGCTTCATTATATGTGGATTTTTAGTACCTCATAATAAATGGGATTTTTAAGGCAATGTAGTCAACGACTAAACAATATATATTTAAAAATATTAGAAAATTTATTTATATATCAAAACAAATACAAAAAGCAAAAAGGGAAAAAGCAGAGAAAAAATATCCCAACAGATATCCACAAATAATGGAGGTGTATTTACACAGTAGCTGCATACATATCATACATCATATGTGAGTGGCCATTTCATGCTACAATAAAAATACAATACAGAGACATGAGCAAACATTGACTCTGGATGTACAGTAGTCTGAAAATCCAACGCGTTTCGAAATGTGCATATGTATGTAATTTCTTCCTCAGGGAAGCCACTCTTTCTACAAATAGAATATGACATTAGTACAATGCAGCAGCAAAAATGAATATAACGTTATTGGAAACACAAAAATATAAGTATAATGAAAGTAACAATCTACCTATGTATCCGCTCAACAATTCCAAGAGTTGATGTGCATATTCTTTCGCCACCAGACACCACCAATGGAGATCAAACTTGTTATCATCGCATAAGGAGCGCTAAAGAGCCAAAGCTTAATATTGATGCACCACATGCTCCGCCCATTGCATCCTATTACCCCAAAAGAATCTGGGAATAATGGGAAAAAGGACCTATGAAAAATAGTAAAAATAAAAAAATATAAAATGTAAATAAATGATTACGTATGGGGGCCCATTTTATAAGAAAAGGGCCATATTCCCAAATTTGTAGTACCTATACTTACAGGAATTTTGATGCTTAAATGGCCAAAGTTCAATCCTCAGTTTAACCAAGATGGAGATAGAAAATCAAATCTTGGAAAGCCGAGGTGGAGATGATCTCATAGGTCCTGCAGGTAGGTAGGGAGCGTGCATACTAAGTGCTCCTGGTGTTTGTCTTTTTATATAGCCCTCTGTGTTCAAAAAACGGCGCCAAATGAAAGTAATAGGGGATTTGAAACAGCTGGGAAAGGCTGGCATGAATGTGTATTGGTGGATGGACCTTTCCATCAAACAGGAGGGAGTGGATTGAGACCGGAGAAACCAATCAGAGGAGATTTCTCCTCTCTGCGTGTTCTAGAGGGGAAAGATGCGTCTCCGCTGTCATGACAACGGCGTCTCGGCAGCGGCGTCATCACTGCCCTCTGATAGGTGTAATGTTAGGAATCAATGTGAGTATACGCGCCGACGTGACCATGACGGCGGCGCTCCTGCTATTGGCTCAGGCAGGCGGCGCCTCCATCCATCTGGAAGCTGCAGCTGCCTACACTGTGCGTGGAGCGAGAGGAGGGCGCCGCAAACAGATAGGCGGCGTCCTCATCTCCAAGGTAACCATCTCCAGAAACGGCGCCCCCGCCCACCCGGAGGCCGCGCCTCTAGTGCTGTGAGTGAGCAATGGGAGGACGCCGATGATGAAGAGGAGGTGTCCTGATCATCAAGGCAACAGCAGAGACAAAAATAGCCTAAGGAGGAGAATGCTAACAAGCCGTTAAACCGGCAGATCATATGTATGAAGTTAACTTATTATTTAGGCCGTGCCTTTATCAAAAGAAAGGCGTAGCATAATAATAATAATCATATTGGTATCCCATAATGGTAGATAGATTATATTTATAATATGCCCTTATGAAGGGAAAACAGATGGGGCCGTCAGGGAGCTACCCAGAGGGGGGGAGGGTTAGATGGAAACCTCCAAATTAGCCACACTTCACATAAAGGACCCAGAATATGCCAGTCTGATGTGATGAGTGCAATAAGACAGAAAACTAAAAACCACCCGACACAGTGTATGACCCTGCTGTGCAACTTATTGGAAAAATGGGGATCACTGTTAGAAAACCCCCATTCTGATCCAAAGTTGCAAAGAATAGGGATGCCCAATCCTGTATATAGAGTGGGCTTACGTGTGCCAGGAATGCGATGAAAGTTGGTCAACCATTGTGGTATATCTGGAAGTTTAAGAACGCCACTCAACCTATAAGAAAAAAATAAGCGGAGAGAGGATATATAAATCATATATAAGCCATATAGATATAAATAAACAACCATCAAAAAATGGAGAGTGAATTAAAACCCCTTATATAATTTGGAGACACTAGGACGGATGCTCCCCGCCCAGTCGGGTCCAAGACCCAGGGAGGGATGAGAGAGAGGGAGAAAGGAACTGAGTAGATGACCGATGTAATGGTCCCAAAGAACTCATGAATGGAAACCACTATTAGATGTGGTTTGTGCGGTTTTTGTGGTCCAGTTGGTGTATTTAGTCGGTTTTGCCTGAGCTGAAGCCCTCAAGAAATGGTCTGAAACTTTCAGTTTCATTCAATCCTGGAGGAGTCGTGGCATCTAAATGTCTGATCCAGCGCATTTCGCGCTGTAAGAGCATTTTGTTCCAGTCCCCTCCTCGCATTGGTATATGTATCAGGTCAATTACAGTAAAATTGATAGAAGGCATTCTGTAGTCATGTCGTTTGGCCACATGTCTCCCTAATGGGAGATAAAGGTTACAAATCTTCATGCTGAAGAGATGTTTGCTGACCCGCTGGCCCAGTTCTTGTCTGGTCTTCCCAATGTAGAAGGCTCCACATTCGCATTGGAGTAGATAGACCACTCCTTTGGTCTTACAGTTTGCGAAGTGTTTGAGTTGGAAGTCTTCCCCATTGGGTAGCTTAAAAGATGTACGTTTGCCTATTACCCCACAGAAAGAACATGAGCCACACGGGTATGTACCCCAGATTTTGCAGGGGTCTACACGTGAACTGCCTTTGTATTCACTTTGAGTCAAAAGCCCCCCAATGGAGCCAGCTTTTCTAAAGGTAATTTGTGGGGTGGTAGTGATTAGATCAGACAATGCTGGATCATTCATTAATATTGGCCAATGTTTGGCAAGAATTTGCCTTATTTTTTTATGTTCGTTAGAGTAACGTACAATAATTCTGGGAGTATCATCGGCCTTTTTTATTTTCTTCCTGAAAAGTAGTTCATGTCTATCTTGATTTTTTACCCTGTTGAATGCCTTCCTGAGGCATGATTTTGTATAACCTCTACTGAGTAATCTTGTACTTAGTTTATCCGCCTCCAATTGAAAGGCTTCGTCTGTTGTGCAGTTCCGTTTAATTCGGAGCAGTTGACTGTAGGGTATGGATCTTTTCAGGGATTCAGGATGGAAACTTCCAGCATGCAATAACGTGTTGCCGGCGGTTTCCTTCCTGTATAACTGAGTAGTTAATCTACCAGAAATATCCTTAGTGATAGAGACATCCAGGAAATCGATTTTACGATGATCATAGACCATGGTGAAAAAAAGATTATAAGTATTTTTATTCATTGTTGCCAAACATTGTTTCAGCATTGTTTCTGGACCATTCCATACTAAGAACACATCGTCTATGTAGCGTTGCCACAGAACGATGTGTTCGGTGAAGCTCGTCAATTGGTCATTAGATAGAAAATTCGTCTCCCACTCCCCCAGGTACAAGTTGGCGTATGAGGGTGCGCAGCACGTCCCCATAGCCACACCTTGCACCTGGAGGTAGTGGGATCCTTTGAACAGAAAAACATTGTGTTTGAGTATGAAGCTCAACATTTCTAGTACAAAATTGTTGAACTTCCACTCCGTGGTTGATCTTTGTTGGAGAATTCGTCCAACCACAGCCACCCCGAGGTCGTGTGGAATACTGTTATACAGTGACTCGACATCTACTGTCACCAGTATCGCCGAGTCTGGAATTTCTAAATTCTCCAGCATTTGAAGCAAATGAATCGTATCCTTGGTGTAGGATGCTAATTCAAGTACATGTGGTCTAAGATAATCATCTATGACTTGGCTAATTGCCTCAGATATGCTCCCATTTCCCGAAATAATCGGTCTTCCAGGAGGGTTTTTTAGATCTTTGTGCACCTTAGGTAGTGCATACATTGTAGGGGTGCGTGGATGTCTTGTGCGTATAAAGTCCAACATTTCTATCGTGATTGCTCCCGATCTATGGGCTTCATCGACCAAATCATAAAATTCCTGATTGAATTTTTCGGCTAAAGAGGCAGAGATTTTTTGATAGCAGTTTTTATTGCTTAGGATTTTCATGCACATGGATTCATACATGTGGTTATCCATTAGAACAATGTTCCCACCTTTGTCTGATGCCTTGATGGTGATTTCCACATTGCTCTTTAGAGATTTTAATGCCTTATTCTGTTCTACATTGAGATTCTGGGATAGTGTTCTATTCTTACCTAGCATTTGAATCTCTTTAGAAACCAATTGGACAAAGAGAGATAAAGCAGGGTTTTGATTAAGTGGGGGAAATTTGTTTGATTTTCTTTTGAAAACCTTTTTCTTCTGACTAAGGTCATCTTGAGGAGTTTCCTCCAAGTTGTCCTCACTATCGCCTTCTTCCTCCCATATATCCATACACGATTGATTTTCTGACAGAAGCTGATTCAGGTCTCTCAAGGCCCTGAAATCAGCTGCCGTCAGGTTTGGTGCCACAGATTGCTGCTGAGTAGATTGTTTTTTTGTACATACTTTTAAATAAAAGATTTCTTGCAAATAGGTTAATATCTTTGATAGTTTCAAAGTTGTCAGTAGTTTTATTGGGACAAAAAGAAAGACCAAGGGAGAGAACTTGGTTCTCTGTAGGTGTAAGTATATGTGAGGACAAATTGATGATGTTTAAGTCTCCTTCCCTGTTTCCTTTGTCGTCGTTGCAGACAGCTTCTGTCAGAAAATCAATCGTGTATGGATATATGGGAGGAAGAAGGCGATAGGGAGGACAACTTGGAGGAAACTCCTCAAGATGACCTTAGTCAGAAGAAAAAGGTTTTCAAAAGAAAATCAAACAAATTTCCCCCACTTAATCAAAACCCTGCTTTATCTCTCTTTGTCCAATTGGTTTCTAAAGAGATTCAAATGCTAGGTAAGAATAGAACACTATCCCAGAATCTCAATGTAGAATAGAACACTATCCCAGAATCTCAATGTAGAACAGAATAAGGCATTAAAATCTCTAAAGAGCAATGTGGAAATCACCATCAAGGCATCAGACAAAGGTGGGAACATTGTTCTAATGGATAACCACATGTATGAATCCATGTGCATGAAAATCCTAAGCAATAAAAACTGCTATCAAAAAATCTCTGCCTCTTTAGCCGAAAAATTCAATCAGGAATTTTATGATTTGGTCGATGAAGCCCATAGATCGGGAGCAATCACGATAGAAATGTTGGACTTTATACGCACAAGACATCCACGCACCCCTACAATGTATGCACTACCTAAGGTGCACAAAGATCTAAAAAACCCTCCTGGAAGACCGATTATTTCGGGAAATGGGAGCATATCTGAGGCAATTAGCCAAGTCATAGATGATTATCTTAGACCACATGTACTTGAATTAGCATCCTACACCAAGGATACGATTCATTTGCTTCAAATGCTGGAGAATTTAGAAATTCCAGACTCGGCGATACTGGTGACAGTAGATGTCGAGTCACTGTATAACAGTATTCCACACGACCTCGGGGTGGCTGTGGTTGGACGAATTCTCCAACAAAGATCAACCACGGAGTGGAAGTTCAACAATTTTGTACTAGAAATGTTGAGCTTCATACTCAAACACAATGTTTTTCTGTTCAAAGGATCCCACTACCTCCAGGTGCAAGGTGTGGCTATGGGGACGTGCTGCGCACCCTCATACGCCAACTTGTACCTGGGGGAGTGGGAGACGAATTTTCTATCTAATGACCAATTGACGAGCTTCACCGAACACATCGTTCTGTGGCAACGCTACATAGACGATGTGTTCTTAGTATGGAATGGTCCAGAAACAATGCTGAAACAATGTTTGGCAACAATGAATAAAAATACTTATAATCTTTTTTTCACCATGGTCTATGATCATCGTAAAATCGATTTCCTGGATGTCTCTATCACTAAGGATATTTCTGGTAGATTAACTACTCAGTTATACAGGAAGGAAACCGCCGGCAACACGTTATTGCATGCTGGAAGTTTCCATCCTGAATCCCTGAAAAGATCCATACCCTACAGTCAACTGCTCCGAATTAAACGGAACTGCACAACAGACGAAGCCTTTCAATTGGAGGCGGATAAACTAAGTACAAGATTACTCAGTAGAGGTTATACAAAATCATGCCTCAGGAAGGCATTCAACAGGGTAAAAAATCAAGATAGACATGAACTACTTTTCAGGAAGAAAATAAAAAAGGCCGATGATACTCCCAGAATTATTGTACGTTACTCTAACGAACATAAAAAAATAAGGCAAATTCTTGCCAAACATTGGCCAATATTAATGAATGATCCAGCATTGTCTGATCTAATCACTACCACCCCACAAATTACCTTTAGAAAAGCTGGCTCCATTGGGGGGCTTTTGACTCAAAGTGAATACAAAGGCAGTTCACGTGTAGACCCCTGCAAAATCTGGGGTACATACCCGTGTGGCTCATGTTCTTTCTGTGGGGTAATAGGCAAACGTACATCTTTTAAGCTACCCAATGGGGAAGACTTCCAACTCAAACACTTCGCAAACTGTAAGACCAAAGGAGTGGTCTATCTACTCCAATGCGAATGTGGAGCCTTCTACATTGGGAAGACCAGACAAGAACTGGGCCAGCGGGTCAGCAAACATCTCTTCAGCATGAAGATTTGTAACCTTTATCTCCCATTAGGGAGACATGTGGCCAAACGACATGACTACAGAATGCCTTCTATCAATTTTACTGTAATTGACCTGATACATATACCAATGCGAGGAGGGGACTGGAACAAAATGCTCTTACAGCGCGAAATGCGCTGGATCAGACATTTAGATGCCACGACTCCTCCAGGATTGAATGAAACTGAAAGTTTCAGACCATTTCTTGAGGGCTTCAGCTCAGGCAAAACCGACTAAATACACCAACTGGACCACAAAAACCGCACAAACCACATCTAATAGTGGTTTCCATTCATGAGTTCTTTGGGACCATTACATCGGTCATCTACTCAGTTCCTTTCTCCCTCTCTCTCACCCCTCCCTGGGTCTTGGACCCGACTGGGCGGGGAGCATCCGTCCTAGTGTCTCCAAATTATATAAGGGGTTTTAATTCACTCTCCATTTTTTGATGGTTGTTTATTTATATCTATATGGCTTATATATGATTTATATATCCTCTCTCCGCTTATTTTTTTCTTATAGGTTGAGTGGCGTTCTTAAACTTCCAGATATACCACAATGGTTGACCAACTTTCATCGCATTCCTGGCACACGTAAGCCCACTCTATATACAGGATTGGGCATCCCTATTCTTTGCAACTTTGGATCAGAATGGGGGTTTTCTAACAGTGATCCCCATTTTTCCAATAAGTTGCACAGCAGGGTCATACACTGTGTCGGGTGGTTTTTAGTTTTCTGTCTTATTGCACTCATCACATCAGACTGGCATATTCTGGGTCCTTTATGTGAAGTGTGGCTAATTTGGAGGTTTCCATCTAACCCTCCCCCCCTCTGGGTAGCTCCCTGACGGCCCCATCTGTTTTCCCTTCATAAGGGCATATTATAAATATAATCTATCTACCATTATGGGATACCAATATGATTATTATTATTATGCTACGCCTTTCTTTTGATAAAGGCACGGCCTAAATAATAAGTTAACTTCATACATATGATCTGCCGGTTTAACGGCTTGTTAGCATTCTCCTCCTTAGGCTATTTTTGTCTCTGCTGTTGCCTTGATGATCAGGACACCTCCTTCATCATCGGCGTCCTCCCATTGCTCACTCACAGCACTAGAGGCGCGGCCTCCGGGTGGGCGGGGGCGCCGTTTCTGGAGATGGTTACCTTGGAGATGAGGACGCCGCCTATCTGTTTGCGGCGCCCTCCTCTCGCTCCACGCACAGTGTAGGCAGCTGCAGCTTCCAGATGGATGGAGGCGCCGCCTGCCTGAGCCAATAGCAGGAGCGCCGCCGTCATGGTCACGTCGGCGCGTATACTCACATTGATTCCTAACATTACACCTATCAGAGGGCAGTGATGACGCCGCTGCCGAGACGCCGTTGTCATGACAGCGGAGACGCATCTTTCCCCTCTAGAACACGCAGAGAGGAGAAATCTCCTCTGATTGGTTTCTCCGGTCTCAATCCACTCCCTCCTGTTTGATGGAAAGGTCCATCCACCAATACACATTCATGCCAGCCTTTCCCAGCTGTTTCAAATCCCCTATTACTTTCATTTGGCGCCGTTTTTTGAACACAGAGGGCTATATAAAAAGACAAACACCAGGAGCACTTAGTATGCACGCTCCCTACCTACCTGCAGGACCTATGAGATCATCTCCACCTCGGCTTTCCAAGATTTGATTTTCTATCTCCATCTTGGTTAAACTGAGGATTGAACTTTGGCCATTTAAGCATCAAAATTCCTGTAAGTATAGGTACTACAAATTTGGGAATATGGCCCTTTTCTTATAAAATGGGCCCCCATACGTAATCATTTATTTACATTTTATATTTTTTATTTTTTACTATTTTTCATAGGTCCTTTTTCCCATTATTCCCAGATTCTTTTGGGGTAATAATAGGATGCAATGGGCGGAGCATGTGGTGCATCAATATTAAGCTTTGGCTCTTTAGCGCTCCTTATGCGATGATAACAAGTTTGATCTCCATTGGTGGTGTCTGGTGGCGAAAGAATATGCACATCAACTCTTGGAATTGTTGAGCGGATACATAGGTAGATTGTTACTTTCATTATACTTATATTTTTGTGTTTCCAATAACGTTATATTCATTTTTGCTGCTGCATTGTACTAATGTCATATTCTATTTGTAGAAAGAGTGGCTTCCCTGAGGAAGAAATTACATACATATGCACATTTCGAAACGCGTTGGATTTTCAGACTACTGTACATCCAGAGTCAATGTTTGCTCATGTCTCTGTATTGTATTTTTATTGTAGCATGAAATGGCCACTCACATATGATGTATGATATGTATGCAGCTACTGTGTAAATACACCTCCATTATTTGTGGATATCTGTTGGGATATTTTTTCTCTGCTTTTTCCCTTTTTGCTTTTTGTATTTGTTTTGATATATAAATAAATTTTCTAATATTTTTAAATATATATTGTTTAGTCGTTGACTACATTGCCTTAAAAATCCCATTTATTATGAGGTACTAAAAATCCACATTTATCAGGGATGATGGCAATGACATGCCCCTCTTCATGAGTCCAACTTTATTTTCACATGGCTTCATTATATTGTATGTACCAACATGCCCTATTCAGAGTTTTTTTTTTTTTTTACATTTTAGTGGTATAATTCTCTGAGCAGTGTTAGCAAACTTTCATATTTTGCTATACATGATTCATTTTCAACCATTATACCAAGTCTACCCACAATCCAGCAGCGTCTTCATCTGCCTACTCCTGTCAGCCTCCTGCGAAAATATTTCTTTTAACAGTAATTCTTGCAGTTTAACATTTTTATAGGGACATATGAGTCAGTTCTAAGGTGACTCCACAGTCTGTCACTGGCTTTCCTTGTGAGTTCTCATTTTCCATTTATCCTTCTGGGCTCACCCACTCAATGTCCAAAGAAATAAATAGGCCTGAAAGGTCACGCCGGGATGAAACTAGCAAAAAAATATAAAGTTGCCACCACTTTAAAATTGGGAAATGTATCCCTTTTTAAATAAGCAACTATTAAAGTGAACGTTTAACCAAAACGTTTGTTTAGCTTTAGAGTAGGGAAGATTAAAACCCTTACTCGGCTTATTTTTTGCTGTGTCTAATTAGGGAGATATTTCTTTACCTTGTGGCTTAAGCACCTCGTAGATAATTCAATTTGCTTTTCTTCCACCACAGGTGGAGGGAAAGAATGTCGCTCGATTCCCCATCAACACAATCAGTGGATAGACTTGGGTGCAATCAGCCTGCCCATACACCGATCGAATCTCGGCTGGTCCCTGCTGAAACGACTGATTTTCGATCCATGAATGGCCGGCTTCAGAAATGCAAAAGAAAGTGAAAAACTGAGGGGGATCCCCATAACTTATGATAGCCCGTATATTTTGCTTGCTAAGATGTCCATCTAAGATTTTTTTGAAACTATCAATACTTCCCACTAACACCACCGATTGTAGACACGAGTTCCACATCCTTACCGCCCTAACCGTGAAAAGCCCCCTATGCAGTTTAAGGTTAAACCGATTCTACGTCAATTTCATTGAGTGGCCTCATGTCTTATTACACTCCCTGAGATGGAATAGTTATCATTGAGGCATTTGTATAATCGCTACCATATCTCCTCTCTAGCATCTTCAGGGAAAATACGTGTACTGTTCTTTCTCCAGGCTGCTAGTTTTGGTATAGAAGTGATTTGGCTATGAAGTTGCCCATGCGGGGGAGAGGGGTTGGGATATCAGGAGTATGCCTGAAACAACTAATCGGTTAATCGACAAATAATAGATTATGAAATTAATTGATTACTATTTTCATAAATCGATTAATCGGCCAGTAACATAAAGGGGTTAAAAAAAATAGCCCCCTTATAGTACTAAAAGAGCAAATCATTTCTACTGTAAATATTAGGTTCACTGTTGCACAGAAAAAATGAACCCCTTACAGTAGCAAATTGCTCTTTTTGTACTATAAAGGGTTCATTTTAGTTTTTTTTAACCCCATTATTTTACCAAACGTCTTAGGCCTGGTTCACACCTGTGTGTTTTTTGGTGCTTTTTGCAGTAACACACTACAATTCATTTAACATGGTATTCTATGGGACACGTTCGCATCTATGCTTTTTTTTCCAGCCGCTGCGTATTTGGAAAGGGTCAGGGACTTTTTGCAACGCAAAACAGTGCTTTTTTGTTTCAAAATACTTTAATGGAGAAGCTACAGAAAACCCTGTAGCATTTTTTTTTTCTTATCTGCCCAACAACAAATTGTCTAAAAAAAAAAAAAAAAAAAACACAACATTAAAAAAAATGCAAAAGCGCAAATTAGGTTTGCAAAAATCAAAAACCGCACAGCAAAAAGCACTGCAGAAACAGATCAAAGCAAACTGCATAGGTGTGTACTGAGCCTTATGCTGGCCACACGGATCAATTTTCAGACGAGAATATTCATACATTCGCTGAATGTAAGAATGTTGTTTGAAAATGTCACTTGTTTTTAACATTCCATTTTCAAATGAATGTCATTTCTGAACGAAAATCACACAAAACACTGTCTAAAAAATGTTTTGATTAAGAAGTTTTAGATGTCTAAATTTTCCCGTCACTGTGGTTGAAAACAAAACGTCGATTTGACCACACTAATGATTAGAAAATCAAAACGTTCTTAAAATGTATTTATTATTTTTTTTAATTTTTTTTTAAGGAAGACATTGGAGGTTATTTACGAAAGGTAAATCCACTTTGCACTGCAAGTGCACTTGGAAGTGCAGTCGCTCTAAATCTAAGGGGTAGATCTGAAATGAGTGGACGCCCTGCTGATTTTATCATCCAATCATGTGCAAGCTAAAATGCTGTTATTTTCCTTACATGTCCCCCTCGGATCTACAGTGACTTTACTTCCAAGTGCACTTGCAGTGCAAAGTTGATTTGCATACAAAAATAACACCTATTTTTGTATGGCCAGCATATAATATATTAAAGCTACTTACACACTGAGGCACTTTACAGGCACTACAGAGCTAGCTAGCGCCTGAAAAGAGCCTCTGTGTCTTCAGTGTAAAAACGCCCGAGAGCGGTGCTCTTGCAGGACGGTAAAAAAAAGTCCTGCAAGGCGCATCTTTGCAGCGCTGTAGGAGCAGTGTATACACTGACGGACCTCGTACCCAAGATGTCCGCCGTAAATGCTTCCTCTGTCCGGTATCACACAATCCAAGACCCCTTAGCTCACCCAGTCACCAGACAACACCAGTGTAGGGTACATCAGGAATGAATCTTTATTTGACATGTCACACATATATACAGCCAGATGACTCACACCTAACCTAATTAGCATGAGCTAATCATCTTAATCAACACTGGACTCCTTCATTCAATTGCTGGGTTAATTAGCACACACAACAATAGGTGAAACACTCCTACAAGCCAGACTATATTCATTTACACAACAGACAGGCCGACTGGAGTTCATGACATTAGCATCTCTTGCTAATATGCCAAATACACATACAGAGTCTGTGTCCTGGGGGCCAGCATGGACCCGAATCCAAGTAACACCAGCTCTGGGGTCCCCAGGCATGCAGCCCAAAGAGCACCGTTCCCCCAAATGCCAGGGCCCATAATCGCAAGGCAATAGGCTCGCATTCAGTCCCCTCCAACAGCCTCTGTCCCGGCAAGGTCTGTCACATTTCTCCCCTTTCGGCGGGAGACTAACACAGGAGGAGACCCCAGACAGGTTGACTCCGAAGTTAGTCAGTGGTTCCAGTCCTCTAATGCTGGGATCCACACAGTACCCCAAACAAATAGTTCCAAACGGAGTATTCCTCACCCAGCCAACCTCTGCCTCTCTCAGAGAACATATCCGCCGCTGGGGAGAGGCCCAGACTGGTCCTTCTCCCTGGAGTCTTTTCAGCCGCTGGAGAGAAGACAGGGTGACTGGGATCACTCAGTCATGCTGTTGGGGATTTGGGCCCACCGCCCAGCATCCCGGGGGTATACAGGTGGGGACTGCAGTCCCATCCCCCTTTACAGGAAATCTGCCCTCTGTTAGTTGTGGGCAGAGGCCAGCTGCACTTTGTTCCGTTGCCAGCAGTTCAGCTGGGTGTAGGAGCTTCCCTACATCATCTCCTCCAGCTAACTGTTGGGGAGAGAGGCCGACTGCCCCAGCTCCCTGGAACTCCGCAGCTGTTGCTGGACAGAGGTGGGTAGCACTCTGCCCTGTTGCCAGCACTTCTGCTGGGGACTCCACATCCTCCGCTCTGGTTAACCGTTGGGGCAGGAGGCTGGCTTCCTCCACTCCCAAATTGTGTAGCTGCCATTGGGAAGGGGAGCCGGCCGCTTCCTTTTCCATTCCCTCATCTGGCTGCTGGGATGACATGTCTGTGGTATTGTCTCCCAGGTGCACGGATCTTTGCTGGGGAGGAAAGACCGCTTTCTCCACCCTCGCCGACTGTTGAGGAGGGACAACAAACACCTCCTCTCCCTTCTCCCCCTGTATCTGCTGCTGGGAAGTGATCGCCACCTTCTCACCCTGAGCCTCCAAAACTGACACAGGTGTGGGGCAGAGGTCTTGGACCCTCTGTCCGGTGACCAGCGCTTCAGCTGGGGAAGTTCCTTGTAACTCCCCAGATACTGCTGTTGATGCTGGGCAGAAGTTAGCAGAGCTCTGCCCTGTTGTCAGCACTTCAGGTTTGGGGACGGCAATCTCCAGAGTTTCCACTGCAGATTCTCTTGCATGCTGCTGGACAGGCATATTCCTCCATCCAACCTCGTTTTGTGCAGTAACAGGTTTGTCAAGGTCAGTCAGCACTTGCTGCATCCGCCATAAGACCTCCGTGTCCATAGCTGCGGGGGCAGGTGGGCAAAGCACTCTGTTACTATGCCACATTGCCGACTCTTCAGCCAGGATTTCAGAGCTGTCTGCCGGTATTTCCTGATAGTCCCAGGCAAAGGGAGCCCCACCCTGCTGCTGAGCAGAGTCTAGCAGCTGTATGTAGGCGATCTCAAGCTCCCATTCCTGAGCGGCCAGGAACTCCAAATCTTCCTGTGCCCAGAGCACTTCCGAGACGTTCAATCTTTGCTCTCTGTGCTCCATTATTTCCTCCAAACGCCACTCCAGATCACTCCCAAAGTCGGGGTCCTCGGACAGCCTCCAGTACAACAATCCCAGGCCATTATAATCAAAGCATTCCGTGGGCCTGTCATCCGCTGTCCACGGGCACACTTGAGCTACATAGCTCTTGTCCAAACGCATTTCTGCCCGGATCAGCCTGCTTAACTCAGCTGTCCACTCCTGCTTCGGTTGTTCCCCCAATAACAGCATTCGTACGTCATACTGCGACCAGTACCTTGCATGGATGGAGGGGAGAACTTTTCCTTGGTGTCTCACAGGCTAGCGCTTCTTTCCAGAGTTGTAGGCGGACAGAATCATACCATCCCAGCAGGACCTGCACCGATACTGATCCTCTGTGCTGTATCCGCATCTCTCGCAACCTCCTTCCGAATTCCTCTTCCATGACGTATCTGTGCCTCTGCTATCTGGGCCTTGGATCCAGGTGATGGTTTGGATGTGTTCACGACAAGGAAGCACAATCCCACCGCTGCCAGCCAATTGTGACGGACCTCGTACCCAAGATGTCCGCCGTAAATGCCGTAAAAACCTCTGTCCGGTATCACACAATCCAAGACCCCTTAGCTCACCCAGTCACCAGACAACACCAGTGTAGGGTACATCAGGAATGAATCTTTATTTGACATGTCACACATATATACAGCCAGATGACTCACACCTAACCTAATTAGCATGAGTTAATTATCTTAATCAACACTGGACTCCTTCATTCAATTGCTGGGTTAATTAGCACACACAACAAAAGGTGAAACACTCCTACAAGCCAGACTATATTCATTTACACAACAGACAGGCTGACTGGAGTTCATGACATTAGCATCTCTTGCTAATATGCCAAATACACATACAGAGTCTGTGTCCTGGGGGCCAGCATGGACACGAATCCAAGTAACACCAGCTCTGGGGTCCCCAGGCATGCAGCCCAAAGAGCACCGTTCCCCCAAATGCCAGGGCCCATAATCGCAAGGCAATAGGCTCGCATTCAGTCCCCTCCAACAGCCTCTGTCCCGGCAAGGTCTGTCACACACTGCTCCTAAAGCGCCCATACCCATTGAAAACAATGGAGCAGCGCCGCTAAACCGCCAGCGGTTTTAACCCTTTTTCGGCCGATAGCGTTGGTTAAAACCGCCCGCTAGTGGCCGAATAGCGCTGATAAGACGACGATAAAGCGGTGCTAAAATAGCGCCGCTTTACCGCCGCGTCCGCCCCAGTGTGAAAGCAGTCTTACAGTTCTGTTTGAAAATCTATAAAAAAACGGTCTAACTTTTTTTTCTTTAAAAAGAAATTTGATCTGAGTCTGATGATATTCACCAGCTTCAACCTCTAATAGTATATACAGTACATCTCTTCTGTCTTATTCTCAGAGTGGATTAGAGATTTTGCTCCCTAGCCATATAGTTGGTTATTTATATTTACCATTTCATAGGAGATATTTAAGAATAAAATTGCCTTTATTTTTAAACTTTACATATTAACTAAATTATACACAACACTTGTAAGGTTATTAATCGATTTAATTGGAACAATAAATCTGCCAACTAATTGATTATGAAAATCGTTAGTTGCAGCCCTAATCAGGAGGCATTATTATTATAGCCAGAAAATTCACTAAATTTTGACTTACTCTATAAGCTCATACATAATACGCACACATTTTATACAGGGTTAGAAGGAAAAGTCAGAGTATACTTTTGGAGACCTGCGCTGTGTAACGCCCCTTCACTTTGTTACCCGCATTACATTTATACTATTAAAGTACTTTTGAATTAGATTGGAGGCTGTGAGAAATTTTTTAGAGCTGGTATTTTTCATCAAAAACGGGTGTCCCATCTCCAGCAGGTGTATTTTATGATCTCGATTTTATAGACCAAAGGGAACCGATTTATAACAATGTCAGTAAAAAAAGAAATGCATTGACTTGATTGAAATTACCCTTACTCCTACAGCATAGGCAGCTGCCATCATAGCCTCTATTTGAGCTGCACATGTGATCAGCTGGGACAGCAGCCATTTGAGGGCTTCACAGTTCTGTTGAGACCTGACATAACCTTGCGGTTTTCACCAGAGGCATGCCTTGAGAGTAACGGCTTTGAAAACAGTGGACTTAGTTCTGCTTTTAGGCACTGCCACTTAAGCAATTTTTATAACTAACCCAATTAAAGTATGGTAAAAAAAAAAAAAAAAATGCAGTGGAATGTAAAGTCCCGTACACACGATCAGAATATCGTACAAAAAAATATGTCATGAGAATTTTCGGACTAACCTATTCATTTTCAATCTGGAGACTAGCATGCAAAAAAGAAAAGGACAAGCAAAAAAAGACAAAACTAAAAAAAAAAAAAACGATCGTTCGTCCAATAATCTCATGTGTACTAGGCTTAAGTATGCACAGACAACATGGCAGAAAGTTAATACCTTATCAAACATACCTTTACAGGAATGTTAGCATAGAATACAGGTGAAAGCTGTGACCTTGCAGTTATGGTTGTGCCCTCAGAGTAATGGCACGTCATTTCTTTGTCTTAATTTCTGTAATAAACAGCCTGCTAAGGCTATTCACTTTAAAACAAATGCATTACAAGAGATCTAATTAATAAAATGATATTTTATTTACTATCCATAAGTCAAAGCCAAACAATGCAAAACCCTTTCTATACTGCTCCCTGCCTAGCGCTGCTGTACAAGCCACGGCAGACAAGCCACCGAATCTCATCCTGGTACTTCCACAATCAAACTTATTGTTCTTAGTGTACTTCCACAATCACATTAATAAAGCCATGCTCATTAGGAATCATAAATCAAATACAAAATAAAGAAAAATATTCAGGCCTCATGCACACCGAGCATTAAAATGCTGCTTTTAGGGGCGGTTTTCTTTTTTATCCGCCTCTAAATACCCCTCCCTGTTAGCCTATGTCTCTATGCACACATAGGCATTTAGAGGCATGGGCGTGTAGAGAGAAAAAAAAAAAAAGATAGCGCTTCCAGTTAGTCCAGGAGCAGCAGAGTTTTGGCAGAAAATTTGGATTTTTTTCTACAGCTTACCTGTAAAATCCTTTTCTTGGAGTACATCACGGGACACAGAGCAACCATAATAACTAACTGGGTTATACGCCCCCTATAGGTGAATGGACAATGGCAAACCAAAAAAATACAAAGACAGACAGAAAGTGCTCCCCCATATAACCCCTCCTACACAGGAAGTACCTGTTTTGTAGCAAGCAATAAGATGGGAGGGATCTGTGTGCCGTGATGTACTCCAAGAAAATGATTTTATAGGTAAGCTGTAGAAGTAAAAAAAAAAAATACCAATTTCTTTATCATACATCACGGGACACAGAGCAGCCATATTAATTGGGATGTCTTCAAGCAATGCTTTTGAGGGGCAGGAACCCATTAGGACCAAAGAAACACCATCAAAACAAGATCTATATTGCTGCCTGCAGTACACTGTGTCCAAATGCAACATCCTCCCGAGTCCCAACATTCATTTGATAAAACCTAGTGAATGTATGCGCCGAAGACCAAGTAGCAGCTTTGAAAATTGGAGCCATCAATGCTTGATAAACTGCACATGAAGCACTCACTCTTCTGGGAGAGTATGCCCTTACTGGAAAAGGCAGGGCCTTACCCCTTAAACCATACACCTGAACAATCACTAGTTGAATCCATTGTGAAATAGTCAACAGATGTTGCCTGTTCCTTCTTGGGACCTTCTGGCAATACAAACAGGACGTCAGTCTTCCGCATCTGAGCCAACATCTTCAGACTGTCACTATTACCGTTTGTAATACACTGAGACCAAAGCAGTCTCCCCCATGCTCTTAAAGTCCACCTGGTAAACACTCAGTGGATGTATAAACTAAAAAGACCAAATAGAAGTCTTGCACCCCTGCACCACTGATACTTGATGGCGGATGGCTCAAGATACTCCCACACACTTGATGGTGAATCTCTTTCCAGAAAAAAAAAAAAAAAAAAAAAAGTATTTTGCCCTTTAAAACCATAGGCATCCTTGGTAAACTGTCAGATCCACTGCTAAACATTCGACCTGGATGCCGCCTGCCCTTCCTGGGCTCTTCTGGTTGCACAAATCAGGATTTCTGGCCTGTGCCGGCAACTTAAGTAGACCCTGAGCGTCTGAACTACCTCTAGAGTAGGTAGCGATCTTTCTCCTGCCGACTGTCGAATAGGAGAAAAATAAAGAGGCAAGACACTGTCCTGATTCAAGTGAAAACTAGAAACCACTAGGCAATAGAGATGGATTAGGACACAACATCACCTTATGCGAGACCAAGAACGTCTCCTTGCATGAAAAAGCCGCCAGCTCGGACACTCTACTTAGTGAAGTGATAGCAACCAAAGAAGCCATCTTCCGAGATAAGGGATTAACCTTCACCCAATTGGTTCAAACAATGGCCTCTGCAAAGACAGCAAAAAAAGAATCCCATTTCCAAGGACATAAGAGTGGCCTGGCATGTGAGACTACCTACGCTACAAGCTGTATGAAGTATGAATCAAGGAGTGAGAAACAATGGCCTCTGGAAAAAGCAGATAGGGATGAACTAGAACCCTTAATGGTACTTCAGGCCAATATCCTTTCCCCTACTGATTGGAGAAAGACAAGAAAATTTCCCACTCATATTCCTGTGGGTGCCAATACCAATTTATCGTACATCATGGGACACAGAGCAGCCATAATAACTGGAACGTCCCCAAGCAATGCTTTTTGGAGGGGAGGGAACCCATTATGACCAAAGAAAGACCATCAGAACAACAGGATCCATATTGCTGCCTGCAGTACACTGCATCCAAAGGCAACATCCCCCCAAGTCCCAACATCCACTTGATAAAACCTAGTGAATGTTTGTACCGAAGACCAAGTAGAAGCCTTGCAAATCTGAGCCATCGATGCTTGATGACGAACTGCCCATGAAGTACTCTCTTCTGGTAGGTCACTTGGCGGATCCACTGAGAAATAGTTTACTTAGATGCTGCCTGTCCCATCTTGGGACCTTTTGGCACTATAAAAACAGAACAGTCTTCCTCACCTGAACCGACAATCTCAGACTCTGATAGCCCATACTACGTCAAGAGAATGAAATAATCTCTTCTGCAGACTGTGGATTTGGACACCCTCCTGGTTGACGTCACTGCCGCCAAGAAATTGTAATTTTCTTGTCAAGAGGACTAAAAGGAATCTGCCGGATTGGCTCAAAGGGCTGCCTCTGAAAAACCCCCAGTACTAAATTTAAATCCCAAGGGCACAGAGGCGGCCAGACCGCATTCAACGTGGTAGACAATACTGACCCAGAAATGCCCAGGTCCTTTAAGATCCTGGTTTCAAACAGCCAAACCGTTAAACTTGGAGCCCGTAAAGCAGGGGAATATTTGACCCTGTTATAGCAGAGGCGGACGGAGTGGAAGAACCCAGGGAGTTACCCACCGCCAGTCTTACAATCTGTGCGTACCAAGTCCTTCTGGGACTGGCCGGAGCTACTAGGATTACTGGCTTTCTATCTTCCCGCATCTTGCGTAGTAGCCTTAACAGCTGAATTGGGGGAAGGCATACATCAAGGAAAACTGATCCCACTGAATTATCAGGGCATCTGCCCCTAATGACAGCGGGTCCCTGGTTCTGGACGCAAAGCTGTCTAGCTTCCTGTTGAACCTGGATGCTACCAGGTCTACATCCGGTTTTTCATAAATCTGATCTTCTCTGGTGGCAAGAATACCTTTGCCTTGACTGCGTCTAGTATTAGCTCCAGATACTCTAGGTGCTGAACCGACTGCAGGGCCGATTTTGACCAAATCTGAACCCAACCCAGAGGCTCTGAGGATTGAACCACGTGGGCTACATTCCGCCTCAGGTCTGGAACCGTTTGATCTATCAATAGTAGATCGTCCAGGTATCCTGCAACCGATATTCCGAGATCTTAGAACTGCCAATACCAGAGCCAATATCTTTGTGAATACCGGAGGTGCCGTGGCTACCTCTGCCAGTTGTACAGCAGACCCGGCAATAGCAAATGAAGTCTTTAAGGATCCAGCAGATAAGAAATTGGAGTATTAAACACTTGGGCATTATCTACAGAACAGGCAAGACTCTTATTCACAAAGGAAATGGCAGCGTCCACAGATGGCATGCTCCATTTTCTTATAAACTTTTCCTCCATAGGTTACAAAAGTGCAAACCTTTTAGGAGGAATAAACAGCTTATCCGGGTGATTCCAGTCAGCATACATGATTTGCTCTAGCAATGGATGCAAGGGAAAAGCCTGCAAACTCTTGCCGCAGCAATCCTAAAGAAAAGGAAACTTCAGGGACCGCCACAGGTGGCAATTTCAAACCTGATCGGACCATCTCCATGAGGGACTGGATCAGCAGTCTCTGGGATTGAGAGGCTGAAAATGGTTCCCCTTGGGAAACTGAAGCAATCATACCTGCTATTTTCGCCTCTAGCCCAGCTAAAGCCAAGTCGTCCTTTGTAACGTAGGTTGAGGCAGAAGCATTAGCGCTGTTGCTACAATGCCTGACAACCGTAATGGCTCAGACTGGCCAGTTGCCTCAGGTCTTTGAGGAGAGTTAAACACAGCAGATGTAAGGCTAGCATCCTCCAATACCGATGGTGGTGCATTTGCACCCCATCCTGCTGCGCCTTCCCCACTCCTCTTCTGGGAAGACATGCCTTAGACAAAAAATTTGAGGTAAAGAAACCTCCACCTTTATGCACTTCAACCGCTCTGTAAATACTACAGCTCTTACAGGACCTGTGGTGCCTTGGTCCCTCCACCCACAGCGATTCACGTGCCCAGCTTACGCCACACTGTGTCCCCTCCAGCCTACGTACAGAAGCCATGGGCTGGAACAGCTCCTAATATGGCCGCTTCTACCCCTACTGCGCATGTCCCGCTTGTAGTGTTCTGTGAAGATCTCGCACCACTCCCACGTGCACATTCTTTCATTCCATTCCCACGCACGTCCCCTCCGACCATAGTAACAGTGGCGGGAGAAGGGCCACCGAAGGTACGGGCGTAAAAACTAGATGCACAGGGTCTGGGGAATCCGAAGACCCGCCCGGCTCCTGACAGGATCAACCTGGCTGGAAGCTCCACAGAGAAGCGCAGGTGTCCGCAACACCAATGCCCCCAGTGGACAGAAAAATTGTGGCACCTGGTTCTTAATATAAAAAAAAAAAAAAAGGTAATGAGACTGAAAATACATCTTACGGTTTAACAAGTGCAAAAAAGCTTTTAAAAACACTTACCAGTCCCGCCACAGGATTGTGCTAAAAGGCTAGATTCCAATCTTCCCCCCATCACAGCGGATCTGTCTCTTGGGTCTTCAAGGACGAGTCCCTTTGAATATGGGACCACTTCCTTGGACCTGTAAAGCACCCTGCCCGCAAGTCCTTTGGGATCTTATTTCTTACCAAGGATCTGGATCCCCAGAGTCCAGTGCCCAAAGGGTCACATTACAGGCAATACCTCTTATTTTTCTTGTGCAACGAGGTTTGGGCACCATCCATTTTAGTGCATCACCATCCGGATGGATTTGATTATATAGCCCTTTAAATCCTTCAGGATCTGTTCCAGGACCATCTTCTTCGCTAGCTCATGGAGAGCGTCTCCAAACTGACTATCACCTTACAAGACAATGGCGAAAAATTGAGGTACTTCCTGTGTAGGAGGGGTTATAGGGGGGAGGATTTTTTGTCTTTTTTTGTTTTGCCAGTGTCCATTCATCTATAGGCGGCATATAACCCAGTTAGCTATTATGGCTGCTCTGTGTCCCGTGATGTACGATAAAGAAAACGGCTTTAACGCCTTCATTTCAACGGCCGGAATAAATTTTGGCCATTGAAATTAATTCACACCCAAGCGGTTCACGTGTTTACCGTCAAGCTGTTTTTCTGCCAAAATGCGCGGGGGGTAACCAATTAGGAGAGCTGGTCAAAACGCCCTGTGTGCATTAGTGCGTGTTTAGAAAACAGGTTAAGTGCACTTGTCTACAGCTGGCCATATATGGCTGACAGTAATCATTGTATTCTGCTGAAGGGAAAGGCTCCCCGCCAGCAGAACACAATAGTGCTGCGGGAGGGATTCTACCATCAACACTGACTATGTTGATGGGGGAATAGGGCAAGTTTCTTTCCTTCGACCCAAGTTTGAAGGAAAGAAAATTGCATAATGTACAGCCTGTCTTATCCAATGACTAGAACTTAATTCAGTTCAATTAATTCATATCAAGATAAAAAAAAAAAAAATCATATATTCACATACATATAACACACAATAATTATATATAGATAGACATATATAATGGCTTTTTATCAAAATAAATATAACATTTAGGTTTGTGGTTACTTTCAATAATCTTTTTACCTGAAAGTTTACATCTTCCTTCTTGAATATAAGTGCACGAACTTCATCTGGATCCCCGTTAAAAATAGCTTGAACCAAGGGAGGCTGAAAAAGAATGGCGGTAATCAGAATGAATCTGCAGCAAGAGTAAAAAAGGAAGTGGTAATATTTCTGTATACTAAAATTTACAAGTTATATTGTTCATATTACAGAAGATTAAAACAGATAATGTACTACAATGTCTTGTAGTAGGCTCAGTAAACCATGATCCCAACCAATACTTTATACACAGAGTTTGAAAGACCACATCTGAACATTACTCTTGGTGTGAACATGTTGATGACAGTCTGAAAGTTACAGAATGCTTTCTAAATCTTGGTTTTCAAAATTAAGCGGGCCGATACGTTATGATTTAGGCCATGTCATCTGCTGGTGTTGGTCCACTGTGTTTTATCAAGTCCAAATTCAGCGCACCTCTACCAGGAAATTCTAGAGCACTTCATGCTTCCCTCTGCTGAACAGCTTTCTGGAGATGTTGATTCCATTTTCCCACACTGCCAAAAGTACCAATATCTGGTTTAATAATCATGGTATTACTGTGCTTGATTGGCCAGAAAACTCGCCTGACCTAAACCCCATAGAGAATCTGTGGGGTATTGTCAAGAGGAAGATGAGACACCAGACTTAATACAGATGAGCTGAAGGCCACTATCAAAGCAACCTGGGCTTCCATAACACCTTAGCCGTGCCACAGGCTGATCGCCTCCATGCCATGCAACATTGATGCAGTAATTCATGCAAAAGGAGCCTAGACCAAGTATTGAGTGTATACTAAACTGTACATGGGCACACTTTTCAGTAAGCCAACATTTCTGTATTAAAAATCTTTATTCTAATTTTCTGAGATACTGAATTTTGGGTTTTCACTAGCTGTAAGCCAGAACCATCAAAATTAAAAAGAAAGAAATGCTTGAAAAATCACTCTGAGTACGCCCAAAGAGCTGAACTGGATATAGATGCATTACAATGTACGTCCAAAGAGTGAATCTTTGATCACAGGCAGCCATCAGCCTGTGTGGGTTTTGTAGAGTCGGTGACCGGCTTCAAAATGAAAGTGATGTGGCAGCTCCATAGCTGCCAACCACTTTCACACAGATGGCCATGTGGTGCCCCCTTCCGCTGGTTGCCCACCCTTCTCCCATGGTTCCCAGGCTGTCCAGTGCTTACCGACGCCCGGTAACACTGGTGGGGGAAAAGAGACTGCAGTCAGAATGAGGCAAATCCATGCTTTGATCTCACTTGCAAACCATGAGACCGAAAGTGATGTCACTTCCGATTTCAGATGCACCATTTTCCTGGCCAAAACATCCAGGAGACACATCTAACCAAGCCTATACTGTGCTATGTTAGATGGTGTGAAGGGGCAGGGGAGACATTGGGGTCTATTAGACCCCTAATGTCTGCAAAAAGAGTACCTGCCCAATGCCATCACATAGGGGTTTGTTAACCCCTTGTGATAGCAATCACATTAAAAAATATAAAATAAAAGGTTTTGCCAAAACCACCTGCGCAAAAAACGCTCGCCCAGGGTACGTACGTACGTACGTACGTACGTACGTACGTACGTACGTACAAACCACGGTTACACCACACGTGACATATAGCCACAAACATCAGAGTGAGAATAATAATTCTAGCACAAGAGCTCCTAAGCCAACTTTAAATTGAAGGGCTCTAATGGCTTTTAAAGCATCACCTATGGTGATTTTTGCCCACCATAGTTTTAAGTGATATTGTGGGTGCACGCAATTTTAAAACATGGAATGTTATGCATCCATTTTTTTTTTTGGCGTGGTGTTGCACTAAAATAAAATTTTACAATATTTTTTTCCGGAAAATGCGTTTAACAGTTATCACGTGAAAAAACAAACTTTGCAACTATCAACTTTTTATTCTACAGGGCCTCTGCTTTCAGAAAATATATAATGTTCTGGGGGGTTTATGTAATTTTATTTCCAAAAATTTGGCTTTTTTACGTGTATGTGACAAAAGAAAAAAAATAAAAATAATAAATTGCTCTGGAGCCAAACTGGATATAAAATATACGCGTTTCACTTTTTCAAATAAATTTACTTAATAATTTAATGAGATGCACCTATATATGAGCCTACATGTTCAAGCACACTGAGGCGTTTTCTTATTAGAAGAGAAGCATTTACAGGCTGAGGAAAACCCAAAAGGCACGTACTCATCAGAAAAGGAGCTGAAGAGCAAAAAAAAAAAAAAAAAAAAATGCTAAGCAAGCCTAATCACTAGACAGATCTAGCTTTAAAGCACTAATGCACAAATAAAATTAATATTCTAGCCAATGTTATCCATGAAAATGGAAATGCGCCTAAGCGCGTGTGCAATATGCAGCTTTTACTATGTTTTTTAAGTAGCTTTTCTTATGCGAGGAGTTCTGGCATTCAGAGCGGCTAAACAGATGTCTTTTGTGCATTAGGCCTTAAAAACAAGAAAAAAGGAAGCAAACTAAAATGGCCAACATGTAAACAGTACGGAGCACTAAAACATATGTAGAAGAATTCAAATATTTAAGACTAGGCTAGAAGAAAGGCTATGGCTCCCAAGATAGTGAAATGGGTCAATCAGTATGATGTAGTGTAAGGGGCAGCCGCAGATAAAATCATCAAGAAATCAGGGTTTGGACTGTATATTTGTTGTTCTTCCATTAAAAGACAGGGAATAAAAAACGTTAATTTTCTGTTAATAACTGCGATCCTGACAATATAAGTTAGTTACTTTTCTATCCACTGTAAACAATTTATGCATTACAGGAAACCCATTTAATAAAACAAAATGAATGACTATTTTATTATACTATCCGTAATTTAAAGTCAAACCATGCAAAAACCAAAACATGTCCAGCATTGCTGCACAGGCCACGGATTTTGATGCAGTAACGAAGAAATGAAGGGAAGCAAAAAATGTGTCAATACTCAGCATGGTTAACCTTCCTCAAGTGAAGTGTGATCCTGGATATTTGATGACATTCTGAGGTTAGTCAATGTCTTCATCGACTACGAGAGCCAAAATGACATCACACAAGGTGTTGCTACAAATCAAAGCTTTACATTCCACAGCCCTGAAGGTGTTATGTGAATACTGTGTCTAGAATGTACTATTCCCACACACTGACAGAAGAATAAACCAGCAATTTTAGTAAAGTTTAAACATGATCCTCCAACTAAAGGGCAAGCAGGTCAAATTCTAAAATTCCCATATAAGCACTGTTCTTAGGCCGGGTTCACACCAGTGGGCTGTGGTTTGGGTACAGCGCAATTTATACGCATTTTAATTTTGGAATGTTACTAAACCCACAACAGTAAAATCAGTCCGTATATGCAGTAAAGCATGCCTGTTATACTCACTTGTGGAACCCAAGTGGTTAATCCTCTGCATTGTGTAAAAAGGCTGCTTGATCCTGTCTAACAGACCTCAAACCATCTCCTGATAGAACAGAGCCTTGGGGAAGCTGCAGATGCTCAGTTTGGTGTGTATTGCTAGAGAGTTTATTTTTAATTTTTTGGGAGAGTGCATGTGATCAGCACAGGACCAATCAGCACTGTCCAGACAGAGGGTAAAGGGTCCTGCAGCCTCACAGAACAATTAGTAGCATGAACATTTCTCCTACAAGCTTTAACCAGACACTGATAGAAGTCACAAATCTGCTCTAACTGATGAGAAAGGGTATTTAACAGTTTATTAACTAAAACTATTGCATTTCCATGTTCTATATACTGTGGGAGACCAGATCTAGTGAATACAAGGTCATCGGTTTAGTAACACTTTAAATGTGCTCTCATTGACTTCCATTAGACCGCATGTTTTCATGAAAGCGCAAAGTTCGGCATGCTGCATCTTTGATGCACTTTCCAAAAACACATGGCACTGGTGTGAGCCCGGCCTAAACCATCATGCAATATGTCAGCGATGTGGAATTACACAATATAAAACTGATACTATGCTGATCCCTGCTCTCAAAACTGAACTCCAAGTCAAGCTCATACTCTGCTGTGTGATGAGCAAGTCCAGCATTACTGCATTCACATTGCGGTCAGCCTAAAAACTATTGGTGTGATGCAGTGCCATTCATTCTGAATGGCATCTTAACTCAACTTTGTGATAATGTGTGGCATACTGCAAGAAATGGCACATGCACTTTGTGCGTTAGGCAGTCCATTCAAAGGAATGGGCTGCCCTAATGAAACGTACATTGTGTGTCATAACACGCATTAAACGTGCATGCATTATCACAATGGTACTGTCCAAAGTTGGGGGTAATCTGCATCAAGTTATATTGCTTTAGATGTGGTGAAAAAGGTCAGTCACCAACCTGACTGCCGTCTAGCAGGTGTGCGTGGAAAACAAAAACTACAAAATTACAGTTCACGTGGCAAAATTAAAAACATTTGCATTTACGCAGTGAATTAAGGCAACAACCTTGAAAAATCTTATTTCATTGAATAAATAAAAAAATAAAAAAAAAAACACCACACACACTTAAAGCACAATTGCAAAGGAAATACGTGGATCAGGCCATATGAGAGACAGCAACAGTCAGAATTTATATAAAAACTCTGACCAAACTCTGTCCCCCTCACCCAAACCCTAGATTAGAAAATGAATTGTAAAACATGGTTTCTAATGTCAAAAATACTCTCGTGGAGTCTTCAAAAGTTAATCTAACTGGAACACAAGACTACTAATAAGCACATGAACAAAAGGGCTCATTTTGTGGTTTGCCATAAAACTTGAAGGCCTCATGGAAAAATTCTTTCCATGCTAAAATGTGTGATTCAACATAGAAGGAAAGAAAATTAGAAAGAGGTTCCCCCCACCCACACGCTAGTAAACCAACTCCTAAATTTCTACAGTATGTTAGCACCAGAAAAGACAACAAATCATGCAGTGGTCATCAACCCTGTCCTCAGGGCCCACTAACAGGCCAGGTTTGCAAGATAAGAAATACATGACAGGTCATATCATTTGCTGCTCAGTGATTGCCGTATTCTAGTCTGCATCTCCCAAAGGTAAAACATAAAACCTGGCCTGTTAGTGGGCCACGAGGACAGGGTTGATGACCACTGATATAGCAAGAACAAAAAAATAAAATAAAAATAATGTAAAAAAAAAAAAAAATACACAATAAAAAATAATGTAAATGTATATATGCTTTTATCCTTATGTTATTTCAAGTTTTTCGGGTAAGAGCCAGATTTCTGCAAAGAACTTTAACAGATCTGCTTTATGAACTAAAAATGGTAGTAACTTAGCTTGCAGGTTGAATTATAGAAACATAACAGAAGTCTTACCGTCACAACTGCAGGAGGTGGAGGACAATATGGATTTCTGCAAGTTAACTTTGAAACATAGTCAGGGGATTCATCGTCCCCCTCCTCCAAAACAACAATGCACACTCGGCTCATTCGATCTAACTTTGAGCCAAAGCCCTACTTCATGTACTACTAAAATTCTAAAAGGATGGCACCAGGCCCATTCACAGGTCTACTGCCCATCTGCTATTAAAGTTTTGATGTAGCAGGAAGTAAATTTATGTTCGCTAAAACAGATCGAAAAAAAAAAAAAAAAAAAAAAAAAAAAAGTTTTAAAAATATATATATACACACACATGTATGCAAAAAGAATACAAAACCAACAAGCTTCACTGGCTTTTTTTTCCTCCTAGAAAAGATAATCATCTACCAAAGCTATTTATTGAGTTGCCATAAAAAGGGGTTATTTATTTAGGACAGGGAGGTAAAAAAAGTACCATTACACCCTGCAAGGTCAATTGCTAAAAACACTCGTCAGCTGTTTGCTGCCTCTGAACACTTGTATCCTGCTGAACTGATGCTGTATTTTTCATAATAACTGAATCTGAAAATGGATTTCATTCATTGTATAGCTTTCGAGTGCTCTAATCCAGGACTGAGCTCCCCGCGTGAAGCATAAAAAATCCAGCAAGGTCCACAAAAGTGGTAACAATGAAAGCTCGAATGGAGTGATGGACTGCAGCTCATTCGCATGTGATGAGTCAGAACACAAGGGAAAAGGGTACTCCCAGCGAAATGCAGCAGGCTGAATCCTAGGCGTCCCACATGACAGAAAATCGGAGGATGTTTACGTCAATATGCCCAAAGCAATAAACCGAGACAGATTTCACTCCAGACACAAGTAGCACAGGAATCTCCAGCTGAGAATATCAAAGCAAGAAGCACTACTACGCATGCAAGGTGCTTGCAGCCTCTAGGAGTTGAAGAGATCTTTTCTTAAAGTATCTCCATCAAACACAGCATCCTTTGTAATCCACAGCAAAAGCAGGCTCTGGAGGTCCTTTTACATGCAAACGTCTCAATTCTTGGTCTGCCAGGCTCAGTGCCCCCGTAAGCATTGCACGCTATTTAATCAGCTTCCTTTCATGATTTCAGAACAAATCCTTTGCAGAAGTGATGTTTTTCAGAGCTGCAGAGCCCCAGGCTGAGAGGTTGTTTGTAATAGAGCAGAGACCAAATTCACTCCCCCAGCAGCAGTAGCATTCCATCCCAGCTGTTGTGGAAAGAAGCAAACACACCGCAGAGCTGCAGAATGAAATGCCTAGTAATGCTCACATGTTAAGAGACTTGAGCCACTGCACCCGGTGAGCCAGTAACTTCCTGTGATGGGGAGGGGCGACGGTCCTCATTCTGCAGTCGTCACCAACATTGGTGGTTTAGTGACTAATCTGCCTCTTGGAGGAGGGGGCACAGTTCTAACTGAAGTTTCCACATGGAAAATTGCCTGACTCTGGCTTGAGGAAGAAGTCTTTTACTGCCACATATGAAAGCAGTTACATGAGCAAGCTATGCCACTCGGGGGAGAAAGGAAACATTTGGAGCATTATTTTTTTTCAAATATCAATTTTTTTCTGGGAACACAAAACGGCTTTAAAATGAAATGCGTACAAAATACCATAGGCAGGTAAAAAAAAACAAGTTACCAGTAATACAACATTTTATAAATAGAATTTGGCTCAAGATTAAATACAGATTTTGACCATTGATCGTTGTGTATAGGCAGTTGGCTCTCCACTGCACATTTTTATTGTACTTCTTCTACCAGCCTTATGCCGCGTACACACGAGCGGATTTTTCGTCGGAAAAATCTTGGATGTTTTTACCGACAGAATTCCGCTCAAGCTTGGCTTGCATACACGCGGTCACACAAAAGTTTGCTGAACTTTCGACTGTCAACGAGGCAGTGACATAAAACACTATGATGAGCCGAGAAAATGAAGTTCAATGCTTCCGAGTATGCATCGAATTGTTTCCAAGCTAGCGTAGGAATTTTGTGCGCACATTTGCTACATTTACAGTAGTAAAGAAGCTTCATTATTGATTTTGGTATATAAACCTATATCCCCCCCCCGAGCTCCCAATTCTGCCATAGCACACTTTAAGGCCCATTCACACCTGAGAGTTTGGTAGCTCGAAGCTCCAAAACACTTAACATCCAAAATCCAATGGTGGCTGTTCACATCTGAACGATCTGGGCTACACAAGCTTTTTTTTGAGGCAGAACTGGGTATTTTGAGGATTTTGAGACAGACCTGGGAGCTTAGGGCACCAGAGACTTAAAGTGGTTGTTAACCCACGGGGTTAAATTTACATCATCTCCGTTTAATCATGTAATGTCCCATTGTGACTGCTTTATTTATAAAAAAAAATAAAAGGGCACCGTTTGGAACTCACGTGACCTGCCAGCTCTCTCTCAGCCTGACAGCTGCAGTGGGCTGGGCCGAGGATCCACAGTCAGGAGGAAAGAGGCGGCCCCGCCAGATGCAGCTGTCATGCAAGAAAGGAGGCGGGTCATGCGAGCGCTGATCAGCACTCTGTAAACAGGTATATAGCTGCATTTTTTTTTATAAAGCAATCACAGGGGGACATTACATTAATCAACCGAGAGGATAATGTAAATTTAAAGCAATTTGAGCACCAGGAGGGGAGGTGGTGGGCACGGACACAGAGCTGACAGGCAGGGAAGGGAGAGGACGAAGGAGAGCACAGAGATGAGACAGAAGACAGTGGATGACGGAGGCACGTAAACTGACCACTGTCAGGGCTCAGCAGCCATGATATACTGTGGTCATTTTACAAAAGGGAAGGCAGAAACTGTCAGGATCAGACAGGTATTTCTGGTGAAAGGGGCCAAAATGACACAGCACAAGCACTGTGCTTTACAACACGCTTTAAAGGAATAGGATCTTTATTTTTTAGGTTTACAAACACTTAGATGAAAATGCTTGAGAACTGGGCTCCTCCTCCTCCTTGAAAGAGTACACTCACTTTCAAAAGTGAATGTGCGTGAATAATGCAACGCTATGCTCACTTTGAACAAGAAATTATGTGAGGGGGGGAAAAAAATAGCACATGACTGGGTCTTCAAAATGAACACTCCTCATCACCCTGAATTTTTTTATTTTTTTCCTTTAGTAAATGAACCTCCTCATCACCCTGAATTTTTTTATTTTTTTTTTTTTTTTTTATTTATAACATGGAACGGGACCCATGCGGGCCGATACAGCACAGAGTAATACAGGTGTCAAGACAAACAACTTATTCAGAACAGTCAAAACATTTTTTTTTTTCTTTTTTTTAAAAAACATGGTCTTAATGTAGAAAGAGAGAGAAAGACAGGGTTTGACCATATCTGAGTGTGGACGGACTGGGAGAGGTCCCTCTCTAGGCGTGTTGTCACTTATTGTGTTTGAGCTAATGTTAGTTTTCTCCGTGCCCTCCGATGCCTTTAATTCTATTTCAGTGACTTGTTCTTTCCCAGGTGTCTAGTTCTGGCTGTTGGTTCTCTTTACTCCGTTAGGGTATTTGTGCTTGGGGTTGTCATGTCGTGCTGTACCGGGGGCATGTGCCCAGCTCCTCGGTTTTTCCTGTTTATGTTGAAAGAGAAGAAAAGAGAAGAGGAGAGAAGAGAAGAGAAGAGAAGAGAAAAAAAAAAAAAAAAGGGGAGTGGGAGATAAAGATAGAGAAAATCCCCCCCAGGTTAGGGTGGGATTAGTTAGAATTAGAACATTTGAGTAGGGTGTGGAAAGAGAAAAAGAGGAGGGGAAAGGGAGCTGTAGTAGGTAGATGGGTTGGGTGTTGGGGGGAGGAGGATAGAGATAGGGGTGTTGGGATCCATGAACATGGGTCATTAGTAAATCAGACCTGTGTGTCAGGTGGGGTTTGCGGTGGCGGAGTGTTTCTCCGTAGATCTGTTGTGGTTCCCTTCAGCGCCTGGCCCTCTGCCGAGTAGATGAAGATGATCCACAACTGCCAGGTGTTAGAGAATGTTTCTTGTCTATGCTGAGCTGTGAGGACGAGGTCCTCCATACATCTTATTTCCTCCACTCTAGCTATCCATGATGCTATAGTAGGTGGAATTTTTTTATTTTTTTTTTTAACAGACAACATGACCGCACATCGGCGATGTGAATGCATTTAGCTGTAGAATTTAAAAAAAAAAAAAAAAAAAAAAAAAAAGTGTAGTACATCTTGTTATTGCAGAGAGGCTGGCAGAAATTGGAATCACTAACTTTTGCCAGACAAAATAGCGTCAGGAGACGGCTCACTACACAGGGGGGAGAGAGAGAGAGAGAGAGAGAGAGAGAGAGAGAGAGAGAGAGAGAGAGAGAGAGAGAGAGAGAGAGAGAGAGAGAGAGAGAGAGAGAGAGAGAGAGAGGGAGAGAGAGAGAGAGGAGAATCATGGATCAGCAGCCACGATTATCACACCAAGGGGGACACAGGCACAGGAAGGATCAACCAGATATATTCCAACATAGAAAGGGACAAATGACAAACTAGAAGCAGTATGCGGTTTAACATGCTTTAAAAAAGGAACAGGATGTCTTTTTAATTTTAGGGTTACAACCACTTTATTACTACCACTGACAAAACACCAAAGAGGGGGCCTATTTTACACCCTCTTCATTGTGCATCACCATACGATGCAAAAAATGCAGCATGACAACTTTTTGGGCACAAAGCGCATTACAGCCCATTCATTTTAAATATGCTGTCTAACGCAACACAATGCACCTCAACACACAAACATGTGCTACTGTGCATTCCTCTGGATGTGATGGGGGACCGCACTTAAGGCCCTCAATGATTTTCTAGCTTACCAACATTAACCTACAAAGAAAAGTAGCAATAAAGCGATTATAGAATTTGAATGGTTAAAAAGAACATGCTTCATGTGGCATACCATCTACAATTGCCACAACGTCAGTGTAGAGATTAATAAGGTTTACAAGCTTCTGACGTAGGATAAGTTGTCCTGAAAACATAGATCACAGAATGCCACACTTCGCTCTGACGGGTGCTTCACGTATTTGTGCATCAGCTGTCATAAAGGATTAGCTAAAATCCCCTTACTAGCCATTCAAGTACTTATTGAACTTTACACTATCGTAGGCTCAATGTGCTTACATGGCAGGGGAAAGTGAAACACACAAAATAGTAAAAAAAACAACCAAATAAAATCAAAGCACTGTAAACAGGGCAATGTGTTTTGTACAGATAATACAAATGTCCTACTATGATCATAAAATAAAGTGCCCAAGCACAATTACGGAAATATACATAGAAAAAAAATATTTGTGCACCAAAAAAACCAGTGAAAAAAGCAAAAAAAGTAAATACAAGATCTGTAAATGCAAAAAAATTATTGAAATTAACTTAATACCATTAGTCATAACATACACAATAATACAAATACTGTGGGACCTCAATAGTAAGTCTATAAAAGCAATACCATAATGTTCCAAGCAGAACCTAAACTGGTTATCTAGAGAAGGCTAAGAAAAAAAGCACATCATTTTGCAGGTTCTAAAATTGTATAAAAGAGGGGGGGGGGGCAGGGGGATGTGGTTGATGACATCATATGAAGAACCTCCATCCCAAATATACATCGAGGGAAAGAACATGTGGGATTATCCCCATTTTCCCTTTTTCTGCATGGGTTTTGTTCCTGGGATTGGGGTTACACTCTCATACTTACCCTTTGTGGTTATATTCCACGGCTACAGTTATACCTGTGGTATACATTATGAATTTTTAATGGTTATGTTATCTCCCACCCATTCTATAGGAACACATCTGGACGTGGATGCTTGGTCCGCTGTTCAGCCCCCTTTTGGGAACCTCCCGGGTTTCACCGCCTCAGCCCCCATGGTGGACGCTATCAGACGCTCCCCTCTTGCATGGGGCAGCCAGAACTTCTTGCCTCTTCCTTATTGAGCTGGTATGCAAGTATTGGGGTATCTGCCTCTCCAATTCCCTTTCTGGAATATTCCAGGGGCGACGACATGTATCATGTTGCAAAAGGTGAACTTATTCTCTAAGGAAGCTGCACGAGGTGAAACATGTTAGGGCAACGTGGCTCATTGCCATGAAGGACCCCTTTTCTAAACATTGGTGTTCCAGCAAACAGTTGGAGAGACTGACTTGCAATTCCACTGCACACTTGCAAAGTTATTTATTGTAGTGAGGCCATTCCTGCTTGTTTAAAAATACCTGTAAACTAATACCTTTTAGAGATGTTTTCTGGATAACATTTATCCTTTGGCTTCCACTGTATAATGTGCCCTCTGGCTTAAGAAAATGCAGTTCTGCATTCCACTGCCCACCAAGTTTGTATTTCATTTATTTCTTTATTTAAAACACAGGATATTTTGAGAGTTTAGATAAGCTATAAAGTAAAAAAAAAAAAAACATTTTTAATTAAATGCAAATTTCACTTGCATAAAAAAGAGCTTCAGTCTAATTGAAATCATGATATTGGGTTACAACGCAAAGCTGTTGACGACAAAACTATTTAAATATAATCAATTTAACATTGCTACTTTGTTTCCTTGCAGAGAGATCAGTCAAGAGGTAAAGTCCACTTTGATTTCTACCTACAGGTTTGCTCATCATAAAGCTTACCTGTAGATAAATTGAATCTCTTAAACTGTGTAGCGTTGAGATATTCGCTCTTTTGGCAGCCGGTGGCATCACCGGCGCATGCACTCTGAAGGGAATACCCGTGCCATCCCTTTAGAGCTATGTGCAGTGGCCGTGATGACGTCAGCACAGCCCCAGCCATTCAAGCTGTTTGAGCCTGCAAACCCTGCAGGCAGACTGGGTGAAGATGGAAGCCCTGTCAGCAGTGATAATGTACCACTGGAGGGCTTCGTTCTAAGGTAAGTGTTTCATAATGTGCTAGCAAGGCATACTAGCACATTATGTCATTAACTTAAAACTTTTAAAAAGGTTATTTTTTTTGTTTTCTTTTTTCAATGCTGCAGTTTATTACCGCTTTCATATGGAAAAATACAAACAGATCGAGGCACCTTAATAGGCCAAGCAAATATGCTTCGCTTAAAAGCAGTATTAACCACTTAAGGACTGGACGATTTGCCCCCTTAATGACCAGGCCATTTTTTGCGATATAGCACTGCATCACTTTAACTGACAATTGCGTGGTTGTGCGACGCTGTTCCCAAACAAAATTGACGTCCCTTTTTCCCCACAAATAGAGCTTTCTTTCAGTGGTATTTGATCACCTCTGCAGGTTTTGATTTTTTGCGCTAGAAAACAAAAAAAGCGACAATTTTGAAACAAAAAAAAAAAAAAGAAGGTTTTACTTCTTGCTACAATATCCAAAAAAATAAAAAATGTCTTCATCACAGTTTAGGCCAATATGTATTCTACATATTTTTGGTAAAATAAGTGTATATTGATTAGTTTGCGCAAAAGTTATAGCGTCTACAAAATAGGAGATATAGTTATGGCATATTCTTTTTACTAGTAATGACGGTGATCAGCGATTTTTAGCGGGACTGTGACATTGCGGCAGACAGAGTAGACACTTTTGGGACCAGTGACATTTATACAGTGATCAGAGCTAAAAATAGCCACTGATTACTGTATAAATGTCACTGGCAGGGAGGGGGTTAACACTAGGGGGGAAATCAAGGGGTTAAGTGTTCCCTAGGGAGGGGTTTCCAACTGTGGGGCGAGTTTACTACCTGGGAGTAGAGAGATCGCTGATCACTAGGAACAGCAAAATCCCCCTCTACTTCCCTGACAGAACGGGGAACTGTTGGTTTACATTGACAGATCCCCATTCTGGCTCTGAGGAGCGATTGCGGGTTGCCGGTGGACATCATGGCCGCGCGCATCGACTCCCCTATAGCCCTTAAAGCAGGGGAGACAACTTGCTGATGGCGGCTGGTCACCAAGTAGTTAAACCCCAAAATTGTATATATTGCAGCATACCAATCATTAGGATGGGCAAGTAGTTTAACCCAAAATCAAAAATGTTATATATTGCAGTTTACCAAATCATTAGGATAGCTGCATATATTTTTTTTTTTTTTAGGCTTTTCCCCTCTGTTTTCAGGTAACATGCCTTCTGTATTAGAATGCCCCCATTGTGGATAAATGAGCACAGGGGGGTACCTTTGAACACCAGCATGGTCAGTCTGGGGGGAGGGCAGTGTTAGTTGTACTAGCAGATTTAGGTCAATTATGCAAACTGAAGCCAAATGCCAGCTCACACTGCAGTTACAGCAACAGGTTTTTTTTTTTTTGTTTTGATAAAAGGTTCTACATAAATAAAAGCTGATCATTGTTAGCACCCCTATCAATGGTAAATGGTTTGTCTCAACACTAACTGCTACATTTTTAGGAGAGCTTGGTCTGTTGAAAGACAGACCTACTGGTTGGATCAGATGAAAAGGAAAGCCTAAAAAAGAATAAGAAGAAAACCAATGCCGCTATTACATCTGAGAATTGGAAAGCTGAAAACCTGATTATAAAGAAAATAGTTTCTCCAACAAACATGTTATTCTTACCTGCCCTGTGTTATGGTTTTGCACAGAGCAGCCCTAATCCTTTTTTGGGTCCCCCGCCAGCACCCCTGGCTCCTCAATCCCACAAAACACAGAGAGCGACTCGGCCCTGCCCCACTCTCTCCTTATTGGCTCACTGGCTGTCATTCACAGCAGAAAGAGCCAAAAGGTTCTCACGGCTGTGTGAGGCAATGAGAAGAGAGACCCTGGAAAACCGCTGCTCATCGCTGGATCGAAATGGGACTCAGGTAAGTATAAGGGAGGGCTGAGGGTGGAGCTGCACCCAAAAGAAGTTTTTTTTACCATAATGGATAAAATGCATTAACCACTTGACATCCGCGCTATGGCCGAATGACGGCCACAGCGCGGATCTCAATTCCCGGGAGGCCGTCAGATGACGGCCTCCCCTGTGCACGCACCCTGCGCGCGCCCGCACCGCGCTGTGATCACCGAGTCACTGAGACTCGGGTGATCAGCGATCCGAGTAAGGGGCGGGTCCTGGCCCCTTACCATGTGATCAGCTGTCAGCCAATGACAGCTGATCACATGATCAAAACAAAAGCTTGGTGATCGTTTTTTTCTCCTCACGCTGACAGCGGAGGCGAAAAAAAAAAAAAGGCGATCACTGGCTTATCTTAAAGGGACATCGGTCTCGAAAAGTCAGAGGCAATTATGCCTCATGTATGCCACCTGTCAATGCCCACAAGTGCTGTTTATCAGTGTAACCCATCGGCGTACATCAAGGACGGACAAAAATTACCCATTTTACATTTTTATAACATTTAAAAAAAGTGTGTGTGTGTGTGTGTGTGTGTGTGTGTGTGTGTGTGTGTGTGTGTGTGTGTGTGTGTGTGTGTGTGTGTGCGTGTGTGTGCGTGTGTGTGCGTGTGTGCGCGTGTGTGCGCGTGTGTGCGCGTATTTATTTTATTTTTTTAAATTCGGTCTTTTTAAATTTTAACAAAAAAAAATAATAATATGCATAAATACCACCAAAAGCAAGCTCTATTTGGGGGGGAAAAAATTATAAAAAAGTAAATTTGGGTACAGTGTTGTATGACCACGCAATTGCCATTCAAAGTGCGACAGCGCTGAAAGATGAAAATTGGTCTGGATAGGAGGAGGTTTAAGTGCCCAGTAAGCAAGTGGTTAAAAGGGAAGAAAAAAAAAAAAAACTTGCATGGTGTAATATTGTTACAATAGCGATGACACCCAAGTGGATAGCACTCCATACAAAATAATAGCGCAAACTACTATCACCAATCGTCAACAGTTATCACCCCCATGCAATGTGCACTCGCCAAAAAATTATAATTTTAAGGCTCAGTTCACACTAGTGCGATGCGGGAACCCTGCAAATCCACTGCGGGTTCCCGTATCACTTCTGATGCAAACTGCTGGAAGTGTCAATAGAAAGTTAATGACACCCCCAAATCAGTTTGCATATCGCAGTGCAAACTGTCAATTCGGATCGGGATCGGAACGTGATCCGATTCTGGTGCAGACCAAAAAAAAAAAAAAAAAAGGGGGGGGGGGGGGGGCAGTACGAGTTTGGTCCAAATGCACTGCCAATTCAGTCAAACTATCTGTATGGCTGAAATCGCATTGCAGAAAATGCATGCGATTTGCACTGCGGCGTGAATCACATGCAATCTCGCACAGCGCACTGGTGTGAACCGAGCCTAAGGCAAAAAGGGTGAAGATAGGAAGCAGGCTTTCATACCAATCTTTTTTTCTTTAACAGGGTAGAGCTCTATTCATATGTCCCCAAAAACAAAAACATGCCTCATAGTGCAGTCTTTATTGGAATGGACATTTAAAAACAAAACCGGTATAAAATATACATGTAAAAATCAATGAGACAAGCCACAAAACTGACCTCCAATGGCTCTTAAATCCTACCCTTCGAGATTGGGACCTCTGAGGATGCACGTCTAACCGTCACATCAGAGGTCCGGGTGGCGGTGTCAGATGCAAGTTTAGCAGCTTGTCACATTGATTTTACATGCATTTTATACCGGTTTTGTTTTTAATTGCATGTCCATTTCAAATTGTTTATTGCCTTTGGTATTTGGGGACATATGAATGAAGCTCTACCCTGTTATGGTAAGAAAGATTGGGAAGAATTTCTGGTATGGAAGACTGCAGATATTCCTAACTTCACCCTTGTTGCCTTAAAAAGACTTGTGCATTGCATGGGGGTGATAACGGTGAAGGTTGGTGATCGGAGTTTGCACTATTATTTGGTATGGAGCGATATCCACTTGGGTATAATTGATATTGTAACAATATTACACAGTACACTTTTTTTTTTCTTATTTTCTGATACACCAGGAATATACACAAATAAGGATAGAGGAGAGGACACTCCAACTCCACAGGATTGGCGCAATTCATGTGTGTTTGCTGCACTTAAATGGGTTTTACTTCCCCTTTTGTTCCCTGCAAAGTAAAAGCATAATGGGCTAGTATGCATCGTCACAGCACCGGCCCTTTAGAAACGGCACGACCATGCCCCTTCTTCAGTGTGCATGCATCGATGACGTCGGCGCAAGAGTATATTGTAAATATCTCCTAAACCGTGCAGCTTTAGGAGATATTTCCAGTACCTACAGGCAAGCCTCATAGGATTACCTTTTAGGTAAAATTGGTGTGTAAGGGTTCACAACCACTTTCTGTAGCCAATAATTCCGGTAAGTGTTCAATCCTTATATTGGATAAACATTCTTGCACCTACTAAGTTGGATCACTGGATGATTTGTGTTTATTTTATTTTTTTTTTAACATATCGCAGTGCTGCACATTTTGTATGTTTATTGATTTGAAAGACTTGGTATATTGCCTTTTGCGAGCAGCTGTATAATTTTGGTTTAGCGCTCAGTTCACTATTTAGTTTATTTTTTTTTATTAAGGTAAGAAACCTTGAGCCTTTAGAACCATTTTAGCACTTTTAGTACAGTTACCCTCTAAATGACCTTATCCCACAATCTTATACTCACCTGAACCCACTCCTGGCAGATGTCCACTGTGCAGGTCACTGGGAGCCACAGAGCTACTACTGCAAAGTCACCAGCAAAGTTGTCATCTTCTGCTCATGCATGGAAAATCTCAATTCATTCCCATCGAGAAGAGTTTCAGTAAGGCTGGCTTCACACTGGGGCGGTGCGGGGCGGCGACGGTAAAGCAGCGCTATATTTAGCGCTGCTTTACCATCGTTTTACCCGCGGTATGCGGCCGCTAGCGGGGTGGTTTTAACCCCCGCTAGCGGCCGCAAAAGGGTTAAAAACCTCCGCAAAGCGCCGCTGCAGCGGCGGTTTGCGGGCGGTATCCCCGCGGTTTCCCATTGATTCCAATGGGAAGGAGCGGTATAGGAGCGGTGAATACACTGCTCCTTCACCGCTCCAAAGATGCTGCTAGCAGGACTTTTGTTGCGGTCCTGCTAGCGCACCGCTCCAGTGTGAAAGCCTGCCGGCTTTCACACTGGAGTGAATGGGGCCGGTTTTTTCAGGCGGTATACAGGCGCTATTTTTAGCGCCGTACCGCCTGAAAACCGCCCCAGTGTGAAAGGGGCCTTATTTGTAGAGAGTTGCACAGAATTAACAGAGATTTTTTGTGCTTGCACAGAAGACTCCTGACCAGAGACTTTGAGGCCCACCCAGCCCCCCAAATCCCGATTCAGAACTATTCAGCAACAGCATAAAGAGGTGAGCTGGCTGCATACGGAAATAATAACGGTACAAAGACATACTTGACAGTGGCATGAGGAATTTAAATTAGTTTTTTTACATGGAAAATAATTTAAATTTTTTTTTACATTTTAACAGGGTTGGAATACTGAGAAAAAAAAAAAAAACACTGTAAAACTAAGCTCTTTTCAACATATAGTAAAACATACCAATATAGATTATATATTATAACTGGGTCAGTGTACCTATTTTTACCAAGGTCATGAGCTGCAGAACAGACCAGATCAAAACTTGTTAAAGCGAAATACAATGTATCTGAACAAATCCACAGATTGAAGCTGAGAAAAAAAAAAAAATAATAGCAACCCTCCCAAGTAAATCCTTCTGTGTAAATTAAGAAATGGAATTTTTTGGAAAGGTCCCTGAGGATTCCCATGTGTGTACTAACAGAAGCTCACAGAAGGATGTTCAGTTTAGAAAATAGAGGGAAGAGGAGGAGTTGGTTTATACAACTTTTCATCTGGGAAACCCTGAAACGAATGAAGTGATTCACATTTTGGGTCGGCAGAAGGGTGGCGACAGACAGTGGATGTAGCTATTTAAAATCCAGGGCAATGACTCATACATAGGACTTCCTAACCACATCAGACAGTTATTTTTTGACATAACGGAAAACTGCTCCTTCATTATGCAGTCCAAGTACTGTGAGGTTTTATGCTAGTAGTTCCCTTTTGCAGGGCTCAACAAATCTTGATCACCATGGTAACTAAGAAAAGAGAAAAAAAAAAAAACAGTCACAAAATGACCAGGACACCTAGTGCCCCTTAAAAAGTTGCGCTGCGGGCTTCTATGCAGGGCTTGTGCTGAGAAATACAAAATACATCTACACTCACCTACTTACTGCTCAGGACTGGGAAGAGCAGGGACACATCTAAACAGATGGAAAGCTGCTAGCCAATGAGGGAGAAGTTTGAGGACTCCAATATGGCTGACTGCATCCATTACCATATATTACAGCTCTAGCAGAGAGTGTTCACCAGGTACATTCTACCTTCCAATGCCAGACTTGCCAATTGCTTGCCCTAAAAGCCTAGACCCCCAAAGTAGGGAACAGGCACCTTCCCCACCCAAAGTACCAAGGCACGAATACACACAGTGCATTTTCAAATGCTTGACTGATAAAAACATTTCTACTTGTAACACCTTAGAAAACAGAAAGTGTTAGATTCTTCTTCCCTGTTGACAACATGAAACAGCTGCTTTGAATGCAGATGGAGAAGTAGCAGTTAAAGTGTTTTGTAAACCCCATTTCATATTCCCGATATGTGCCTGCTGCACCATATACTGTATGACAAAGTATCCTGTTCTTGTTTTGCTTCCTTTGCGCGAAATCCCTGGTGTTCCTGCGAGTCCCTCTGCTTACCTATTAAAAACTAACCACACTAAGCAGGAGAACACACCATGGTCAGTTCTCTAGCTTTGCTGGGATCTCAGCCTGCTCTCCTCCAATGACCAGATGTGTCCTGAAAGGCTTCTCCTCCCCCAGCTCGTATGCAGCTGAGAACTAAGGGAATGTGATCACTTATTACCAATACTCCTTTTTTTATACCTATACACAAAATGTTTTGCTTTTCCTTTTTTATTTTAAAATGAATGGCTTCTTTTACAAGGTGATTGTTTACAATCACTTTAACCACCTGAGACCCAGTATACGTCATATGACGTCTTTTTGGTCTCAGGGGTATATCTGAATGATGCCTGTAGCTACAGACATCATTCAGATATTGCCGGTTTCAGCCGGCGATTCCCTGCACCATAAGAACGATCATAGCGGCTGTTCCGCCGCTTGATCGTTCTTACGGGCGGCGGGAGGGGACGCCCCCCCCCCCCTCCCGCCGCCCTCCGGTGCTTTTACTCGGGATCCGCCGGCACCGGATGATGCACATAGAGATTTCCGGCGGACCAGATGGTCGCCGGAGTCTCTATGATCGTTCGGAGGCCGGGCGCGATGTTATGACGTCACGCCCGGCCTCTGCATTCAAAAAACGGCGCCGCCTCCGCTGGGAAGCGGTGATCGTTTTTTTTTTTTTTTTGATTTTAGGCTTCCCAGCCTAGAGGTGAGATGTGGGGTCTTATTGACCCCATATCTCACTGTTAATAGGTCCGATCGTGTCATATTCCTATTACAAGGGATGTTTACATTCCTTGTAATAGGAATAAAAGTAATCAAATATTTTTTATTTTTTTTTTAAAGTTGTTGAACTAAAAAAATAAAAAAAAATGAACAATAAAAAAAAAAAAAAAAATTTAAAGCGCCCTGTCCCCGCGAGCTCGTACGCAGAAGCGAACGCATACGTAAGTCCCGCCCACATATGAAAACGGTGTTCAAACCACACATGTGAGGTATCGCCGCGAACGTTAGAGCGAGAGCAATAATTCTAGCCCTAGACCTCCTCTGTAACTCAAAATATGTAACCAGTAAAAAATGTTAAAGCGTCGACTATGGGGATTTTTAAATACCAAAGTTTGGCGCCATTCCACAAGCGCATGCAATTTTGAAGCGTGACATGTTGGGTATCTATTTACTCGGCGTATCTTCATCTTTCACATTATGCAAAAAAATTGGGCTAACTTTAATGTTTTGTTTTTTTTTAAAGCAGGAAACTGTTTTTTTTCTGAAAAAAACGCGTTCGAAAAATTGCTGCGCAAATACCGTGCGAGATAAAAAGTTGCAACGACCGCCATTGTATTCTTTAGGGTCTTTGCTAAAAAAACATATATAATGTTTGGGGGTTCTATGTAATTTTCTAGCAAAAAAATTTGGAATTTTACATGTAGGAGAGAAATGTCAGAATTGGCCTGGGTCTCAGGTGGTTAACACTTCCCAGGAAGCCCCTGCTCAGCTGGGGATCTTCCCGCTGAGCAGGCAGGCAACAGGTCTGTGTCCACTCCGCTATGCAGAGCGGACAAAGACAAAGCCCGGTCCACACTATGGGGCGGGTCGGATGGAAATGGACTGCGAAAATATATTAGATATATTTTATATAGAGATATCGATATAAAATATAGCTCACCATTTTTCTAGGCACATACATTTCTAAAAAGGTGCCATTGACATGACATTTTCCCCACAGGTTGGTAAACAACCCATACAAAGAAACCAAAACAAATACATTCAGAAATTAAGTTATGTGTAAATAAAAAAAAAAGTGGAATGACAAAAGGAAAACAAAAAAAAAAAAAAAAAAAGTATTGAACACATGAAGAAAGGGAACTGCAAAAAGGCATGGAAAGCCAGGATACCAGCTGAAATCAGTAATTAGAAAGCAATCTTGCCCCTTGTCAGTTCAAATTAATATCAGCTGGTTCAGTCTCAACCGATGGCCTATAAAAAGGTGTCTCATTACCAAGGTGTCACACAAACATCTCATAACGGTAAAAGCAAAGAGCTCTCTCAACATCTTTGCAACCTTATTGTTACTGATACTGAACATACTGATGACATTGTTAAAGGATTTCTAAACTACTGAATGTCCCAGTGAGCACTGTTGGGGCCATGATTTCTCCATATACCGGCCACGACCAGGTGCTCCTCACAAGATTTGACAGAGGAGTGAAAAGAATCAGAAGAGTTGTCCTAGAGCCAAGGGCCATTTATGGAGAGCTTTCAAAGAAAACAAGAAGTAATGCACTCAACTGCCATGGCCTGTATGCACGCTCATCAAGCAAGACTTCATTGCTGAAGAAAAAGCACGTTGAAAATTGTTTAAAGTGCTACTATACCAGGACCCTGCATTCACTATATCTGGTTTATCAAGCCACAACTTCACCAGCACCGCTGACACTTACAACAACATTTAAGCTACAAAATAAAACATTATGAGATTTAGATTATATGGCCAGCTAGCTACAGATAGTGCTTAGTGGAGTTTCCACTTACAGATGTGCTCTTTTCAAAAGGCCACACTTTAACACTCAGATTTCTGACACTAGGTTCACACCTATAGGTTTTTTTAGTGTGTTCTGCGGTTTGCAGAAATGCACTACAGTCCATTTGAGGTGGTTTCCTATGGTACACGTTCACATCTATGTGTTTTTCAGCCCGTGTGATTATGGAAAAGGTCAGGGAATTGTTTCCCCCGCAGCAGATTGTGTTTTGCGTGTAATAGACCTCAATGGACCCACACCAAAAACACAAGTTTTACATGAATTTTCTTTTTTTCCTCCATAACAAACTATGTATAGCTGGTTGTTAGCGACCACAACATACAAGGATATACAATGTAATACCGACATATAAATCACACACATAGAATGGTCTTTTTTCAACCTCATCTACTATATGCAACTATGTTGGCCAGCTGCCTCGTCCTTAACCACTTCAGCCCCGGAAGAATTGACCCCCTTCCTGACCAGAGCACTTTTTGCGATTCGACATTGCGTCCCTTTAACTGACAATTGCGCGGTCGTGCGACGTGGCTCCCAAACAAAATTGATGTCCTTTTTTCCCCACAAATAGAGCTCTCTTTTGGCGGTCACCAAGGTTTTTATTTTTTGCGCTATAAAAAAAAAAAAAAAAAGTGAAAAAGGTTGATTAAATAAAATAAAAAAAAAATAAAAATGTTTTTTTTTTTATTTTTTACTATAAATATCCCCAAAAATATATATAAAAATAGCTATTTTTTTTCCCCTCAGTTTAGGCCGATATTTATTCTTCTACATATGTTTGGTAAAAAAATAAAATATCGCAATAAGCGATTTTTCATTGGTTTGCGCAAAAGTTATAGCGTTTACAAAATAGGGGATAGTTTTATGGCATTTTTATTAGGGCTGAAACAACTAATCGATTATGAAATGAATCGATTACTATTTTCATAATCGATTAATCGGCCAATAACATAATGGGGTTAAAAAAACTAAAACGAGCCCTTTATAGTATAAAAAGAGCAAATAATTGCTACTGTTAATTTCTTTCACAGTTTTACAGTAAAAAAAAAATGAACCCATACAGTAGTGATTATCTGCTTTTTTTGTACTATAAAAGGGCTCATTTTTGTTTTTTTAATGCCCATTATGTTACTAAACGTCTCGGGTCTGGTTCACACTTATGTGTTTTTTGGTGCTTTTTAAAGAAATGCACTACAGTTCATTTACATGGTTTCCTATGGGACACGTTCACATCTATGCTTTTTTCAGCAGCTGCTGTTTGGAAAGGGTCAGGGACTTTTTTTTTTTTTTTTTTAAAATCAAAACAGTGCTTTTTTGGTTCAATATACTTCAATGGAGAAGCTGCACAAAAGCATGTAATGCGTTTTTGCAGCAATTTGTGTTTTTTAATCTGCCCAACAACTTATTGGACAAAAAAAAAAAAAAAAAGTACATCTCTTCTGTCTGTTATTCTGTGGTTTAAATATTTTGCTCCCTAACCATATAGTTGGTTATTTACCACCGAATAGAGATATTCAAGAATAAATTGCCTTTTTCAATCAATTATGAAAATAATAGTTAGTTGCAGCCCTAATTTTTATAAAAAATTTTTTTTTACTAGTAATGGCGGTGATCATCGATTTTTATCGTGACTGCGACATTATGGCAGACACATCGGACATTTTTGGGACCAGTCATTTATACAGCAATCAGTGCTATACAAATGATACAACCGATTCCTGTGTAAATGACACTGGCAGTGAAGGGGTAAACCACTAGGTGGCAGTGTAGGGGTTAAGTGTGTCCTAGGGGCGTGGCTGTGTTTTATACGTCACTGATCTCTGCTCCGATCACAGGGAGCAGAGATCAGTGTCACTGTCACTAGGCAGAACAGGGAGATGCTTGTTTACATTAGCATCTTCCAGTTCTTCCTCTCCGTGAGACGATTGCTGGTATCGCAGGACCCGCGACCCGAATCACGGAGCTTGCCGCGGGCACCCACTGGCCACCTCTTAAAGGGCTACGTACAGGTATGCGATTCTGCCTGTACGTGCCCTTCTGCCACTGTAGATCTGCGTGAAGCAGTTAACAACCGATGAGTCATCAGTTGATTTGCTGGGGGTGTCCCTCCAATCTGCCACGGTATCCCTACAATCTATACCAGGCCCTTCGGGTTGTGAAGTACACAGAATGTCTCTCACACTCGTGCATGAGATATAATAAAAAAAAAAAAAAAAAAAAATCACCTGTCACTCACAGCAAACCACACCCATTTCTCTGTGTGTTGGTTTCTATATTACTGAAGATAGATAAGAGGATTGCTCAGACCTGGATTAACTCTTTGTGGCAAGACTGGGCACAGACGAAATGGCATCCTCTGCTGTAACAGATACGAGTCTGAATTAAAAAAATAAATAAATTGGGGTTTACATCTACTTTAACAAGGGTACTCCTTAGAAAAACAAAACAAATGCCCCCCAAAGTGGATCCATCGCCACTCACAACCCCACGGGGAAAAAAAAAAAAAAGAAGGTCTGCTCCGCCAAATGAGAATACTTAACTAAGGGGCGGGGTGACCCCCTGCCCCTTAGTTATTTCAGAACTGTCAGATGCCCGCACTGGAGGATAGCAGGAGCACACTTTTTTGGGTCGGTGGTGGGCATAATAAATCACAATGGATCTACATCAGGGGGCATGGTTTTCCATTTTTTTTAAAACTTGTTAAAAACGACCTGTCATTTTTTACACTACACCTTTTTTTGTTTTGTTGGGTATTTTGGTGAATGGATTGGGGGTGGGGGGCACGCCATTTTATTCCATCAATACTTTGCTAGAAATACTTGTTTTTTACATTCGTGATTTATCGGTGAAGAAGCGGGCCAGGACGCCGGCTGCCATGTCCTTAACAAGCTATGCACCTAAAAAATGCAAAACTGCTGTTAAAAAATGCACTGCAAAACGCACTTAAAAACCGCATCAACTACAACAGCATAGATGTGAATCTAGGGTGAATCAGCACAGACTATGACAGCAACAAGGTTTAGTTATATTTGTAACGAGCCAGAGAGCAATGTGTAAAACTACATGTGAAAGGGAATGTCTGACAGGCCATTCACTTCATGCTCGATGAAGAATGGAAGACACAAGAACCACTGAACGCTAAAAAAAGGACAGTGTACCCAAATTTCCCCAAACATGCATATTGTCCTAATTTCCTGCACAAGTCGCTGTTCTCCAGCTCCATCGTACACAGACTACAGCCAATCATTTTATTATCCCCACTACAAATACAAAAACACACGAGATACCCTGGAGCTAGCCAATTCCATTTTTTTGTTTGTGCAAGGTTACTACAATGTATGTATTCACTCTCGTATTTATCATTCAATATTAGGGAAAACCTTACACTGTTAAGCAGTCAGTTTTTTTTTTTTCTCTTGTACAATCAGTGGGTTGAACAGGGGATAAAGAAAAAAAAAAAAACTGACAGATCCCTGCATCAACACAATGTCACAGAGAGCTCTCCCACTGTGCTATTGTATTCTGACAGGGGGACTGAACTCCCACTCAGACACCAGAATACAATGATTAGCACTTGCAGACATTAGTTGCAAGCGTGGATTTGATTGAATGCTGGTTCTCGCTGGACCGGCGCCTGCTGAACAGACAGCAGTACTGCAAGTAGACCAGTTCCTGCTGAACCAGCCGCCCTTTCAGTATGTATGTAATGGGCCTAAGAATGTTGGTTTGACATTGCATACAATACAGCTGGCTCTGGAATTCTGTAGTACTAAACATGCCAAGCCTGTTTATGCACAGCTTCAAAAAGTCAGGCAAAAGACAAAAGCAGGAAAAGTCTGGAAACAAGCTTTTCTCAGTTTTCAAAGCTTCCCGTACAATGCAAGTAGTAACTAGCAATCAGCAGGTATTCATAACACTGGAAGCAATTCTCTGGAGGTGGTCTTTGCAGCAATGTGCAGGTCAGCAATGCCATGACTTCCAACCAGCACATCTCTTCCGATATTGCAACAAGCAAACATTTAGGTGCAGATTCCTAAAATCAAACTAGGTGTTATGCCAATTATCCATAAGGGGTATACATTCCAACAAATGTCACTGAACAGCTCAGCAATGCGTTGATCCATTTTACTTACTAGCGTTATAACCTTTGCAGGACTTTTCCCACCTAACATTGCTGACTATTCCTTTACTGCTGCCTGTTTTTTTTCCCCCCTCTCTTTTCAAATATACCGAAATTACTCCAGGAGAAAAGCGAAGCAAAATAATTGAAGCAAATCCACAAACAATAATTCTGATAACCTTTATAACTAGGCCCTTTAGAGCTGTCTCTACACATCTCCCAAGACCTTGATAAAAAGTAAAACAATCACCGAATGTAATCTATTTTATATGTAGAGTGTTTAACTGGTAGAAAATATATTAAAAGTTTTCCTCTTTTTCATCATCTGACTTACTGCAATTTCCTGTACATTTCTGATATTTATAAAATAACCAGGCCCTCTGTACTCCAAGGGCAGCAACATTACCAATACTGATGTACACAAATATTCAGCTACAAAAAAAGTAAAATAAAAAAAAAAATAAAAAAAAAAAAAAACACACACACCATCAGCCATGGTGGTTTGTAAACTTTTTTTTTTACACTACAACCCTAGAACATAAAAAAAAAAAAAAAAAAAAAACAACACACACAGGACTTGCAAATAACATTTCAGACAATGTAGATTTGTTAGGTACAAAATAGAATAGGAAGCACAAGTACGGTTTGTCAATAAAACAACCCAATGACTAGAACCTGTGACTAGATAAAATATACAAATTCTCAAATTGCCCAAGATTAAATTAGCTTGTATTACATTGAAGTCTTCCGCTTACCATCTCCAAGAAGTCTATGCACAACAATTCCACTTTTATTGCATTTCACTGCCACCTAGTGGATATGTTAGAGTATAACTAAAAAAGGGAAATTTTATTTTTTAAGTTTTTGATAGAGTGGAGATGGATTAGAGTGCCCGACAATTGTTATTGCTGTCTGTGCCCCCGTTAGGGAGATTAGCCCTCTCCATTTGTCCTGTTTACCATTAAAACGTGAAAAAAAAAAAAAAAAAAAAATCCCACATTTTATTTAACCACTTCAGCCCCGGACCAATTGGCAGCCAAAGGACCAGGCCCCTTTTTGCGATTCGGCACTGCGTCGCTTTAACTGACAATTGCGCGGTCGTGCGACGTGGCTCCCAAACAAAATTGGTGTCCTTTTTTTCCCCACAAATAGAGCTTTCTTTTGGTGGTATTTGATCGCCCCTGCGGTTTTTATTTTTTGCGCTATAAACAAAAATAGAGGGACAATTTTGAAGAAAATGCAATATTTTTTGCTTTTTGCTATAATAAATATCCCCAAAAAATATATAAAAAAAACATTTTTCTTCCTCAGTTTAGGCCGATACGTATTCTACATATTTTTGGAAAAGCGATTATTGATTGGTTTGCGCAAAAGTTATAGCGTTTACAAAATAGGGGATAGTTTTATAGCATTTTTATTAATATTTTTTTTTTTTTACTAGTAATGGCGGCGATCAGCGATTTTTATTGTGACTGCGACATTATGGCGGACACATCGGACATTTTTGGGACCATTGTCATATATACAGCAATCAATGCTATTTAAATGCATTGATTCCTGTATAAATGACAGTTGTAGTGAAAGAGTTAACCACTAGGGGGAGGGAAGGGGTTATGGGCTGTGACGTGTGTGTGTGTGTGTGTTTTTTTACATTAGGGGGCGGGGCTGACGTCATTGATCGGCTTTCGATGACCGGGAACAGCCAATCAATGACAGGCAGAGTAGGAAGCGCGGGGAGAGGTTTGTTTACACATACCTCTCCCCGTTCTTCAGCTCCGTGAACCGGTTGCGGGACACCAGCGGCGATCGGGTCCGCTGGTCCCGCGGCCGGGGTCACGGAGCTCCCGACCGGGTCGCGAGCGCGCCGCTGGCACGGGCAGGCATTTGAAAGGATCACACACATATACATACATACATACATACATACATATATATATATATATATATATATATATATATATATATATATATATATATATATATATATATATATACACATACACATACATACACACACACACATGATTTTTGCCTGCCCGTGCCATTCTGCTCATGTATATCTGCGTGAGGCGGTCGGGAAGCGGTTAAAGTAATAGAGGGAAATCTTCCAATGGGAATACTAGGTCTGGTGACATGGGGGTCCCCAAGAAATTTCCTTAATGTGCAGGGATTTCATCTCACTTCCTGTTTGGCTATGGGACAGCAAGTGAAGGAAAATCTCTGCAATGGGACACTGATAGCAAAAATAAATTTGACAGGGGTTACAACACTTCCTCTATCCAAAATGGAAAAAAAAAAAAAATTTTTTCCTATAGTTCTACTTTAAAGGTAGTTCTGGCTATTTGGGGTAAGGGGTTAACAGTACTATCAACTTAATATAAATAGGCCCCAAATCTAGCTTTATACTGTCAGCAATGAACATAGCACCACAGTTTTTTCAGCAAGCTAAATTCTTGAGAGCATTCTAGGTTTATTCTAGTAGAGCAGCAAGATACATTTTCAAATCCCCTCTATCTGGGAAGAAGATCTGTATGCAATTGAGGTATATTCCAGGGAAAGTTGGCCAATGACAATTCTAAAAGTTGGCCGTATTTATTCCTAGTAGAGCTGCACGATTCTGGCCCAAATGAAAATCACGATTTTTTTGCTTAGAATAAAAAGATCATGATTCTCTCACGATTCCCGCGACGTAAAATCTTTCACATTATACAAAAAAAATTAAAAAAAAAAAAAAAAATGGGTCAACTTTACTGGTTATTTTTTTTTTTTTTTTTTTTTTTTAATTCAATAAAAAAATAAAATAATTGCATTTGAAAGACCGCTGCGCAAATACAGTGCAACATAAAAATATTGCACACATATACACACATTTTCTAGCAAAAAAAAATATCCCATTGTTTTGCAAATCTATGTACACTACAAACTGTATGATTGAATTGGTTCAGATATCACCATTTTACTAACCTGATAGCTTATTCTAAATAGAATCTTTCATATTTGAAACAAAATGAAGATTACCCAACTACCAGCGATAAGTCCTTATATAAAAAGACCCCTTTCACACCACGCCGCCCATAGCATCAGCGGTAATTTTTAGCAGCGTTTTACCGTCGGATTTGCGGCGCACTTCGGCCGATAGCTGGGCGCTTTTATCCCCGCTAGCGGCGAGAAAGGGATAAAACTCCTGGCAATACGCTGCAATAGCGGCATTTTGGCCGGCGGTATTACAGTGCTGCCCCATTGATTTCAATGGGGGAGCAGCAGTGGAGGAGCGGTAAACACACCACTCTAAAGAAGCTGCTGACAGGACTTTTCCTGATGTCCTGCCAGCGCACCGCTCCAGTGTGAAAGCCCCCACACTGCAGACAATGGAGCAGAAGTTTGAGAGCGGATTGCAGGCGCTATTTCTAACGCTATAGCGCCTGCAAAACACCCTCGGAGTAAAAGGGGTCTTAAAGAGCACCTGTCATTTCAGAACCACCCTGGCAGCGCCTGTTAGCGGACATCCACTCACCTGCTGCTGCCACATCCCTCACCTTGTCGTGTAACTGCCACATCAGCTGTCCGATTAAAGTGAATGGGACTGTTGGCGAGTCAACAGCGGGTCAGAGGAGGAGCAGCTGCGGGACAGGGATGACAGTTGCTCTTTAAAAATTAAGATTTAAAAATAGAGTTGATTTAAATCAAGCCTTTTTACTAGTGATTCAAATCAAATGATTTCAGATGTGAATTGAGTTGGAGAGAATTGCATGACAATGGAAATCACATTGGATTTCAATAGTGACCGCTCACATCAATGCAATGTGACTTTGCAATTGTGTGCCCCATAGACTTCAATGGAAAAGCACAAGTAAAAATATGTACATGTGCATTTTAATCAGTAGAGATGTACATGGTTTTTGGCAGTTTTGTATGGTCTACATCAAAAAAAAAAAAAAAACACAAAAAACACCCACATGAAAAACATGGGAAAAATGCATCAAAAACGCACTGGAGAAAAAAAATAAAATCATACTGAAAAATCATATGAAGTCAGTTGCACTAGTGTGATCCTTGCCTAAGTCTCCAAACTTTCCAGCATAGATACCAAAAGGCATGTGAGGTTTGTTAGCTGGACTTACACTTTTACTGGGGTGCCCACTAGAGGGCAGCTGAGACAGCAGTGTGCACTAGCAATCAAATGATCCATAACACATACCATATATACTCGAGTATAAGCCGACCCAAATATAAGCAGAGGCACCTAATTTTAAAAAAAAAAACTGGGAAAACTTATTGATTCGAGTATAAGCCTAGGGTGAGAAATGCGCAGCTACTGTAAGTGGAAAAGAGGGTCAACAATGCCCATTTGCAGCCTCACTGTGCCCATTTACAGCCATAGGTCCCCTGAACTTCAAACTTGGTAGTTAAGGGTTCCTAGATGCAGCCAAAATTTGGGGTCTCTGGACCCAAAGGGTCCCGAAATGACATTGCTGCAGATGGACACAGTTGACCGATTTTGGGGCCCTATATCTCGGGGCCACTTGGTGCTAGGAACCCCATTTGGTGTGCAAACCCAGTGGAACCAACACTACAACATATCCAAATTTGGGGTTCCTAGCTCCAAGTTACCCCTGAGATACGGGGCCGCAAAGTCGGGTCGGAAAATGTCATTTTTTGCTGCAGAAAAGGGATTGACTCGAGTGTAAACTGAGGGGGTCACTTAGCACAAAAAAAAAAATGTGCTGAAAAAAAAAAAAAAAAAAAAAAAAAATAAAAAAAAAATAAAAATCGGCTTATACTAGAGTATATATACGGCAACCCTGTAATAAGTAGGTTTTGCACTGTACAACAGTTTCAGAAAAACTATAAACTGAGATGCATCGTGTTTTAGCACATACAGGGTCTGGTATTCTGGCATAACAAACATCTCTTATGGAAACAATTTCACAGTAACCATGAAATAAAACAAAGTTAAGGAATATTCCTTTATCCCATTGTTTTTCAAATCTATGTACACTACAAACTGCATGATTGAATCGAGTCTGATATTGCCGTTTTACTAACCCGACAGCTTTTTACTCTAAATAGGAAACCTTCATTTTGTTTGCAAACATTAAAGATTCTAACATCCAGCAAGTCCTTACATTAAAAGAGCAACTGTCATTTGCTGCCGCCACATCCCTCAGCTTGTTGCGTCACTGCCGCATTGCCAGCCGTCCAATTAAAGTGAAAGGGACTGTCGGTGAGTCAACAGCGGGTCAAGAGTAGGCGCCGCGGCGGGACAGATGACAGTTGCTCTTTAAAAATTAAGATTTAAAATTGAGTTGATTTAAATCAAGCCTTTTTACTAGTGATTTAAATCGCCTTGATATAAATCAAATCCACCTTGTTCACCAATAGCTAAAAATTCCCACAAAGTCCCAACTACAGTAAATTAGGCCAGTCCCCACCCACATCCCCCTGGTCCTTCCTTACCTTCTCCAGCAGCTGCAGCCTCTTTGCCAATTGCAGCACAGCAGGTAAAAATCTAATGCCAGGCTGTCCGTGCCGTACTGTACACTGGGTTGGGCATATCCCTGCTGCAGGAAGGGGTACTAGGACAATTTCAACAATGCACTAGTACTTGAAGTAAACTGTACACTCTAGAAAAGAGCGAAACTGGGACATACAAAAAAAAAAATGCCACTGCCACAGATTATCCAGGCAAAGCTTTTTTTTGTTCATTTGGAAATCCCCGTCAAAGATAAGTCAACAAGTAAAGCCAATGAATATGTTTCTAATGTGATCCATCAAACAATGCAACTGCTAAAATCAGAAAGTTCACACAACCGTCATCTGGGGTTTTAGTAATCACAGCAGTCAGATTTCCCAAAGCTCCTTACATGTGGGATGAGTGGGTTTGCTTGCTGGTGCCCAACAGCAAATTAATGGATAAAAACTGAGGAACAGAAGGTAGATTGAGATTTGTGGAATAAGTTTACAGCATTTAAATTTTAAAGCGTACATTTTCTGTACTTTGCTTTGAAGAGCTGAGTGTAACAAAAACATTCCTATTTGGCCATCTTGCAAGTTTCAAATAGAAAGATGACTTTACAAACAAAGAAGCTCCATGTTTTTACAGCCCATCAGCAGCACAGCCTTCTTTCGGCAGAGATATATATATATATATATATAATATATATATATATATATATAAAATACAAGTGTATGGATGAGTCAGAGCTCACATAAAGCAGACAACCTTGAATTCTCTTCTGCAGTATACAGACAATATCAGTTCAGCATCTCTCAGTAGAGTCATAGTACCATTTTTTAATAGATGTCTTGATAATTAATAGATGTGTGTGTTCTGTATCATTCTGTCAAATTGCTGGAGAACGTTATAGTCCAATACAAAGACTTTATTTATTTATTTTTTAACTACAATGCGTTTGTCACACAGATCTTCCTTTCCATAAAAGGACATGATTAAAAAAGACCAAATACACCATTGGGGTACATAAAAAAAAAAAAAAAATTAGGGGCAAGCAAACCACCACATGATTCCGGTACTTTAACCACTTTCAGACCGGACCATCTTGCTGGCTTAAGACCAAACCACCTTTTGCGATTTGGCACTGCGTCGCTTTAACTGACAATTGTGCGGTCGTGCGACGTGGCTCTTAAACAAAATTGACGTCTTTTTTTCCCACAAATAGAGCTTTCTTTTGGTGGTATTTGATCGCCCCTGCGGTTTTTATTTTTTGCACTATAAACAAAAAAAAGAGCGACAATTTTGAAAAAAATAAATAAAAAAAAAAAAAAAAAAAAAAAAAACACATTTTTTTACTTTTTGCTATAATAAATATCCCCAAAAATATATAAAAAAAAATATTTTTTTCCTCAGTTTAGGCCAATACATATTCTTCTATATATTTTTGGTAAAAAAAATAAGCGATTATTGATTGGTTTGCGCAGAAGTTATAGCGTTTACAAAATAGGGGATAGTTTTATAGCATTTATTAATTTCTGCAGCGACCGTACTCGCCCCCCCCCCCCCCCCCCCATTTACTGGCCAACCCGGAATTCAGGTGGAAACAGTTGATATTACGTAACTTGATTTTTATTCGCCGTTTTTCACGGATGCTCTCTATAGAACTATTGTGGACCATAGCAATATTTGTATGCTAGTCAATTCATCGCCGCTAATTCCCAGTTGACCCTTGCCAGAGATTAGAGACCTATTACGGTCTCTGAATTTAAGACCTTCCTGGGCCTATCCCTCATGGGCATAACTTTAAAAAAAAAGAGTTGAGGTCATATTGGTTCTCTGACCCAATTCACCATATGCCAGTGTTCTCTGCCTCCATGACCAAGATACGATACGAGTAGATCTTGCGGTTCATGCATTTTAATGAAAACAAACTGTCGTCCTCAGGGTGACCCTGAAACCACTTCAACCAACAGTTTGCAGCCTTGTTTACTCCGATCAAGTTGTCTACATTGAGTCCCCGATTAAGTTTTCTGGCCGCTTGTCATTCAAACAGCATCTTCCCAGCAAGCGTGCCACATATGGAGTCAAGATGTTACAAGCTCTGTGACAGGTCAACAGGCTATACATATAGTTTTATAGTTTAAGAGGGAAGAGATCGTTACGTAGAGCCGGAGAACCGCCCAGACGACATAGGGAGCGCTGGTAAGATTGTGTGGGACTTGGTGTCATCCTTATTCGGAAAGGGGTACCACTAGTACGTGGACAATTACACAAGCGTGCCACTTTTAAATCACTTGTTTGATCATGGAATCGGCGCATGTGGCACCGTGCGATCTAATCGCCGGGGCTTACTCCAGCGGCTTGTAGATTCCCGTCTTAGGCTGGGGGGAGACAGCCAGCTTGAGATTTAATTAATTTGCTCGCTGTAAAGTGGAGGGACAATAAGAATGTTTTCGTTCAGGAAGGGAAAAAAAACAAACACAAAAAATATAAAATAATAAAACAACTATTTTTTTTTTTTTTTTATCTATTCTGCTCCATTTTACAATATTTTTTAACTGCAGTGTTTTATGGTTACTATATTTTCACGTTTGCTTTTCAGGTATGAAATTCTTTACCGTTTAGTGCGTTTTATCGTTAACCATTATTTTATTTTTAGGTACACTATTCAGCTGCAGCAGTGATTTGTTTATGTTGAGAGCAACAGCGTTTGCTCCAACGATACATAAATTAGCGACTCCAGCATTGTAGGAGGCGATTTCACCACTAAAGAGAAAAAAAGGGAGCATATATGCCGAAGCATGGGGGCAGGGGTGGAGGGGCGATTTTCCCCTAACATTAGGGGCGGATTGCCTCCATGCTTCGGCACATATTTTTTACTTTTTTTGACACACAGATTGTTGTCGTTTTATTGAGTTAATGCTTTTTATTTATTGTTACCATGGCTTGCTTTTCAGGTACGTCATTTAGCTGCAGCACCGATTGATCATGCCAGCAACAGCGTTTGCTCTCAATACGTAAATCAGCGGCTTCATCGCTGAAGGAGGTGATTTCACTATCAGTTAAAAAAAAAAAAAAAAAAAAAAAAAAACGGTGCATGCAAGTCCAGCATTGGAAGTGGGTGGATGCAGGGTGGTACTCTAATGGTGGGTATACCCACTGATCAATCTTTTTCGTTACGCCCACAGGCTGCATGAAAAAAAAAAAAAAAATTTATAAATAAAAAAAACAAAACGCACACACACTACAATATATGCCCAACAAGGACCAACAACGTACTGGTATGTTGCTGGTCCTTGTAACACATGTAACAGCAATTGCACCATGCATGCAAGGTATCATCGCGAACATCTGATTGAGAGCAGTAATATTAGCAGTAGACCTGTGTAAATTTAAAGTGGTAACCTGTAAAGGCTTTTAAAAAAATGTATGTAGTTTGTCACCGCTGCACGGTTGTGTGCAATTTTAATGCATGTCATGTTTGGTATCTATGCACTCGGCATAAAACCATCTGGGCAATATAGTGTAACGCAAAAGAAAAATATTTTTTCATGTAAACAAAAAAAAAAGTGTCAGAAAGGGCTTTGTCTTCAAGTGGTTAGAGTGGGTGATGTGTGGCATAAGCTTCTAATGTTTTGCATAAAATACCAGGACAGGTCAAATACCACCCCCCCCCCATGAACCCTTTTTGTAAAGTACACCCTCAAAGATATTTGCGGATCGACATGTTGCGTCCATGGAATATTTTATATTTTTGCAAAAGTGTCTGGAAAATTCGTGCCACTGGAAATGACGGGGATCGCACAGATACATATATATATACACATATTATATATATATACACATAATATATATATATATACACATAATATATATATATACACATATATATATATATATATATATATATATATATATATATATATATATATATATATATATATATATATATATATATATATATATATATATATATATATATATATATATATATATATACACACACACATACATACACACACACACACACATACTAACACACACACACAATAGAAATTTTACATCTATAAACACACACACAAATGTAAATAATGAATATAAAAACAAGTTTTAAAAAAAAACAGGACTATAAGAAATATGCCAACAGGCCCTAGGAGCCTACCTTAATACATGTCTAAGGATTTAAAATTACAGTCTTCTCCACATTTATATATAAAAATAGAGATTGAAGAGAAAAATTCACATCAAGACAGTCAGCAAAACATGAACAATAAGAGTCAAAGATCTTTCATATGTAAAAAGGAAAAGGCGGAGTCAAAAATATAACTTGTAACATAACGGTGCAAAACAGGAAGTTTTGAAACGTCAAGACATCATGCAAGAGATTAATGCTGGCCAATGCCATTTAAAAAATAAACCATCATTTTTGAGTTACTTGCAAGGCTTAATGTACATGGGACGTTTTACAACCTCTCATTGATCCACCTTGACAGATAGTACCGACGTTTTAAAAAAAGTCAGTTTAGCAGCGTTTACATGCCGTGCTTGCGTTTAGAAGTGTTTTTTTTAAATAGTCAAAAAACGCCTATAAAAACGAGATGCGGATAAAAGCGAGTTACCACTTTTACAAGCTGTTGCAGGCGTTTTCCATTTCCAATGCCTCAGAACTTCCGTCCTGAACACTTTTTTGCTTTCCAAAAAATGCTTCTAAACTAAACTGCCTAGAAACCACTATAAGGCCTCATGCACACGGATATTTTTACAGCCGCTTTTGCAGCTTAAAAACGCCTTGTCTATGGCTTCATGCCCACCTAGGCGTTTGAGCTGCAAATGGCATAGGCGTTTTTAAACACTTTCTGACCGGACAAAAAAAGACCAGGCCCCTTTTTGCGATTCGGCACTGCGTCGCTTTAACTGACAATTGCGCGGTCGTGCGACGTGGCTCCCAAACAAAATTGACGTCCTTTTTTTCCCCACAAATAGAGCTTTCTTTTGGTGGTATTTGATCGCCCCTGCAGTTTATTTTTTGCGCTAAAAAAAAAAAAAAAAAAAAAAAAAGCGACAATTTTGAAAAAAAAAATGCATTATTGTTTACTTTTTGCTATAATAAATATCCCCCAAAAATATATAAAAACTATTTTTTTCCCTCAGTTTAGGCCGATGCGTATTCCTCTTCTTTTTTTAACAAAAATATATAATTGCAATAAGTGTTTGATTGGTTTGCACAGAAGTTATAGCGTTTACAAGTTTTATAGCATTTTTAGTAATAATTTTTCTCTCTTCGCCTTTCAGGACAGCACCTTGGAGAGAGCGCAGCTCCGCCTTTACCCAGGAAACACTGCGTGACAACGCCCCTTTTTAAGATCAGCTGCTTCCACCATGCCTTCAGTTTTAGTGTTTCCTCCGCCATGGTGGAACACTGCTGGGGAACCAGGGGTGCTGCGCTCTCTTTAAGGAAAAAACGAGGGTTTTTGGCAGTGCCTCATGCTTACGTTCGCAAAGACCAGCCCAGCACCTTCCCGAACGATGGGTTAGGTGTTCCGGTGTTCCCTTCCTTCGTCGGCTCACAGGAGTAATGGACTGCCGGAGGTTGATCGCCCGTGCGTTCGGGGGGCCGCGGTTGTGCTCAGAAACGAGCGTTCCATGCCAGGCCTCAGCATGGCGGCGCCGAATCCCGGACGGCGGGGGACGCCAGTTTCGGTGGGTGGAGGCCTCCGGCAGGGCGTAGCAGCAATTGGTTCCAGCTGCTGGAACGCAGGAGGAAGGGGCAGGTCCTCTGGCCGGGACTTCCGTTTGTTTGGCACGGTCGGAAAGCCATTCAAAGCGCGCGGACGGCGGCTGCTACGATCGAAATGGAGGACGAATCTTCAGCAGCTATGGCGGATGCAGGCGCCCAGGCTCCCGGCCAGTCCCAGGTAGGAGAGGTACAGAGGGACCTCTTTCCTTTACATCACTGGGTGTTTTTTGTTCATGTATTAAATTAAACCTGCAGCTGTCTGCTTTGGTGTAAAGGTCCATTAGCAGTTCAGCAGGGATTGAGACTCTGGGCACGTAGGGTGTTTGGCGTTGGGGTCTATTTGTTGTACTCTTTAGTGGCTGCAGTTAAAGAGGACCTGCGGGTTCTTTTATTTCTGTCGTGTCAGAAAGCTACTGCTAAGTCAGAGAGAACTTCAAGAAAATGCCCCTCATGTAAAAATCCTTTAAGGGACTCTTGGCCTAAACTCCTGTGCAGATCTTGCATTGCGGGTTTAGTGAAGGAGGAGTCCTCACAGGGGTGCAAGGAACTCCTGTCTTCAGTGAGAAAAGAAATAGCAGAGGCCCTAGGGACAGTACGCTCCCTTGTGAAAAAAACGTGGTCAGAGTTCCAGCCAAGAACAGAGTTCTCAATCCAGTCTCCCTCCGTCCACTTCTGTGCAAGTTGAAAGTGAGTCTGAGGAAGAAAGGGAAAGTATTCCTCCCTCAACGTTTGATTATGATGTTGAGGAAGAGGATGTAGAAGCCAAGGCTTCTAGATATAAACTGTCACTTGAGGAAGTTGATGTTTTACTCAAGGCAATTTATACTACACTGGGGGCTGGAGGAGGTCAAGCATAGTCTTTCCTGTACACAAAGTGTTAACAGACTCCATTAAAGGAGTGGAAGGACAGAGAATGGACAGTCCTTCGCTAAAGCCCTTAAAAGGAGGTTCCCTTTTGAGGAGAAGGGGAGTGTGTTTGGATAGATACTGCCTTCCCTCAAGTGTACAGAAAGACGGGCTTAGCCTTTGAGGATAGGGGAATTCTCAAAGTCGCTATGGACAAAAAAGCAGATGGGCTACTGAAGAAAGCATGGACTCTTCTTTAGCCAATCTGAAACCTGCAATGGCAGCCACAGTGGTGGCCAGAAATTTGGAATGCTGGTCAAACCAACTCAAAAATCAGGTGGTGGCAGGTACCTCCAGGAAAGAATTATTAGAGTCCTTCCCTACTCTATTAAAAGCCGTCAAATTTATGACTGATGCCTAGGCAGAGTCCATCAAAATGTCTGCCAGGTCATCAGCACTGGTCAATTCCGCAAGGAGAGCCCTCTGGCTTAAAACCTGGTCAGGGGGTTCAGCCTCTAAAGCGAAACTGTGTGAAATTCCCTTTTCAGGGGATTTGTTGTTTGGTCCAGAATTAGAAGGCTGTACTTGATAGGACAGCAGACAAAATCCTCAGAGAGGAAATGACCAGCTCCCAGTAGGCGGGAGGCTTCAGGACTTCTGGTTTAGTTGGGAAAAACAACAAGAAGTCCATTTGTTCTAGGGATAATCCAGCAGGGTTACCATCTAGAGTTTTTAGAAGACCCCCCAAATCGGTTCTTCATAACAAACTTGCCGAGGGATCAGGAGAAGGCTCTGGTTATGAAGTCCCTTCTTCAAGAGCTGATGCAACAGAATGTCATCTCTCAGGTCCCAGAGGGGCAAGAAGGAAAAGGGGTTTTAGTCCCATATATTCTGGGTAAAGAAACCATCGGGGAAATTCTGCCTGATCCTCAACTTCAAGCTGTTGAATCGGTCCATAAAGTACAAAAAATTCAGGATGGACACGATTGTTTCGGTGAAGAACTTGCTGACCCCCAGGTGTCACATGGCCTCCATCGATTGGAGAGATGCATAGCTCCATATCCCAATAGCACCCTAGTCCCAGAAATTTCTGCGCCTAGCAGTCAATCTGGGAAAGGGGGAGATCTGGCATCTACAGTTCAGAGCCCTGCCATTCCGTCTCTCCTTCTCACCCAGAGTATTCACGAAAGTGATGGCAGAAGCATTGGAACCCCTGAAACTGAAAGGGATCCCAATAGTGCTCTACTTGGGCGATCTGCTATTTTTCGCCGACTCAAAAAGTCAGGTGGAAGTCAATCTTCAAGTGACTCAAGCACATATAAGAGGCTTGGGTTGGCTTCTCAATATTCAGAAGTCCAACGTAAAGCCTGCCCAAAGAGTAAGGTTTCTGGGGTACGAAATAGACTCACTGGATCAGAAGATGGGTCTACCCCAAGAAAGAATAGAAACAGCTCTGAAGGCACTTCAGTCCAATTCAAGGTTCTCAGTATGGCAAGCCATGTCGGCTCTGGGTCTACTGACAGCAGCAATCCCCGCAGTACAGCGGGCCAGACTGCATGCTCGTCCGCTGCAGGCGGACATGTTGACAAATTGGTCTTTCCAGAAATCTCTGGAGGGAAAGTTCGTCATAGGGGTAAGAGCAAAAAGATGACTCTGGTGATGGAGGAACCAGAGAAACATCTCAAAAGGTCTCCACTGGTCCTTCCCAGTAACCCAAAGGCTGACTACAGATGCCAGCGCAGGGGGGGGGAGCCCACCTGGAAGAACAAACTATTCCAGGGGGGTTGGTCCAAGCCAGAAGCGAGTAGGTCATTAAACTGGAGAGAGTTTAAGGCTATTTCATCTGAGTCTTCTGTCCTTCCAGGAACTTCTAAGAAGTCAGCATGTCCAGATTTGGTCGGACAATATGACTGCAGTGTTATACCTAACAAAACAGGGTGGCACAAAAAGCAGAACAGTAACAAATAAGACAAAAGGGCCTATAAGAAAAACTCATCTCTATCCTTCTTGCAAGTGGGAAGAAGGTGACAGACATTTATTTTAAGGTCTGGAAAGTATATAATACATGGTGTTCCAGAAAGGACTTTAGTTTGTCTAGTACAATTTCAGTTATAGAATTCCCTCAAGAAGGATTGGAGAAAGGCCTAGTAGCTAGTACGCTCAAGACGCAGGTAGCGGCTTTATTAGGTTTTTTGAAAGAACCCTGGTAAGGGAGCCCCTGATAATTCGTTTTTTCAGAGCTATGGCTAAAGTAAAGCCTAGATCTGTGGTTATTTTTTCCAAATGGGATTTATCTTTGGTTCTTCAAGGGCTAACAAAGCTTCCGTTTGAACCCATAGAAGGATCATCACTTAAGTTTTTAACGTTTAAAACTGTGTTGTTGGTGGCAGTAACATCAGCCTGTAGAGGCAGCGAGTTACAAGCTCTATCAATTAAGGAGCCCTTCATGAGATGCTTACCAGATAGGGTAGTTCTAAAAACAGATCCAGCCTTTCTACTGAAGGTGAGCCCTGCATTTTCACCGGGCACAGGAGTTTATTCTCCCTACATTTTGCCCCTCACCGTCGGGGCCAGGAGAAGAAGCCTTCCATACCCTGGATGTCAGGAGAGATCTTCCTAAGTATCTGGAGATAACAAGGGACTTTAGAAAATCATCCTCACCCTTTGTTCTGATGGAGGGCGCTCACAAGGGATGTAAAGCTTCCAAAAACATCCTTGGAGGATGGCTAAAGCAAGTTATTAAAGGAGCATACGCCTCTCTAGGTTTGGAGCCTCCAGAAGGAATCTTGCCTCATTCGACCAGAGCAGTAGCGGCATCATGGACAGAAAAGGCCGGAGCATCGCCTGAGCAAATTTGTAAGGCTGCCATATGGTCCAGTTTCTCAAACTTTTATAAAGCATTGCCGCATGGATCTGCTCTCAGCCTCAGACCAATCCTTCGGGAGAAAGGTTTTGCAGGCAGTGGTCCCACCCTGAAGTAATTTTCTTGATTATCCTCTCCAAGGTGCTGTCTGAAAGGCGAAGAGAGAAAACCTTAGTTAGACTTACCGGTATTTCTACGAGCCTTTCAGGACAGCAGCCTACTTCCCTCCCTAGGTTATGATGTATAATGTATAATTATAGGGCATGGTAACTGTCTGCTTATATTTTCCAGCATGTCGGAGGATTTCTCGATAACAACTGAAGGCATGGTGGAAGCAGCTGATCTTAAAAAGGGGCGTTGTCACGCAGTGTTTCCTGGGTAAAGGCGGAGCTGCGCTCTCTCCAGGTGCTGTCCTGAAAGGCTCGTAGAAATACCGTCACCGGTAAGTCTAACTAAGGTTTTTTTTACTAGTAATGGCAGCGATCAGCGATTTTTTTGTGACTGCGACATTATGGCGGACACATCAGACATTTTTGAGACCATTGTCATTTATACAGCATGCTATTTAAATGCATTGATTCCTGTGTAAATGACACTGGCAGTGAAGGGGTTAACCACTAGGGGGCGGGGAGGGGTTACATGTTCCTAGAGGCGTGTTTCTAACTGTGGGGGGGGCGTGGCTGTCAGCTAGTGAATGCGGATCTCTGCTCCAATCACAGGGAGCAGAGAGATCGGCGTCACAAGTTGCTAGGCAGAACGGGGAGACGCTGTTAATTTCCGCATCTCCCCGGTCAGCCTTCCCGTGAGACGATCGCGGGTATCCCTGCGGCGATCGAGTCCGCGGGAACCGCGAGCTGTAAAAACGTCAGACGCTGGCAAAAAAGGTGTTGAACGGCAATTATCGAGGCTTAAAGGAGGTCCCATCCCCCCCCCCCCCCCAAGACGATACCAGGCCCTTCGGTCTGGATCTTGTGGGAACCCCACACCGAAAAAATGGCGTGGGGGTCCCCCCAAAGATCCATACCAAACCCTTATCCGAGCACGCAGCCCGGTAGGTAAGGAAAGGGGGCGAACACTGCCCCCCTCCTGAACCGTACCAGGCCGCATGCCCTCAACATGGGGGGGGGGGTGGTGGTGCTATGGGGCAGGGGGGCTTTTGGGGGAGGGAGGCCCCCCACCCCAAAGCACCTTGTCCCCATGTTGATGAGGACAAGGGCCTCTTCCCGACAACCCTGGCCGTTGGTTGTCGGGGTCTGCGAACGGGGGGGTTAAGGGAATCTGGGAGCCACCTTTAATAAGGGGGCCCCCAAATCCTGGCACCCACCCTATGTGAATGAGTATGGGGTACATCCTACCCCTACCCATTCACCTGGGGGAAGCTCTCTCCCACTGTAATGCGGTGTACGCGGTGCAATTTATATAGGCATGGGGGTGTGGTCACCGGATGATGTCACCCGGTGACCCCGACCCCTTATGGCATCAGAGTCCCATCATGCCCAAGGCTGTGACGCCCCATGCCTATATAAAAACGTAACGCACCACGTACACTGCATTACAACGCGAGAGAGCGTCATTTCAACATCGGAAGAGAGAAGACAACGACAACGGTGGCAGAGGAGACCAGGCCAACGCTAGTAAAAGAGCTAAAAGATAGCGTTGGAGCCCGGAAGAAGGCACCAGAGAGCGGGAGAAGAGACCCGCGAAGTCGAAAGAAGACCACCGGAGCTGCCTAATAAAATTACTTTGAAAACCTGTGTAGCGTTTTTTTTTTTTACACTTCTCCCCCAGGTGAATGGGTAGGGGTACGATGTACCCCTTACTCGTTCACATAGGGTGGGGTGCCGGGATCTGGGGCCCCCTTATTAAAGGGGGCTCCCAGATTCAGATAAGCCCCCGCCTGCAGACCCCGACAACCACCGGGCAAGGGTTGTCGGGAAGAGGCCCTTGTCTTTATCAACATGGGGACAAGGTGCTTTGGGGTGGGGGGCGCAGTGCCCCCTTGCCCCAAAGCACAAACCCCCCCATGTTGAGGGCATGCGGCCTGGTACGGTTCAGGAGGGGGGTGGTGTTCGCCCCCTTTCCTTACAGACCGGGCTTCGTTCTCGGATAAGTGTTTGGTATGGATCTAAGGGGGGACCCCACGCCATTTTTTTTTCAGTGTGGGGTTCCCCTTAAGATCCATACCAGACTGAAGGGCCTGGTATCGTCTTGGGGGGGGACCTCACGCTAAAAAAAAATTTTTGCGGGGTTCCCTTTCAAGTTCCTCAGCACACAAGTTGGGAACCGGTTAAAAGCTGACAGCATGGTGGACATAACTTTAGTAAACTATATTGTAGATGGAAAGATCATGCATATACACCAGTGCTTCTTTAGATTGAAAAGAAGCCTTCTGCAGAAGGAAAAAAAAAAAAAAACACCACAGGAGATGGTAAAACTGCACTGAATAATGAAGATATAACCACTAAATAGGATTGATAATAACCAGAGGTCTTTATAATTTAGCTTGCAGATAAGAGTAGGATCATCTAATAGGAAGTGGTGATTTTATTGCACTGTTGACATTGGGATTTCCTATTGTAAAACAAGAACTGAAAGACAATCTGGAGGACTTCCAAAACAGAGTCCAAAATTAACATTAAACAATAGCATGCATAAAAAGCTGTTAGTTTTGGAACAGATTACTAAAACTTATCATACACCATTGTTACTGAGCTTATTAAAAAGTTCCACTTTACTCTTTTGCACCCATAAAACAATTTAAAATATAAAATATGTGCCACTTGGTAGCAAATATGGGTAGAGAGGGCAAAAATTCGATATTTTTTTTCAGTAGGGGAGGGTTACAACCGCTGTCTCCAATTTATCGGATTAGGGAGAGTTCCTATCACTTCCTGTCCACAACAGAAGTAAACAATTATTTCTGTCCTGGAAACTCAAAATTTGGGATTTACCATTTACTATTATTCCTGGTGACATTGGTGACCAGGACGATTACAGAGGGAGTAAATCTTTCTCATGCTCATTGCTCTAAACCCTTACAACTATCCAAATACAAAAGTAAAAATTATTTCTCTTCGGTCACACTTTAACCACTTTACTACCGCCGTATGTTTATAAACAGGAGTAGAAAATATTATTTCATCACACTAGGATGGCCAGTGTGCCTGTTAATCGCTGTGATCAGAGGTTTCATCGGACAGCTCAGATCCCCTGTAGATTGTACAAAGCCAATCTGAACAGCTCCGTACCTTTTGACTGCTGTGATGACCAAAAGCAGCGATCACAAATGTAAATAGTACTACGGTTTATGTTGGGGAGCCTGGCCTTTCCTCACACAAGAAGAAAGGTAGAAAATAGGAACTAATGAATGAATCATTTGTTTATTAGTTAGGCTTCATGTACACAGGAGGTTTACAACCTCTCCTGAACGATTTAACTTGATAGATAGTAACCCACGTTTAAAACGTCCGTTTTGCCGCATTTGCATTTAGAAGCGTTTTTAAAAATAAACATTTTTGGCTATTGGAAAAAAATAAAAAATAAAATAACGCCTGTATACTAAACACAGGTTACTGCATTTAGAAGCGTTTGGTGCTTTAAATGCCTCTAAACAGCTTCTGAACCCATTTTTTTTTTTGCATTCCAAAAAAAGCTTCTAAACTCAACTGCCTAAAAACCACTGTAAACGACCCTGTGTACATGTACTGATAAGATAACAGAAGTTCAGGAGCAGTTAAAAAAAGTCCAACTGCTCCTAAACATCAGTTTTCCAGCAGCAGTGTACATGAGGCCTTACAGATCAATCTCAGGCAGCAGTAAGTTCACGCTGAGGTGCAAAGATTGTGGGTTTTCGGTTTGTTTTTTTTTTAACCATTTCATTCCTTCCCCCGTGAATCTTATTTTGATCCTGATCTCTATAGCTTAACCTTTTACCTCCCTTATGCACAAGCCCCTCATCTCCATCTTCCCACTGTATGCGACTTGTACATTAACCTTCACCTTTCCCTCATTCTGTGCATGACCTGTACTTTTAAAGGTATCTAGTGCAACATTACCACTCTTCATGTCTGAACCACCTCAATGCCAGCATATTTCTTCATTTCTAAAAATAACTGTGGCAAAAAAAAAAAAAAAAAAAGTAAAAAAACAAAAAACCCCAGGATTATTAAATTGGTACTAAAGTCGTTTGGTTTATCTTTTACATACAGGTAAGCCTATAAAAAGGCTTACCTGTAGGTTTTGTAAATATCTCCAAAACCTGCACCGTTTAGGAAATATTTACTAGTGTGTTTAATGTGTAGCAGTTAGTGACATCACCAGTGCATGCGCTCTGAAGATTCCTTCAGAGCTCTGTGCCATGGTCGTGACATCATCGCGGCTCAGCCATTCAAACCGCTGGAGCCCATGAACCCAGAAAGAAGATCGGGTGGGAATGGAAGCCTTGTCAGGAGGTGACAGCGCGCCGCTGGAGGGCTTACATTTATTTATTTTTTTTAGATAACTTTCACATAATGTGCTAGTATATGGTGCATACTAGCACATTAGAATATTGCCTTGCAGGTGGAAAGTTTTTTTTTTTTTTTGTTGCTCAGCTTACTACCGCTTTAATTACCACCAAAAGAAAGCTCCAGTTGTCTCAAAAATTATATAAAGTTTAGGTACAGTGTTGCATGACCAAATTGCCAAACTATCACAGCATTGAAAACTTGAAAATTACCTGGTAATGAAGGGTTATTACAGGCTAGTACTTAAGTGGTTACGTTGTAATGGTTACCTCAAAGCATTGCACGGTTTTGTTTTTTAACCATGTCAATAACCCTTAGTGCTAGTACCCTAAAAGTGTATACACTTTTTAAAGCATTAAAACATCTCTAGCTCTATAGAGTATCTCACAAAAACCACAAAAACAAGTACACCCCCTGACATGTTTTGTGATTTTTTTATTATACCTTTTCATGTGACAACACTGAAGAAATTACACTTTGCTACAATGTAAAGTAATAAGTGTACAGCTTGTATAACAGTGGAAATTTGCTATCCCCTCAAAATAACAACACACAGCCATTAACCACTTGTCTACAGAGCCCTTACACCCCCTTCCTGCCCAGGCCATTTTCCAGCTTTCAACACTGTCTCACTTTGAATGACAATTGCGCAGACATGCTACACTGTACCCAGATGAAATTTATCATTTTCTTCACACAAATGGAGCTTTCTTTTGGTGGTATTTAATCACTGCTGGGGTTTTTAGTTTTTTTTTTTTTTTTTTACTTAAAAAAATAAATAAATCTAATTTTGAAAAAAAAATGTTTAGGTACAAAATTTACTGACAGAAACCAAGTAATTTTTCTCCTTCACTGATGTGCGCTGATAAGGCGGCACTGATGGGCGGAATTGATGGGCAGCACTGACTGGCATCACTAATGGGCACAGATGGGTGGCACTGGTGGTGCTATAGTGTAATCAGGGCACTGATGATCATCGCCCTGATTACATGTGTAGATGTCCCTCTGCGAGGAGATGCCACCGATTGGCTCTCCGACACACTGTCAGTGTGAGGCGAGGAGCGCCGATTACCAGCATCTTTGGGTTTACATGTGACCGGCTGTGATTGGACACAGCCGATCACATGGGTAAAGAGCCGCGGATGTGTCATGTCCTAGCATATTTTATGTCACTTTTTCCCCTTTCACAATGCCACGACCTGAAAGTCACATGATTTTGCAGCCGCAATTTTATGGAATACCTGTGTAAACTTGAGGTCTATGGACCTCAACTCGCATCAAAGTAGCACAAGTGTGAAAGGGGCCTTAAAGTGGAGGGCCACCCTGAAAAAAAAAAAAAAAAAAAAAAAAAACTTGATAAAATTTTTTATATATATATATATATATATATATATATATATATGTTATATAAATATATATATATATATATATATATATATATATATATATATATATATATATATATATATATATATATATATATATATATATATATATATATATATATATATATATATATATATATATATATATATATATATATATATATTTTTTTTTTTTACTTACCAGAAATGGCTGTTGCTAGGCAGATCGTCCCAATCTGCCTCTTCCTGTTCCGCGGCGCTGTTCTGTCTTCTGCTCCTACGCCGTCTTCTAGTGAATGGGGCGCAGTGTGTTATGGGAACTGTGTCCCACAACACATCGCGTTCCCCATTCACAAAGCGCGACGACTCGCGCATGCGCAGTAGGAAACGGGCAGTGAAGCTGTAGTCTTCGCTGCACGTTTTCATTACCGAGGATGGCGGCGCAGGGACAGTAGCGCCGAGGGACATCTCGGCCTCCACGACCGACATCGCGGGCGCCCTGGGAGGGTAAGCTTACTTATTAAGCTACTTTTTTTTTGCTGAAACACCCCTTTAACTGTACATTTTTTTTTTTTAACCACTTTCAGACCGGACCAATTTGCAGCCAAAGGACCAGGCCCCTTTTTGCGATTCGGCACTGCGTCGCTTTAACTGACAATTGCGCGGTCGTGCGACGTGGCTCCCAAACAAAATTGACGTCCTTTTTTTCCCCACAAATAGAGCTTTCTTTTGGTGGTATTTGATCACCCCTTCGGTTTTTATTTTTTGCGCTATAAACAAAAATAGAGCTATAATAAATATCCCCAAAAAATATATAAAAAAAACATTTTTTTTCCTCAGTTTAGGCCGATACGTATTCTTCTACATATTTTTGGTAAAAAAAAAAAAAAAAAATTGCAATAAGCGATTATTGATCGGTTTGCGCAGAAGTTATAGCGTTTACAAGATAGGGGATAGTTTTATAGCATTTTTATTAATAATTTTTTTTTTTTATTATTAATGGCGGAGATCTGCGATTTTTTTTTGTGACTGCGACATTATGGCGGACACATTGGACATTTTTGGGACCATTGTCATTTATACAGCAATTAATGCATTTAAATGCATTGATTTCTGTATAAATGAATCTGGCAGTTTAGGGGTTAACCACAAGGGGGCAGTGAAAGAGTTAAGTATGCCTAGGGGTGTGTTTTTTACTGTGGGGGGGCGTGGCTGTCAGCTACTGAATGCTGATCTCTGCTCCAATCACAGGGAGCAGAGATCGGCGTCACTAGTTGCTAGGCAGAACGGGGAGATGCTGTTTATCTCGGCATCTCCCCGTTCAGCGGCTCCGTGAGACGATCGCGGAAGTTCCCGCGGCGATCGAGTCCGCGGGGACCGCGGCCGGACACACGGGGGTGCCGACCGGCGTGGGAGCACGCCGCTCGCGGCGCGCTCCCGATGGCACGGACAGGCTAAAGGAGGGACGTATATATACGCCCTCCTGCCTGTACGTGCCATTCTGTCGACGTATATCGTCGTGCGCCGGTCGGCAAGTGGTTAAATAGTGTGCCAAGAAAATGGGTTACATTCATAACAGCTGTGATTACTATTGTGTGCCCACAGCTTTCACATGGTACAGGGTGCTATGTCTAGCCCAGGTACCACATGATAGCTATGGGCCAATCACAACATCACTATAGGAATCAGCAGTTATGAATGAAATTCATCCAGAACAGGTTTGTTGACATTGCGATGTGATCGCATAGTGAACACCTGCTGTGTCCGGTGTATATGGTCCCAGGAGCGGTTTAGACTGCCTGTGGCATCCACCTATAGTAAAATGTACAGTACCGTGGGCGAGCAGCAACTGGTTAAACTGAACTGAAGATATAAGCCAATTGGTTGCCATATAGTTCTGCTCCAAATGGTGTCTGGTCTAGTTTTGATAACATGCCCCTGTATTGTTTTGGGGTTTTAGGTAATCTTCAGGCCAAAAATACACAATTGCACATTCGCGCAGAAGGAAAAAAAAAAAAAAAAAAATGAAGGTTAAATAGAGTTTTTATATGTGCCTTAGAGCTGCACAATTCTGGCCAAAATGAGAATCACAATTCTTTTGCTTAGAATAAAGATCACGATTCTCTTATGATTCTCATGGCGTAACATCTTTCACATTATACAAAAAAAAAAAAATTGGGCTGAAGTCGCCCCAAAAGTAGTACAGGAACCTTTTTCTAAGTCGGAGCGACTTGAGTCGCTCCTATGAGAACGCCAAGTCGCCTCTGCGTGAACCAGCTCTAAGTGGTTAAACTGACCTCATTTACAGACCGAAGTTCATTTATTTTTATCTAAAAAAACAGAAGATACAATGTTTCTCTTCATCTCCACCTAAGAGAAGTTGTGATAAACTTGGCAGGTTGCCGTCTGGTTATTTTTTTTACAGCTGTATGCAGAGAACTTTCTGAATCAGGAAAATGCCAAGTCAAGATCACGAGCGGGGTAAAATCTTGATCTGATTCTTTAACGATTAATCGTGCAGCTCCAATGTGCCTATTACAGAACATGCATACTCATTTGTTTAGGTAGATATTACACATGCATACAGATGTACGTACAAACATACAAGCACAAAACATGCAACATACTTTTTTTCCCCACCAGGAATTAAAAATGGAAATGATTTGCAGGGAAAGAAAAAAAAAAAATATATAAAAAAAAAAAAACCATCTTACAGCAAATCTTCCCCCAGATCTAAAAAAAGCAATCAGTTCATAAAAAGGCCAACAAGACCACTATCCGCGTACAACGGAAATGAAGATCTTTGATGGAAGAAACTATTCCCAAAAGACAAAGCAATCCACTTGAGCCAAGAGGTCTATGAGAGGAAGTTATTCTTCCAACCTAGAAGTCATGCAGCACAAGGCATAAACTATCTGTACGATGTCTTTTACTGGTAATCTGTCATTTGTAACAGTAAGGCCCCCTTTCACACAGGGGCGTTTTTCAGGCACTACAGCGCTAAAAATAGCGCCTGTACAGCGCCTGAAAAAATCTGGCACCATTCACTCCAGTGCAAAAGCCGGAGGGCTTTCACACTGAGCGGTGCGCTAGCAGGACGGTCAAAAAAGTCCTGCTAGCAGCATCTTTGGAGCGGTGTATTCACCCATTGAAATCAAAGGGACACCGCGGTAATACCGCAGCAAAGTGCCGATACGGTGGCGCTTTGCGGGGGGGGTTTAACCCTTTTTCGGCCGCTAGCGGGGGTTAAAACAGCACCGCTAGCGGCCGAATACCGCGGCTAAAAACGACAGTAAAGTGCTGCTAAATATATCGCTGCTTTACCGCCAACTCCGCTCCCGCCCCAGTGTGAAAGGGGCCTAATAAGCACAAAAAGCTGCAGATCTAGCAAAGCCAATATTAGCGGAACTCTACGAAACCTCTTGCCACAACTTACCAAAAAAAAAAAAAAACAGCTACTATGGAGTTAAAGTGGTTGTAAACCCTTACAGACCACTTTTACCTACAGGTAAGCCTAGATTAAGGCTTACCTGTAGGTGCAAGAAATCTCCTAAACCGTGATATTTGCAAAAGACAGGCACAGATTTCTACGGCGCATGCGCACTGAGCGTGCCGTTTCCAACGGCGATCGTGCCGCTTGTGGCGGCTCCCTTGCACATGCGTGGGAGTGACGTCATTGTGGCTCCGGACAGTCACAACGCCGGAGCTACGATACCCGGAAGTCACTCCAGGAGATATGGCAGCCACGGAGGAGGGGGGGAAACGAGGACCGATTCGATCTCAGGTAAGTAATTTATAATGAGCTAGTATGCTATGCCTAACAATCGCATCGATACCTCACATGTGTGGTTTCAACATAGTTTACAGATGCAGGCGCAAATTACCAATGCGTTAAAGAGTAACTCCACTATTATTGTGGAAAAAAATAAAAAAATTTGCTGTGGGCAGTCAATGTACATTGCTGGGAATTCAACAAACTTTAGCTGGACATAGATTGTTTGAATCTTGGCCAGTTCAGCAGGAAACGGCCTGAATTAACCCAAGCTGACACAGCGATCAACTTGCGTACAACCAGCCTGTCAGATTTTACATGCAATTATCCCGCTGAAAGAACACATTGGGGTTTATTTACTAAAGGCAAATCCACTTTGCACTGCAAGTGCACTTGGAAGTAAAGTCGCTGTAGATCCGAGAGGGATATGCAAGGAAAATAAACAGCATTTGAGCTTGCATATGATTGGATGATAAAGTCAGAGCTTCCACTCATTTCAGATGTACCCCTTAGATTTAGAGCGACTGCACTTCCAAGTGCACTTGCAGTGCAAAGTGGATTTACCTTTCGTAAATAACCCCCATTGGCTCAACGGCAGGGATTCCCCCATCAACAGTCAGTGTTGCAGGAAAGAAAATCACTCTGTGGCCAGGAAAAAAAAAAAGCTGTTTGTTCTTCTATGTCTTTTGGATTCTGAATGGGAGCGATTTGATGAGTTGATGCACTTGCAGAGCTATAATGAGGAAAGCTGCTGGGTCTAAAATCCCTTTAGAAGAAGTTCTTAACCCTTTAGGAGCATCGCATCAAAAATTAGATTTTGGAATCTCTGACTTGTATCTTAGTGAAGACTTCTGGGAAAATCTGTGAGACAATTACACAAGCCGGACAGGGCATTGCTGAAGGAGTTTTGTACACCAACTGTGTACAGAATACCTCCAGGTTTCCATATCGCATAGAAATTAACAGCACTGGAGACTAAAAATTACCTTTCCATTTTCAACAACATTAAAGTGATAATAAACACTGTTTAATTTAAATTTTCCCGTATTTCTGTATATGGATGATGGCACTAGATTTTAATAAAAAAGAAAAATCCAAGTATCTTTTTCCTAAATCGATATACAGCTCCTCGACAGGGAAAAATAAAAAAAAATCCTTTGGAACAGGAGTACAAATAAATATCAAACTTTTAAATTGTCATACAAATACATAATTTAAATTAAATCTTTATTATTTTGTGGAAATAACATGGTGTGGGTGGATTTCTGCCAGTCACAGGCTGTGTGTGTCTGTGTTCTAAGCCTGTGTCTTAGAACAGGTAGGGGAAGCCTCCATCAATCTACATGTAATATCCCATCCCCCATTGTGTTTAGATGGTTAGTGGTCATGGAGTACAAGAGAAGGGAGGGATGGGATTGTCATTTAGAACTGTATATACATCCACGTGTGTGACTATCGTCACATGGGCTGCTCAGATGCGATAGGGAGGAAATGCACAGCACAAAAACTCACTAAAAATAGAGCATGTGCAGAGTTGCCACCCAACTGCAAAATCCCTAGCTGAATTGGGGACATAACGAACAGCAGGATCAACCAGTTTTTTTTGCAGAATACAGAAAATGGATCTCAGTGACTGAGTATGAACAGCATGTAATACACCGTTTGATAGTTTTTTTTTTTTTTTTTTATGATGAGGGTTTAGTGACACAAAATGGCTTGTGTCACAATTCTTTATTTTTTTTTTAATTTGTTAGTTATTTTTCTCCCACCCACGAAAGTTACCCTTGAAGCCTCATGAACACGAACAGTAAGAGGCAGAACGTTTTTCCAGCGTAATATTCTAGGCTGTTTCCTGTGACCAGGAAGCAAAAAAGGTGTCATGTACAGACTACAATAGAAGTGACTAGCTGTACACAGACCTATACTTGTATTCAGCAATGATTTGAATAGGAAAGGGTTAAAGTGAGAAAAACACTTTGTATTTAAATACACACCACTTGTGAGCACAAAACAAATATTCAAGCTAATTACTGATAGAGCTGCCAGGATATATTTGCTAAGTTTACAACAGGGAGATATTTTTTCCCCAACACCATGACATACAAGGGAGAAGTCCTACCAATGGGCACATCTATACAGCTTTATATAAAAGTAACCCAACAAAAGTTCTAATACTGTACAAATCTATCCAATCTTTTTTTTTTTTTGTTTTATATATTTTTTTGAATTTTCTTTTTTGCAAGAGTGGATATTTAGGCAAAAAAAAAAAAAAGAAGAAAAAAAAAGCCCATTGGTAATTCCAAAGGTAATTTCCATCTTAAAAGATAGTAAGCCCCGTTATGAAGCTACATTGGCTCCCGCTGCTATCAAATCCAATGACCTGTTGTCTATGTCTACGGACACAGCAGCAGGACAGCGGAGCGCTTCTCCCATGGGGCACTCAAGTAGGAGGAGCTAGGAGCGCTGCAGAGGGACCCCAGGAGGAGGAGGATCGTGGGCTACACGAGGCAAGTATGACATGTTTGTTTTCTCTCTTTTTTAAACCGAACCTTTACAGCCACTTTAAAGGGATTTTCTTTAACAAGCATGTTGCTTATCTGCTCTGAGCAATCCTCCTTTTCTTGAGTCCCTCAGTGGCACTCCTGGCTCCTCCTCCACAGAGTAACCCCACGGCGAGCTGCATTCCATGGCGGCACTCGTGCGGGCACGCTCCCGAGTCCTGCTGCTGTGTTTATTGATACAGACAGGACTCAGCCCCGCCTGCTTCAGTGTCACTGGATTTGATTGACAGCAGCAGGAGCCAATGGCTATAAATCTGTCCAATGAGGACCCGGGACAGCGGCTGGAGCAGGTATGCGTTTTTCACCTGAATGCATTACAGTGAAAAACATTGACTTTACAACTCCTTTAACCACTTCCCGCCTGGTCAATAGCATATTGACGTCCGGGAAGTGGTTCTGTTATCCTGACTGGGCATCATATGAAGTCCTTCAGGATAACATGCCGCCGCATTCCCGTAGGGGCACGCACCGCGGTGATCGGTGGAGTGGTATGTCAGTCTGACCCACCGCTACACTGATCTCAGTAAAGAGCTTCCGGCGCAAACTCTTTACCACGTGATCAGCCATGTCCAATCACGGCTGATCACGATGTCAACAGGAAAAGCCGGTGATCGTCTCTCCTCTACTCGCGTCTGTCAGGCGAGAGTGAGGAAAAGCCGATCGCCGGCTCTTTTGACAGGGGGGGTCTGTGCTGATTGTTTATCAGTGCAGCCCCCCCTCAGATGCCCACACTGGACCACCAGGGACTCCACTAGGACCACCAGGGAAGTGGGCAACATGTGGATGGCCAGGTATGCACCTCCTGTCCATCCACATGTGCAAATGATGCCCAATCTGTGCCAGTCAGTGCACACAAATAGGCACTGACTGGCACCTTTATGTATTAAATAAAAAAGTGATGCCCATCAGTGATGATCGGTGCCCATCAGTGCAGCCATATCAGTGCAGCCATATCAGTGCAGCCATATCAGTGCCCGTCATTGAAGAAGCAAACGTACTTATTTACAAATAATTTTAACAGAAACAAAAGAAAAACTATTTTTTTTTTTTCAAAATTTTCGGTCTTTGTTGCGGGGAAAAAATAAATAAAATCACAGGAGGTGATCAAATACCACCAAAAGAAAGCTCTATTTGTGGGAACAAAATGATAAAAATTCTGTTTGGGTACAGTGTTGTATGACCGCGCAATTGTCATTCAAAGTGCGACAGCGCTGAAAGCTGAAAATTGGTCTGGGCAGGAAGGTGTCCAAGTGCCTGGTATTGAAGTGGTTAAACCAGCTTCTGAAGGTTAACAAAACATCAAGTTTATATTACCACTATGTATTTGTTGGTAAATATGCAAGAAAAACACCTGTCATTCTATTTTCAATACTAACAAAAAGCAATTGTTGAACAAGCACTGTGTATACTTTAGGATGAGAAAAATGTGAAGTATTCATGGTGGTTTTGTATATGAAGGTGCTACATTCTATGGCAGGGGTGTCAAACTGGCAGCCATTCAGCTGGTGCCGAACTACAAGTCCCATCACGCCTCTGCCTGTGGGAGTCATGCTTGTAACTGTCAGCTTTGCAATGCCTCATGGGACTTGTTCTGCAACAGCTGGGGGGCTGCCAGTTTGACATCTGTGTTCTGTGGCATGAAATGTAAGTTATGCACCCACTTGCAGTCAAAACCTCTAAAAAAAAACATGCCAAAACAATCAAACTTAAGAGAAAAAAAACCTGACAGCTTTTCCAATTTCTTTTCTGCACTGGAACACTGTAAAATGCATCCGGAACGCACCTAAAATGCGCCAAAAACACACTGGACCCCAGTATAGTGAAAAATAAACAAACGAAAAAAAACACAACAAACAGCACCTGGAAACAGAGAGAAGCACCGGAGAGCAGCTTCTCTGGATCAGGATCGGGCTCAGGTGCACCCTGAAGGTTTGTGTTAGAATGGTAGATAGAGTAGTTAATGTAAAAAATAACCTTAGGCTTTTAAAACCACTTTAATGCGTTAAAGATGATCAAATTTTAGTGATGAGATTTACATCTACTTAACTGCATAAGGAAAAAGTCCATAACGTGTCGATCCTTACCACAGGTAGAACAAACAAATTGCATGTATGATGAACCATTAAAGGATAAGTTCACCTTTTGAAAAACAAACAAATGTACCCATGATGATCAATGGATTTTGGTTCCTGCTTTGCTACAATTTCTGCCCATACCTCTAACTGTAAAATGCTACTTTAAAATCGTGCTACTTTACCTTGAAGTAGCACGATTTTAAAGTAGGTCAGTGCGATTTCAGGTGCTACTTGGCTGACATCTCTGCCACTTCATGCACAGAAGTCTATGCAAGTGGCACAAAAAAAATAGCGCAGGAACCTTTTTTCAAATCGATGCAGAACTGCAAAGTCAGAGTCGCCCTAATTGGAATGGTTCCACTGCTGACAATAGGGTGCAACTTGTGATGCGATTTGGAATTGTCAAACTGCATGACAAGTCGCATCAGTGTGAATGGGGACTAAACGTGAACGAAAGCTGTAAGAAGTGTAGGAAGATCCTCGGAGGCCCAGGCGTGACGTTAGGACGTCATGTCCGGGCCGCACAAGTAAACAAACCCGAGATCTCGGCTACAAACACATCAGATCGTGTAATTATCAGTTAAAGAGACGCAGTGCCGTATCGCAAAAAATAAATAAAATTCTGGTCATTAAGGGGGTAAATTCTTTCAGGGGATAAGGTGGTTAAAAGTGAATACCCAACCATATCGACATTAGGTGTTGTGGGCGTTCTTACTCCAAAAGCAACCATTTTCAGCCCACCCACCTCGTTCGTGCTGCGCTTCCCTCTTTGCGACTGCTAATCAAACCTCAACCCTTTCAACTCCACCAAACTAACAAGAACCAATAGCCAGGAATCATGGGACATGTCCCCGAAATGATGAAGGACATGCCCCCACTAGGCAGCCAAGTACAGTTGGGTCCACACTATATACAATTTTTTATTATTTAAATTTGGACACAGGCACAATTTTAGGTATTTACCAAAACATATTGAAGCTATAGTTCTATAATGTACCGGTATATTAGCTGAAAGTGCACACTTTCAGGTTTCATTTGAGGGTATGTACATGCAAATCGGATAAAGGGTTTAGAAGTGACAGCTCTAAGGGCTCTTTCACACGGGGCGGATCAGTGCAGATCCGCCCCGTGGATAGCTGCTTGCTCAGCGGGGATCGCCGGAGCGATCTCCGCTGAGCAGGAAGATGACAGGTCCGTCTCAGCACACAGCGCAGGGACAGACCTGTCAGAGCGCCGCTCCCCCCTATGGGAGATCGGGTGACGACGAACCGTAGAGTCCGTCGTCATCCGATCCGCTCTGCAGACGGATGGAAAAATAGGGTTTTCCTCCGTCTGCAGAAACGGACCATAGCGGGTACGGACGAGATCGGGTGTCAGTGGATGCTCATCCGCTATCCCATAGGGATACATGTATGTCCGTTTTTCATCCAAAAACGGAAGGATGAAAAAACGGACATACGGTCCGTCCGTGTGAAAGAGCCCTTTATATCCATGCAAGTGAAAGCATGCCATTGGTTTTAAAAAATGAAACAAATCCACCAGAGATAGCAGCAACATTAGGAGTGGCCAAATCAACACAGTTTGGTGCATTCTGAGGAAAGAAGAGCCCACTGGTGAGCTCATCAACATAAAAAGGCCTGGACATCCATGAAAGACAACAGTGGTGGATGATCGCAGGATCCTCTGTATGGTAAAGAAAACAGCATTCACAGCATCCAGACAAGTGAAGGACAGTTTCTAGGAGGTGGGCGTTTCATTGTCAGTCTACAATCAAGAGAAGACTTCACGAGAGAAGAGGGTTCACAACAAGGTGCAAACCATTAATAAGCCTGAAGAATAGAAAAGCCAGATTAGAGACTTTACCAAAAAATAAATAAAAAAAAACACATCTAAAAGCCAGACCAGTTCTGGAAAAGCATTCTTTGGGTGGATGAAACCAAGATTAAAAAAAAAAAAAAAAAAAACAATTACAAAAAGTATAGCGAAGGCTTGGAAAAGCTCCTAATCCAAAGCACACATCATCTGTAAACCATGGTGAAGGCAGTGTGATGGTATGGGCAAGCATGGCTTCCAGTGGCACTGGTTCATTGGCGTTTATTGATGTGACAGGAGACAGAACCAGCCGGATGAATTCTGCAGTGTTTAGAGATATAAGGTCAGCCCAGATTCAGCCAAATGCAGCAACGTTCATTGGACGGCGCTTCACAGTACAGATGGACAATGTTCCAAAAAAAACACACTGCAAAAGCAACCCAGGAGCTTTTGAAGGAAAAGAAGTGGAATATTCTGCAATGGCCGAGTCAATTACCTGATCTCAACCCAACTGAGCATGCAGTTCATTTGTTGAAGGCAAAACTAAAGACCCACAAAGAACTGAAGACAGCTGCAGTTAGAGCCTGGCAAAGCATCAGAAAGGAGGAAACCCAGTCTTCGGTAATGTCCATGGATTCCAGAATTCAGGCAGGCAGTCATTGGCAGTAAAGGATTCTCAACGAAATATATAACAAAAAAAATAAAACACATTTAAAATTATATTCATTTATAAAAATTAAATTTGAGCCCCTGAAAATGGGGGGGGGGCTGTATAAAAATTGTACTTGATATGCATGTTCAACCCCTTGAATTAAAGCTGAAAGTCTGTACTTCAAATTCATTTGGATCGTTTTCATTTTATTCTGGTGGCATACAGAGCCAAAAGTATTAAAAAATTATGCCCAACTGTACAGTGGTGTGAAAAAGTGTTTGCCCCCTTCCTCATTTCCTGTTCCTTTGCATGTTTGTCACACTTAAGTGTTTCGGAACATCAAACCAATTTAAACAATAGTCAAGGACAACACAAGTAAACACAAAATGCAATTTGTAAATGAAGGGGTTTATTATTAAAAGGTGAAAAAAAAATCCAAACCATCATGGCCCTGTGTGAAAAAGTGATTGCCCCCCTTGTTAAAACATACTATAACTGTGGTTGTCCACACCTGAGTTCAATTTCTCTAGCCACACCCAGGCCTGATTATTGCCACACCTGTTCACAATCAAGGCATCACTTAAATAGGAGCTGCTTGACACAGTAAGGTCCACCAGAAGATCCTTAAAAGCTACACATCATGCCGAGACCCAAAGAAATTCAGGAACAATTGAGAAAGAAAGTAATTGAGATCTATCAGTCTGGAAAGGGTTATAAAGCCATTTCCAAAGCTTTGGGAATCCAGCGAACCACAGTGAGAGCCATTATCCACAAATGGCGAAGACATGGAACAGTGGTGAACCTTCCCAGGAGTGGCCGGCCGCCCAAAATTACCCCAAGAGCGCAGCGACGACTCATCCAAGAGGTCACAAAAGACCCCACAACAACGTCCAAGGAACTGCAGGCCTCACTTGCCTCAGTTAAGGTCAGCGTTCATGCCTCCACCATCAGGAAAAGACTGGGCAAAAATGGCCTGCATGGCAGAGTTCCAAGGAGAAAACCACTGCTGAGCAAAAACATCAAAGCTCGTCTCAATTTCTCCACAACACATCTTGATGATCCCCAAGACTTTTGGGACAACATTCTGTGGACCGATGAGACAAAAGTGGAACTCTTTGGAAGGTGTGTGTCCAAGTATATCTGGCGTAGAAGGAACACTGCATTTCAGAAAAAGAACATTATACCAACAGTAAAATATGGTGGTGGTAGTGTGATGGTCTGGGGCTGTTTTGCTGCTTCAGGACCTGGAAGACTTGCAGTGATAAAAGGAACTATGAATTCTGCTGTCTACCAAGAGATCCTGAAGGAGAATGTCCGACCATCTGTTCGTGTACTCAAGCTGAAACGAACTTGGGTTCTGCAGCAGGACAATGATCCTAAACACACCAGCAAGTCCACCACCGAATGGCTGAAGAAAAACAAAATGAAGACTTTGGAGTGGCCTAGCCAAAGTCCTGACCTGAATCCTATTGAGATGTTGTGGTATGACCTTAAAAAGGCCGTTCATGCTCGAAAACCCTCTAATGTAACTGAATTAGGACAATTCTGCAAAGATGAGTGGGCCAAAATTCCTCCAGGACGCTGTAAAAGCCTCATTGCACGTTATCGCAAACGCTTGGTTGCAGTTGTTGCTGCTAAGGGTGGCCCAACCAGTTATTAGGTTTAGGGGGCAATCACTTTTTCACACAGGGCCATGATGGTTTGGATTTTTTTTCACCTTTAATAATAAACACCTTCATTTACAAATTGTATTTTGTGTTTACTTGTGTTGTCCTTGACTATTGTTTAAATTGGTTTGATGTTCCGAAACACTTAAGTGTGACAAACATGCAAAGGAACAGGAAATGAGGAAGGGGGCAAACACTTTTTCACACCACTGTATATCTGAGAAGCTGACGGTTAAATGAAGTCACCACAGGTACAAGTTCTCTCTAATGTTGCTGGCATGGGGGGGGGGGGGGGGGGGGTAAATGAGTATAGGCAGAGGTTTAAAAAAAAAAAATAAAATAAAATAAAAACCCCACCCCACACAAAAGCACCTAGATAAGAGGGTAAGGCACTAAGGCCCCTTTCACACTGGGGCGGTTTTCAGGCGGTACAGCGCTAAAAATAGCGCCTGTATACCGCATAAAATATATATATATATTTGTATATAAAAAAACAGCCCCATTCACTCCAGTGTGAAAGCCGGCAGGCTTTCACACTGGAGCGGTGCGCTAGCAGGATGGCAAAAAAAGTACTGCTAGCAGCATCTTTGGAGCGGGATAGGAGCGGTGAATACACCGCTCCTATCCCGCTCCAAAGATGCTGCTAGCAGTACTTTTTTGCCATCCTGCTAGCGCACCGCTCCTTCCCATTGATTTGAATGGGACACCGCGGCAATACCGCCGCTCTGCGGGGGATTTTAACCCTTTTTTGGCCGCTCGCGGTGGGTAAAACCGCACCGCGAGCGGCCGAACCCCGCAGGCAAAACGACGGTAAAGCAGCGCTAAATATAGCCCTGCTTTACCGTCATCGCGGCTCCCGCCCCAGTGTAAAAGGGGCCTAAGTGAAAAGCCCATAATCCTATAGCAAAATCAACCCCATTGACATTTTTCAGTCTGGCATTAGCCTTTAAAAACAAAGCCAGAGGTTGCATTATGTCCAAGCAAAGTATTTAATTACTTCTATTCCCTTATCGCAGTTATGTGCACATTCTTATTCATTATTCATACTTGTCCAGGCAACCTGCTCACATAAGCCAGTTCCAATAAGGTACCATTTTTCCTGAAATCCAAGTTTCCGGCATGGGGCCTGCAGCAGTGAGTTTACTTCGCTCTTTTCCTGTATCAGCTGCTTCCAGCTATCAAAAATAGAAGACAGGAAGAGGAGAAAAGGAATGCTCCCAATAGAGAATCCTTCTCTCCTCTTCACTTAGGCAGGATGCAGGGACACATGAATAAAGACACTTTCACACTGAGGCGTCAGCGGTAAAGCGCCGCTATTTTTAACGGTGCTTTTCGATCGCTTTTAACCCCCGCTAGCAGCGGAAAAAGGGTTAAAAGCGCCGAAGCAGCGCATTTAATCTTTTTTGGCCGCTAAGACAGTAAAGCGCCGCCAAGAATAGGCGATGCAGCGTCGGTGGTAAAGCACCGCTAAGTGTGAAAGTGCCCTTATTCTTTATTGATTTGAATGGGCAGGGGCACTTTAGGAGCGGTGTATACACCGCTCCTAAAGTGCCTCAAAGAACCTGCTTGCAGGACTTTAAGCGTTCTGCCAGCGCACCGCTCCAGTGTGAAAGCCCTTGGATTTTCACACCGGAGTGACAGGAGAGGCGCTTTACAGATGCTTTGCAGGCACTATTTTTAGCGCTATAATGCCTGTAAAGCGCCTAAGTGTTTAGCTTGCACTTATCACTTAAAGCAGAACTCTAGGATTTAAAAAAAAAAACAAAAAAAAAAAAAAAAACACCCCATTAGTACACCCCCCCTCCACCCCAAAAAAAACACTAAACATTAGGAGATAGAGCTGATTGAATTTTCAGGAAGTCAGCTCCGATAAAATAAAAAAAATAAATAAAAAATAATCATCTTCTCTGGCAGGGAGGATCTCTTAGAACAGGGATTGCATTATAGCCCCACTGTTCTTTACACTGTAATCAGACTACATTTACCATATAATTAATGAGTGAGGTACACTAGGCTTGTACATGTAAATGTGAACAAGTCCACTTCAACATAAAATCACACCCCTCATTCTGCAGCCAGCAAGCCATACATAACACAGTATGATAGGTTACAGCCCCTTATATATGTAAAGCATGTCTGTTCTCTCCCCTCCAGCCACAACAGGAGATATGTAATCATTACTGAACTGTAGACATTCCATAACTATTATACACGCTGTACTCTGCTGTAATTCAGTATTAGAAATATTGCTCCTGCTGCAGCTTTGAGATCGTTCTAACAGCAATCAATGGCCCCCCAGTGCATAGAGAGAGATAGTTGGCACAAATCACTGGATGACAACAGGGATCTCTGGCTGTGACAGGTATTGTATGCGAAAATACCGATCACTAATCTCCCCCCGGCATTGTGATCGACAGCGCACTGTGCCAATCCGGCGGGAGATTACAGTGATCTTGCATACAATACCCTTCACAGCCAGAGATCCATGCTGTGTCATCCGGTCATCTGATAATAATCAGGCTATGCACGGAGATAGCGGGCAGGGACTGTCAGGGAGCAAAGAGGACACCTCCTCCATGGGCGGCACAGACCGGGGGCTGCGAGACCCCTCTGCCCACTACAGGAAATAGAACTCCCTGCGGATTGAACTTTTAACCCCCATAAATACAATTCCCCCCCCCCCCCCCCCAACACCCTAGAGAATAAAATGGCGGTAGTTGCAATACCTTGTCACACCGTATTTGCACAGCAGTCTTACAAGCACACTTTTTTTTGGAAAAAATACTCTTTTTGAATTTAAAAATAAGACAAACAGTAAAGTTAGCCCAACTTCTTTTTTTAGCTTGCGAAAGATAATGTTACGTCAAGTAAATTGATACCCAACATGTCACGCTTCAAAATTGCGCCCGCCCATGGAATGGTGACAAACTTTTACCCTTAAAAATCTCCATAGGCGATGTTTAAAAATTTCTACATTTTACCAGTTTTGAATTAGGTCTAGGGCTAGAATTATTGCTCTCGTTGAAACGAAAATTAAAAAAAAATTCTCCTTTAACAGCATTTGGCGGAAGTGACTTTGACGTCACTTATGCCCTACAATGCTATGGAGCCAATCGGGGGCCATCTTTCCCTCACTCGGCATCCAGGCAGAGGGGGAGCGGACGCGATCATCTCCGCTACTACTGGTGGGTCTGGTAAGCAGCAGAGACAACCAGAGCGGGGTGGGATATATAAAACAAAAACTTAATAGCCTGCGCCAAATGGAATGATATTAAACAAACATAAATTGTGAAAATCGCATTACAATCACTATGCGATAAAATAATCACGTGATACAAACTACTGCTGCTGCTGCCTGGAAAGGTTAAATGAACCTTGAAGACTGGAATATAGGCAATTGAAGGCTGCGCTAGCAAATGTGACTCACCACTGTGAGTATAGATAAACCATACACAAAAAACAAAATTAGAGACTAAATTAGCAAATGTGACTCACCACTGTGAGTGTATGTGAAACAAATAGAAACATATATATTGATCTAACAATCAAATTGTGCAACAATGGCTACAAAAATAGAATAGTGTCAAAGGTGACTTATTGTATTAATCAAAAATTAAATCATGGGTGATGGACAGAACTAATTAGACTATTAAAATGATTGAAGTCATAAATTGCAGGTGGTCATTTGGACGATGGTCCCCTTTTGAAACCCCACTCACCAAAACGAAATGACCCACGGCTTTGCAGTCCTAGGGTCTTAAAAAGTATTTTCAGGGCGGTGAAGTGGAGGATGTAAAAGATCCTATTGAAACTCGGGGTGGATCAGCAGAGAGGCCACCCTCTCCCACCACCGATAAGTGATCTTACTGCGAATTCGCCGCAGAGACCACTTTCAAAGAGAAACACACACCGTACCTGCCATAACAGTATTTAGCGTCAAAGTACCGACATATGGGTATTTGCCTGAAGTGGTTAAGCGGTATGAAACCCAAAATCAAACATTATATTGCAGCTTATAAAATTCTTAGATGTGATGGCTGCATTTGTTTTCTCTATTTTTATCTGGTGATCCAGCCAGTAAGTATGTTTTTCAACAGAACAAGCTCTGCTGCAAATGTAGCAGTTAGTGTGTAGAGACTGAAAAAAATGATAACTTGTGTCAGTGGACATGTGGTTGCCATCATCCCTTTCGTAAGTAAGGAGTGAGAAAACCTCCAATTGTGGGATTTTGAATTGGGGAAACGTGTTGAAAAACACATGCATAGTATGCATATAGGCAATTTATATCTGCCATTAGGCAGACATGTTGCCAGAAGGCATAACTATAAACTCCAAGGTCAACTTCACAGTACTTGATAGGTTACACATACCTTTTAGAGGGGGTGATTGGAACAAAACTCTGCTCCAACACGACATTAATACGACATCAGAGACACGACCCCCCCTGGTCTTAATGAGGTAGAAAGCTTCAGACCTTTTCTTGAAGGTTTTAGCTCTGGGGAAACAGATTAATACCCAGAGCTAACCTATTTCAGAGTTCTCATTCTATCTCTTTTCCCATATTTATGGTTTCTTTTGGGAATAATGAATTCTTCTTTTGGCTTTCTGTGTCTGACACTGTCATTTGGCTATCCTACCCTGTCCTCCCCATATTTATACCATCTGAGACTGTGGGATCCCCATGGTTTTGAGCAACGCAACAGTGTATTTTGATTCAAATATGCCAGCATATATAGGGCCTATTCTGTCCTTATTTTTGAGAATATATATACATATACACACACACACACACACACACACACACACACACACACACACTTTTTTTTTTAGGTGATCTTAGATCTGATCTTTTAGAAAGGAGAGACACAATACTTTACTAAATCGAGATCTGGTATATATGGCAAATTAGCTTTCCCCGTGATATGTTCAATTTGGGGGGGGGGGGGGGGGGGTTGAAAAAGGAAAAAGGAGGATGAGGGGTTAAACAGGCACATGCACTAGCCCCATGTATCTCTACCCGGCACAGAAGAGCCCCAGCATTTCTTAGATATTCTAAGATATTCCTGTGCTCCAGGAAGTGGTTTTATCCACCCCTGGAGGCATTCTGTGTCTGTGGTTTTTGGCCTTAATAATTAGCCATCATCCTTTTTAAATTTTGGATCTTGGCTTTATCTTTCACATCGCTAATTAGCGATGGGTTTTCAGTCGTTCCTTTCGGTGTCCCACATGTATACTTATATTTTATTTTTTTTTATATATTTTTCCATCTTATATGGCCACTTTTTAGATGCCCTTATATATTTGGGGGTTCAACTATTTATATGGCCCAGATAATACCCGTGGTCTATTACGCCCATTTTTTTTTCTAACTTGGCTGTCCACCTTTTTTCTGGATTATTTCCGAAAATGGGATGTTGGACAACCCTGAGGTGGCATCACGCCGGGTTTATCCTAGGTTGCGATGCATTTCCACATGGTATTTATCTGCATTCTTAACCACTTCGCGCCCGTAGGACGTCCATGGAAGTCCTTAACTTCCAGGGGGTATATCTGAATGATGCCTGCAGCTACAGACATCATTCAGATATTGCCGTTTTCAGCCGGCAATTCCCTGCACCATAAGAACGATCATATCGGCTGTTCCGCCGCTTGATCGTTCTTACAGGCGGCGGGAGGGGACGTCCCCCCCTACCGCTGCCCTCCGGTGCTTCTTCCGACTCACCGCTTCCATCGGTGAGTCGGACACAGGATCCGCCGGGCCCCGGATGATGACCATAGAAATTTCCGGCAGACCAGATGGTCGCCGAAGTCTCTATGATCGTTCGGAGGCCGGGCGCGATGTTATGACGTCACGCCCGGCCTCTGCATTCAAATAACGGCGCTGCCTCGGCTGGGAAGCTGTGATCGTTTTTTATTTTAGGCTTCCCAGCCTAGAGGTGAGATGTGGGGTCTTATTGACCCCATATCTCACTGTAAATAGGTCCAATCATGTCATATTCCTATTACAAGGGATGTTTACATTCCTTGTAATAGGAATAAAAGTAATCAAATTTTTTTTTTTTTTTAAAGTGTCAAACTAAAAAAATAAAAGTAAAATTAATAGGAAAAAAAAAAAAATATATATTTTTAAAGCGCCCCTGTCCCCGTGAGCTCGTACGCAGAAGTGAACGCATACGTAAGCCCCGCCCACATATGAAACCGGTGTTCAAACCACACATGTGAGGTATCGCCGCAAACGTTAGAGCAATAATTCTAGCCCTAGACCTCCTCTAACTCAAAACATGTAACCAGTAAAAAAAATTAAAGCGTCGCCTATGGGGATTTTTAAATACCAAAGTTTGGCGCCATTCCACGAGCGCGTGCAATTTTGAAGCGTGACATGTTGGGTATCTATTTACTCGGCGTATCTTCATCTTTCACATTATGCAAAAAAAAATAAAAAATTGGGTAACTTTACTGTTTTTTTTTTTTTTTTTTTTTTTTTTAAGCATGAAATTGTTTTTTCCCTGAAAAAAACCTGTTCGAAAAATTGCTGCGCAAATACCGTGCGAGATAAAACGACCGCCATTGTATTCTCTAGGGTCTTTGCTAAAAAAAACATATACATAGAATGTTTGGGGGTTCTATGTAATTTTCGAGCAAAAAAAATTATGAATTTTACATGTAGGAGAGAAATGTCAGAATTGGCCTGGATGTGAAGTGGTTAACATCTATGACCCCTTCCTGTTTCCCTGGATTTGTTTATCCAGGGGACAGGATTTATGTGGTTCCTGCGTCACATCCAGACCGCATTTTTTGCAGCTGGAAACGACGCAGAGTATGTACTTGAGATTGTCAATGATGATGCAGCACTCTGAGACGTGCCACGTCATCGTGCATTGCGTCCAGTCCGCATTTTGCCACCGGACGTGCTGCTTAGTATACTTGTGATGTGTGGATGAGGACGCGGCACGCTATGAACAGCTTCCTTCTGTCACCACCAGCTGCTCTGGAGGTCCCTGGATATATAGCGGATAGTATCTCTTTTTCAAATGATTCAAGGTTTTTAACATTTAGATGTGTGCAATAGATTCCTATGAATTGTTTATATGTATGTAAATATTTTGCAAAATAAATTAACTTTTTATATCAATATTTGTTGCCTTAAAAATCCCACAATTAGAGGTTTTCTCACTCCTTACAGTGTGTTGAGAGCAAATTCAAAAAGGGACTTACCTGTCCGTGCCATTCTGCCGACATACATATGCGTGCGCCAGTCGTAATGTGGTAAAGGGATTTTTTTTTTTTCAGCGTTGGGGATTCAGACCTGTCAGCAGACTTGGCTACCGATTTATTAAAACGTGCATGTTGTGCGTTTATTTTGAAAAATAAAGTAATTATGACTGTAAGGCCCCTTTCACACATGCGGACCGTATGTCAGTTTTTCATCAATCCGTTTTTGGATGAAAAACGGACATACATGCATGTCTATGGGGTAGTGGGTGTCAGCGGATGAGCATCCGCTGACACCCGCTATTGTCCGCCTCCGCTATTGTCCGATTCTGCAGACGGAGGAAAACCCTATTTTTTCATCTGTCTGCAGAGCAGATCGGATGAACACGGACAGACGGTCCGTGTTCATCCGATCCTCCATAGAGGAGAGCGGAGAACTGACAGGGCGGTCCCTGCACAGTGTGCAGGGACCGCCCTGTCATCAGCCGGCTCAGCGGGGAACAGCTGTGTGATCCCCGCTGAGCAGCGGATCTTCACGGGGCGGATCAATACGGATCCGCCCGTGTGAAAGGACCCTTACACAACAGATGAAACATGTACGAACGGTTTGTCAAAACTGTCTTCTCTTTTATGCTCCCACCACCTGCTTATGTTTATTCAATATTCCCCCAATTGCCCCCAAGGCTTCCACCCATCCCAAGATCGTTCTATCACCCCCAGGGATGGGTGGGTATTGCCCACTTTGGGAAGTACTGAAACCTTTATCCCAAAAGAAATAAAATAATCAGAAAAATCTGATTTGATTATTTATTTTAATAAATGCTTTTGTAGTAAAAAAAAATCAAGATAGTTTTCTATTTAAGATACATTCATAATTTAGTTTATCCAGCATGAAATGAAGATTAGTTATGCAACATGAGGCTGTATATTCTGCAATATTAAAATTTTTGGTAAACCGATTCAATGAATCCAAGCTCAGCAAGCTGAGCCAACATGCACTGCATTTACACAATTTCACAGTAACCATGAAATTAAAAAAAAAAGTTCAGAAATATTCCTTTATCCCATTGTTTTGAAAATCTATGTACACTACAAACTGTATGATAGAATCGGTTCTGATATTGTTGTTTTACTAACCTGACAGCATATTCTAAATAGGAAATCTTAATTTTGTTTGTAAATATTAAAGATTCTACCTACGAGCAAGAATAAGTCCTTACATTTAAAAGAGCACCCGTCATTTCAGATTCATCATGGTAGCGCCTGTTAGCGGGCATCCACTCACCTTGTTGTGTCACTGCCGCATCACCAGCTGCACCATTAAAGTGAATGGGACTGTCAGTGAGTCAACAGCGGGAAAGAGATGACAGTTGCTCTTTAAAAATGATGATTTAAATAGAGTCGATTTAAATCAAGTAGTTTTACTAGTGATTAAAATCAAATCCACCCTGCACTGCGATGAGAGCTGGAGTTTGGCTTCAATTCTTTGGTGTATCTAAATCTGCTAGTACAGCTACCACTACCCCCCACCCACAAGACTGACAAAGCTGCTTTCACCCAGAGTGAACGCCAATACAGGAGGTGTGTGTTACTGGCCAGATCACCAGGTGGAAAGGGGGGGGGGGGTAGTCTAAAAGCAGAAAAAAAAACTAAACAGCCACTACAGGATTGTTAAACTGCATTACATTTATTTTTGGTTTAAACACAGCTTCAATTGATTTAAATATGCAGCCTCCAGGGCTGTCACCTTGATCCAACCTTCACTACCTAGGGAGCCACTAAGACCCCTTTCACACTGGGGCGGGGAGCCGCGGTGACGGTAAAGCAGCGCTATATTTAGCGCTGCTTTACCATCGTTTTAACCGCGGTATTCGGCCGCTCGCGGTGCGGTTTTACCCCCCGCGAGCGGCCGAAAAAGGGTTAAAAACACCCCGGCAGAGCGCCGCCGCAGCGGTGCTTTGCGGCGGTATTGCCGCGGTTTCCCATTCAAATCAATGGGAAGGAGCGGTATAGGAGCGGTGAACACACCGCTCCAAAGATGCTGCTAGCAGGACTTTTTTTGTCATCCTGCTAGCGCACCGCTCCAGTGTGAAAGCCCGCCGGCTTTCACACTGGAGTTAAAGGGGCCGGATTTTTTCATGCGGTGAACAGGCGCTATTTTTAGCGCTGTACCGCATGAAAAACGCCCCGGTGTGAAAGGGGCCTAAACGGGATCAGGCATACTGCCAAAAGAAGTCTCAAAATCTGATTCCTGTTGTGCATGCTTGTTCCAGGTTAGTGACTAATCAGACACTGGAGCTTGGATCAGAAAGAAAGATTGAGATGCTGCATCTTAAAGTGGATGTAAACCCTCACATATACCCAGGGAAGTGAACAGCCTCAGATGATGCACAGATCCCTACATAAAAGTTTTACATGTATATCTGCTGTCTCCTTCTTTACATACTGTTTAGAAAGTACACATTCTGTTAGGAGATTTTCTCTTCCTGGTTAGTACTGCAGTGAAGCCTGAGCATACAGCCAAGACAGCTGATTGCCTTTCCTCCCAAACACCCCCTCTCCTCATAGGTAGAGACTTTCCGTTCTGTCCCTTGAACCGTTCAGCTCTGTGCCAATTTATAGCATCCTCCCCAACAACACTCAGGCTGCTTTTATCATGTGTGATGGAGAACATGTCAGGATGATAACAGAAGGACTGAGCAAGAGACAGCTACAGGATATATGTGCCCAGCTCAAATTTCATGAATCGGGTTTACATCCACTTCAATATATATATATATATATATATATATATATATATATACACACACACACACACACACACACACACACATATACACACATACACACACATACACACTTGTAGTTTACTTTCAGCAAAATTCCACTCTAAAGGATTCACAGATCATGAGATCTCCCGCTGAGCCAGTGGACAGAGGCGGACTCCGTGCAAGCGGATCCGCCTTGTCTAAAAGGGGCCTTAGGCACATTTTCAATCTAAAAAAGGTACATAAAAAGCTGCTAACAATGTTTGCACTGTCAAAATTTGAAGATAACAGTTCTATAAAGAATAAATGGCACATTACTTATCAGACATTTTACATACATTTAAAATGTTCTTATAAAAGCAGATGTGCGAATGCTCCCCCCTAAAGTAATGGTCACCGAGCTGAAGTATTACATTGTTTCTACAGTACCTGCATGGCAACAAGCTAAATTGAAACATTCTCCCTTGGGCACACTGAGAATGAAGATTCTGATACAGAAAACCATTTACAAAGTTAAAGTGGCTGTAAACCCTTAGAGCCGGTTCACACAGGGGCAACACGACTCTGGCCGCGACTTTGCGAGGCGACCTGGACATGACCCAAGCTCGCACCACAGCGTGTCTTGGGGAGACTTCAAGTCGCCTCCAGGACAGGTGACTTTCCAGTGGCCAATCAAACAATCAGCTCTGTGGGAGGGGGAGGGAGTGGTTTGCCTGAGAAAACAATTTTCTCTTCCTGTATTGTTGCTTCAGTTAAGACACGATCCGACTTTGGAGGCGACTTCCATAGAAATCAATGGGTACAAGTCACCTAGAAGTTGGATTGAAGTAGTACAGGAACCTTTTCTGAAGTCGGAGCGACTTCAGTAGTGTACATTAAGACGGCTCTCATTCCCTTACATTGAAGTTATGTTGCGCAACTTCAAGTCGGATCCAAAGTCGCCCCTGTGTGAATGGGCTCCAACATATACCCAGTGATGTGACTGGCCTCGGGTGATACACGGAGATTAAACAAATCCTCTTACATGAATTGTACCCGTTCATCTGCAGCCTCTCTTCTCTACATCCATTCAAAATGCTGAATTTAAAGCTTGTCTGAGAGTTCAGAAAAAAAAAGTGGACAGAGCTGAAGTTACAATCTCAGTGAGATTTCTGAGAGCCGATTGGGGAAACTGGAGGTCCCTCCCCTGTCTCCATTTTTCTCTTGGCGTCAGGAAAACTTGTCCGAAGAGATTCATGCTGATAGAGGGATGAAGCAGCAAACAGACATCACACTAAGTGCACTTAATTAAGTCAGGTACACACTATAGAGGGATATGCTTTGTGCAAATTTCAGGTCTGAGATTTACAACCACTTTAATTCTGAGGCTCATGCACAAATCTCAGTGCTTTTTTGCTGCTAGGTGAACCACAAGTGGTGTGTACAGCCGGCCATAGGAGTGAATGGCTATAAGCACCTAGGCTCGGGTAACACTGATGTTTTCTTGCAAAGGCATTTATTACGCACATACAACATATTTTCCTGAAAGAGGAATGCGTGTTCAGCACATACATTATATCAGCACGCAAAGCAAAAGATGATATACCTCCTCAATGTCCTCGCGTTCAGTTGTAGCACCAGTGCATGACTATTTTGGGTCATACCAATCAAGGAAATTAGTACCGCAGCATTGTCCTAATTCCTAAAGCCACGATTTGGCCCAATTGACACTTGAGAGTTTTTGGAGTTTCAATCTACAAAAAGCTTGAAGATCCAAAAAATGGTTTTAAAATTGAGCCCGTTTACACCTTGAAGCGCAAAACGTATGAGCTTCTTTGAAGCTACAAGCATTTTTGGCCCCAATATACTTCAATGAAAAACGAGCAAAAAGGCACATATCACACATTCTCTCTCTCCCCCCCCCCTAGTAACGAGATTGATTATTTTTAGCCTGTTTATACTTTTGTCTCCCATTTCTATTTTCAACAAATAAAAAAAAAAGAAGATGTGCAAATTATGAATAAGTAGTCAACAGTTTTTACTTTGTTCAAAATGTAAATGAACTGATGACACCCTTGTTACAGGACCCCAAGGTCTCTTGCACATAAAGCTTTCTAACTGCGGTGTATCCCATTGACCCAGGAGGGACAGGCACAGTGTTCAGCCCTGCTGCCTTCAACCTGTCAGTCTATGGCAGGCTGCTGTTGGATGAGGTTGAACATTATACTGAGTGATACCCACATTTAGGGCTCCATGCATTCAGGGACAAATGCACGGAGTGCAGGGGTTAAAACCGCCCTGCTAGTGGCCGAATAGTGCCGCTAAAACAATGGTAAAGCAGCGCTAAATATAGCGCTGCTTTACCGCCGACGCCGCTCCCGCCCCAGTGTGAAAGGGGCCTTAGCGATTTGTAGCCAAAGCTTTTAGCCGGTTTAGTGGGGGCCAGACAAATTTTTCTCCATGCATGGCCACTGTGGGTGACAGTTGAGTCAATCAGTGCTGCAGGTTATAGACTGCACTGCTGATCTGTATAGTCTGACAAAAGGGAAGACAAACTGATGCATCAAAACTGTGGACCTTTAGCATAGATAAGACCATAAAAATGTGCCAAGTAGCTCAGTATTTAGAAGTTAGTGTTTCTAAAGCCTAAACATTTTTTACTTTAAATGCATTTCTTGAATTAAGGTAAGAAATATTTCGGCATCAGCATCCCTACTTCACAATTTGATTTTGCTGCCTAGTAAAGCAAAAAATGCAGTTGCACAGTACTTACATCTATGGATTTACAATAATATTCTGACAGATGGTTACCAGAACCCCCATGGAAGAAACGTGCATATATACACATAACATCAGACTTCATACCACTTGAGCAACAGCTACCACTAGAGAGAGAGGAACTGCTGGCTACATAGCAGAGAAGCTAAATATAAACCAATAAAATGTGCATGGATCACATTTGTAAATAATGGAGGTAGAAGCAGTCAGACAGGTCTCAAAGGGAGGTGAAGTATTGGCAGGGAAATGGTGCACACATCCAGGAGACTCATAGTGGAAATGCACCTGTTAGGTCACATGCAAACAAAACAGGTAGGAACCTGAATAGGAAACATACTCCAAACAGAAAATATACGCCAAGGACAAGAAAGAAATTGGATTACATCCGTCACATAACATTCAGGGAAAACATAATGCTGCATTTATTAGATCTTTTATTTTTTGCAAACAATACTCTTTAGGCAAGAACTATAACAGGCCGGTGGCAAACAAAATTTGTATACTTATGCAAACAAAATGGAACCAGTTATAATACGCAGAGTCAGTGTGAACATCATTTCAATGTACCACTATAAAAAAAAGGCAAGCTCACCCAATTCTGTCCCCTTCATTTCATCCTGAAATAAATGTGAGAGTCTCACTTGTCACCAAGAGGCAGCGATGCAGGCCAGGCGTAAACCTCCGCTATATTTACACGCACATTTATGCATGCTGTGACGACAATCACTAAAACAATATGTAAATGAGAATGACTCCGCAGACCCAACAGGAACAGGCAGCCCACTCAGGAGCGTCACCGGACATGGATATCAGCGGCCAAGGAGAGCTCCCTTTAGAACCAATGTACACACCAACAATAGCATATCACATTCTTCATAAATGATGACGATTCTAAAATCAATGATCAGAGCAAGTCCAAATCAGAAAAATATAAAATGTAGCACTTCAATGATCAAATCAGCCACATATCACAAACTGTATACAATTATATGTACAATATGATTGAATAGACAAAGTTAAATGAACATGGCTATGTGTTCAATAATATGTACAACAGAGCTCAGACTGGGTAGGGAAAAATCAGTACAAAGAGCAGCAGTGTTCATGAGCCAACAAGCCAAGGGCTGTGTTCACACTTGAGAACGACTGCTTTGTGAGCTTGTTCCATGTGCAGATGTCAGCTGTTTTCAGGGTTGAGCATTTTTGTTTTGCCAATTGAAAATAGTTACTAGAAGGAGAGGCAAAAAACAAAACAAAAACACACCACATGTTTTCAGGCCCTCCCACTGAAGTTGATAGGGATCCCAAACACAGGACCCAACCATTAACCTGTTGCTAGCCATGCAACATAGGCAGTGGTAAAAGGGCAGGTTTTAAACACCCACATGCCACACACAAGTGTCACTGGGCAGCCAATGTTTCTGTGCTGAGAGTGGACTCACTGCATGGTACAAATACAGAGACCAAGCTGTCAAACCGCTCTCAGTCCCCAGTAATGATCGGTAGCTAGCAGAATCATGTGACCACTTCAACAGCCAATCACAATGGTCATGGATCCTTTCCACCCTCCGGACGTACAAACTGTAATAAAGGGGTGTGGGGTGGAGGGGGGTGTTAAGGAGCTTGTGTACATTTTTACGCTTCAAAATGACATTGTTCTGCAGCGTCTTCTTCATTGCCCAGTCACAGGCTGGGGGAGGGACAGCACCTGCTTGGTTGACCATACATGGACCAACAAGCTGATAAAAAAACAAAACCAAAATAAACAAAAAAATAAAAATATGAACAGAATCCCCCATCTACACAAGCAAGGCGGATGATGGAATTCTCCATGTTGTGTCATTGTATTCTGACAGCGGGACTCCACTGCTAGAATACAATGATCACCGCTGCAGCCGATTGGAGGATTCCCCAATCAACATTGAAATGTGTGGATAGGGGACATCAAGTAATTTTCTTCCATTTAACCCACTGATTGAACAACAAAAAAATAAAATAAAAAACCCAGACTGATCTGCTTTACCTGCCTCCTCTCACCAATCCAGCGTTGTCCATTCTGCAGCATCGCTCTCCTCTTCCTGGTATCACAGGAGACACTGTGTGGAGCCAGAGCCACTGGCTTCTGCTGCTGTCAGTCAAACCCTGTGAGGAGGAATCAGGGGGGTGTGGCTTACTGGTGCTGTGGGTGTCTACTATAGACACACATAGCCCAGCTCGGGACCGTGCCCCCTTGCTGAGGGGGTACTCAAGAGGAGTGGACTGTGCCAGCAGGGGACTGCGGAAGAAGAGGCAAGGGGCAACTCTGTGCAATATCGCTGCACAAGGTAGGTACGTTTAACAAAGCAAAGAAATAAACAAAACAATAAGTCTAAGTTCACCTTTACAAAAAACAATAAAAGCACATTCTTTTGCAGGTAAAAAAAAAAAAAAAAAAAAATAGGCATTATTTTATTTTTTTGTTGTTAGGGACCTGTAAAGCATTGCACCCAAGACCAGCAGACCATGGGTGTAATGCCACAGTCCTCCAGACTGTATCTGCCTGCCCATTGCCCCGATATGAGCAGGTAGTTACAGGAAGCTCAATGACCCATCACACCACTCAACAGCGCTGTGGTAGTTCATTAAGAACTACAAGCCATTAACTTACAACGCGGCCAAGCAGATGGTGCCCCGCACAGCCACTTTTTTTTAGTTTGTGACAGCTAGTGGGGAGAGACGCTCCCCCGCTAGGTGTCAAACCAGGGGACTGAGGGGGAGCGGGGGCCAGTGCATATGTAATGCTACACCCTGAACATGAGGTTAATATGTTACTAAAGGTAAACTTATCCTTTAATATCACTTTAAAGTGGTGCTCCAGTCAAAAGGGAAAGCTCCGCTTGTTGCCACTGCCACATTTGGCACTTTTTTTGGGTGGGTGGTGTGGGTGCGGGTAACTGATTTTGAACAATACCCGCTCCCACTTCTGGGTAAGATAACTGCAGCAATCTAAGAGTATGTCCAGCCCCTCTTCCTTCCCCCGCTGCCTTCTGGACACACACAGAGGTCCCAGAAGATGGCAGGCCCATTCTGAAAGCGCAGTGCAGCTCGCGCATGCGCAGTAGGAAACCAGCTGTGAAGCCGGTTTCTCTTAGTGAAGAAGCCAATTAAAGAATCGGCTCAGGTGCAGTCATCGCTGGATGCCTGGACAGGTAAGTGACCTTATATTAAAAGTCAGCAGCTACAGTATTTGTAGCTGCCGATTTTTTTTTTTTTTCCCCCCCACACTGGAGTTCCTCTTTAAGGTGGAAACTAAAAATACATTGGTATGAAGTGGGTATATGTCATGTCTGCTGCAGTTTATACAACATTTCTCTCCTCTTCTGTACCTGACACTCAACACACATTATAATCATATTGTACAATCTCTGGTGGATCTTTACATTTACCAACAAGTATGTGGTGAAGAGACCTCCCACACATTGATTCCACGGTTAAAGCCCGGTACACACATCTTTTTTTTCTTCTTTTTATATTCATCCCATCGTGCTGACAGATCGCCCCACCAACACAACTGATGTTAGTGCAGTTATGAAGATGGAAGTGCCTTCAGCGGTGACAGCACGCCGCTGGAGGGCTTCATTTTCATGTAAGTGTGTCATAATGTGCTAGTATGCCATGCACACTATCACATTATGACAAATTGTAAAGTCTTTTTTTTTTTTCTTTAAAAAAAACAAACATGTTATACTTACCTGCTCTGTGTAGTGGTGTTGTACAGAGCAGCCCAGAGCCTCCTCTTCAGTACACCCCCCTCGTGTTGAGTGCCCCTACAGCAAGCAGCTTGCTATGGGGGCAACCGAGCTGCAGCCCTGCCCCCTTTCTCTCCTCATGGACTGACTTTGACAGCAGAAGGAGCCAATGACGCCATGCTGCTGTCTCAGCCAATAAAGGTGGATGAGAGTCCCAGGCAGCCAAGACAATGCTGAAACGTCGCTGAATCTAGATGGGGCTTGAGCAAGCATTAGGGAGGCCGCTGCACACAGAAGGTATTTATTTTATTTTTTTTTATCTCAAAGGGTAAAGCCACCTTTACAGAAAATCTGTAAGGTGACGTTACACTGGACCCCCTACCCATCCCGCTGTACCCGAGTCCTGCGATTACTCGCTATGAGACAGGGGATTTGAAATCCTTGCGACGTATCTCCTAAACATGCCTCATAAAAAGGTATGTATAGGAGGGATTCTAATTGGTCAGCACTGTCACGTGGACAACGTCGACCAATCAGGACCCGCCTAGCGTGTCCTGTCAGATTTCAAATCCCTGGACCAGTAAAGCAGTGACCTGATGTCTCACACGGGGGGGGAAGAAATAGGGCGGGGGTCCAGTGTAAGCTCACCTTACAGATTTTGAATGCATTAAAGCGGAGCTCCACCCTAAAATGGAACTTCCGCTTATCGGATTCCTCCCCCCCTCCGGTGCCACAATTGGCACCTTTCAGGGGGGAGGGGGTGCAGATACCTGTATAATACAGGTATCTGCACCCACTTCCGGGACTAGCTAGCCGGAGCTAGATGCCCCGTTGTGTCTTGGGAAACACAGTTCCCAGGACACAACGGGGACCAATAAAGACGCGCAGCACGACTCACGCATGCGCAGTAGGGAACCGGGCAGTGAAGCCGCAAGCTTCACTTCCTGATTCCCTGACAGGATGGCGGCGGGGGCAGCCGAGAGATCGCTCGTTATCTTCTGCCGTCATCGCTGGAACAGGCAAGTGTCTATTAAAAGTCAGCAGCTGCAGTATTTGTAGCTGCTGACTTTTAAAAATAAAATTTTCAGGTGGACCTCTTTAAGTTAAAAAAACTTCTGCCTTTATAATCACTTTAAAGTGATACTAAAGCGTCAATTTTTTTTTTAAATAACATGTCATACTTACCTCCACTGTGCAGCTCGTTTTGCAGAGTGGCCGCAATCTGCGACTTCAGGGGGACCCTCGGCAGCTGTCTCAGGCTCCTCCCTGCTTCTGATAACCCCCTCTGGGAAGCTCTCTCCTGGGGGGGGTTACCTTGCGGGCGCGCTCCCGAGTCCTGTATCCGGCGTCCATAGCCGCCGACTACAGGACTCGGCCCCCCCCCAATCTCTGAGTCATTGGAGTTGGATTGACAGCAGCACAAACCAACTGCATAGTTTTGGAAAACTCTAAAAGGTTGTTGTATGAGATTGCAAGAAGTAGGGTAACCCCAAGTCCCTACTCACACCTTTACACTCCAGGAACTGCGCATTTATGCATGCAATCCATTCTTTCCTAATAAAACGTGGCTGGCAGATGTGCATTTTGTCATGCAAAATAAACGAAAACACATTACAAAAACACGCTCATTGCAAAAAATAAAAATAAAAAAATGGGCGCAAGAGCTACTTTGTCGCACGTAGGTCGGTCTGTTCATGTAAATAAGCGGACTGATTCCCTGGCGCAAAAAAAAAACAAAACACACGCGTGCGCATCACACAGGTGTGAATGGGGCCTGAGGTAGATGACAGAAGAAGGCCCAGCCCCCACACAACATCCATGTCTCATAATACACAGTGACCACCTCTGACGTAGAATAACATGAGAAGAGCTTATTATATATAATCTGATAGAGTAGGTGGTGAAATGTCTATAGACAGATATATATGTGTGTGAATGAGAGACACACAGGTGAGGTCACGTGATGTACACACACCGCAGTGACAGAGCCATGGCCGTCAGGCCCCTGACTGACACACAGCGGGGTAACCTGGGCCGCCTCGGTCTCACCTGCTCCCGCAGCTTGAGGAACACCATGGTGCGCAGAGAGGTGATGTCTGTCAGGCTTCTTCCTCCTCCTCCCCCCGCCTCATACAGCTCGTCCAGCCTCGGGGCTGCCAGCGGCCGGCCTGTGCCCACAGGGCGAGCAATGGAGGCTGGAAGAAGCAGCGGATACACTCTCCTCCTCCTCCCCCCTTCTCGGTGCGCCGTCTCCTTCCTTGAAATTCAACCACACACAGTGCGGCCCCCTCCTGGACCCCTCCTTCCTGAGCGTAACCGCCAAACCCCGCACACGCTCAGCGCTGATTCGCTGCCGGCAAGGGGGCGTAGCTCTCTGACCGCCCACGTCATTTTGAGAAGCCAAAAAAGGGGAGGCGGCTGTGGAACGCGCCGTAGAACGTCTCCCCGGTGCGCGCGCGAGCACGTGACCTCTATTTGGGTTCCCGAGCCGTTTGTCGCTCAGTGTTGGTTTCAGTCGCTCGAATGGGAAAAGGCAGCGGAAATCGCGCGACATAAGAGTCGCGCATGTGTAGGCGGAGCACGTGTTGCACGCTTTACTTGACGTTGCCGAGTGACGGGTTTTAGAATGCCCGCCTCTGACAGCTCGTGAGGGGGTGGGCGGGGCCTAGCAGGTGAGCGGTCAATGGACCTTGCCAGGTAGTAACGAGTGCCAAGCATTGAGCTCTGGCTGACTGAACAGATCCCACAAGATGGCACCGAGTGACTCACAATCAACTTTATTAGAAAACAAGCGTGCCTAGTCCTCACTGCTCATTAAAATAAATGGAGTTTCCAGCTTTCAGTGTTGTCTCACTTTGAATTAGGTTTGCCACCTTTTCTTCAAGCCAAACCCGAACACTGTAGTGGCGCAGGGCAATTTTTATTTTTTTTCCATCGTATGCACTATAGGATTTTAAAAGACCTGGGACACCTTTGGGTGCCCCAAGGAAAGTAGTAAAGCAACGTGCACAGCGCACAGTAGGTGTGGCCAAAATGCTCTTGCTGGCATCAACTCCCAGCCTCCCAGTGATGCCGAACCTGCCACCCGAAATCCGCCTGCAGCTTCCGAACGACAACAGATTTGTGTGTGGCCATCTCAATTACTTGGGGAGCCACAGCCTGGTCTGAATAATGTGTCGGGGTTTCAGGCGGACTGAAACCCGGACACATAATTCCAAACCCGGACTGTCTGGGTGAATCCTGGACAGGTGGTAACCCTACTTTGAATGACAATTGCGCGGTCATGCAACACTGTACCCATATCAGATTTTTATTTCTTTTTTTAGACAGAGCTTGCTTTTGGTAGTATTTGACCTCCAGAAAGTTTACCACCTTCATTACCAGGCCATTTTTTGCGATCTGGCACTGCGTTATTTTGACTGATGTAGCAGTGTAGTTGCCACTAGTAACAAATATCCACCATATCACCCCACTGCCAGACTCATCACTTGTAGAGACAATGAAAAGTCATTTGCTATGTTTTGTTTATTGGGGGTACAACTTGGTTGCGCAAAGGGGTATATGGGATGCCCATAGACCAGATCACTTTGCCATCACATTTAGAGATTGTATAGATTAGCACATAGGTTGAGCCTGAAGGGATGATGCACATGTTTAATAACTACAGTCCCCTTCCTACATCACCATGCAGACTATTGCTCCTCCTCTGCATAACTCCTGCAGGCTATTGCTCCCAGGAATTCCTCATTAATTTCCGTGTAAAGAATAAGGACTTCACCCAAGACCGTGTAAGGGTGACGTTCCTAGAAAATCCTCTCCTCCTGCACAAACTTGTGCTGTAGTACCCTAGTTTCCTGTAACATCTTCTGTAAGCAAAAGAACCCACTCTGAATAGCTCCTCTTGCTGGCTCTGGTTGCTCGCTGCTACTAGGCCAGAGGCCTGCAGTACCTCTCCCCGGAGGTCTAGTAGTTTAAAAGCCTGTTCTGAACGGTGGACTACTGTTCCCAGCCAGCCCAGCTTGCAAATCCTGTGCCACCAGGCCACATCGATTTGACACAACTCCCCACAGTCTCTCCTCTGATTCAGGACTCCTCATCAATGACCGTGTAATGATGACCGTACTAATGACCGTTTAAAACTGAAGTTCCCTCACAGACTTCCTGGCACATCCAGCCCTCCACTGTGGTACACACACCGACATTTCTCTGCCCCCAGTCCTTGATGGAGAACTTAATCGGATCATAAGTTCCGACAGCTTCACCTGCCCCTCTGCTCCAGGAGTTCCTCATCAATGACCGTGTAATGACGATGACATCACTAATGACCGTGTAATGATGAGGACATCACTAATGACCGTGTAAAAGTGATGTTCCCTCACAGCTCTCCTGCGATCGGCGCACCCCCGACAGATGGGGGTGCCCTCCTGCTGCTGTCTAGTATTTAACTCTCCACTTCACCCAGCTGACAACTCCCCCCAGAGGCATGTTACCTCAGCTTATTCAGGAGGCCCGCCCCCTTCCAATACCATTTGGGGATTGGTCAGGGCTCCCACATGAGCTACCTGCCACTCCAGCTCCAGGCCCTGCCCCTCCTCCAGAACATTCTCCCTGGAAGCAGGGGAGGCCCCTCGGAACTTGAGCACAGGTGGTCACACCCACTGCTACACTAACCACTCCCTGCCCCCAGATCAAAACAGACAGGCCTAGCTCAAAGCATAGGCTTGCCTGAATTTACCTGTGATGACAGTCTCCATAGTAAAAATCCTATACTAGCACCTACCTAGTGGTAGAAGGTGCTACACTGACAATTGCGCAGTCATGCGACACTGTACCCAAATAAAATTGATGTCCTTTTTTCCCACAAATAGTTTTCCTTTGGTGGTATTTGATGACCTATGCCGTTTTTATTTTTTTGCACTATAAACAATAGATGACTGACAATTTAAAAAATAAAAAAAAACAATATTTTTTACTTTCTGCTATAATTGTTGCCCTACATAAATATGATCTAGGCTATAAGAAGAGTGCCAGGACCTTGAAACTGAGCTGCAGGACGTGGCCAAGACCATACAGCGGTTTAACAGGACAGGTTCCACTCAGAACAGGCCTCGCCATGGTCGACCAATGAAGTAGAGTGCACGTGCTCAGCGTCATATCCAGAGGTCATCTGGGAAATAGATGAATGAGTGCTGCCAGCATTGCTGCTGAGGTTGAAGGGGTGGGGGGGGGGGGGGGGGGGTCAGCCTGTCAGTGCTCAGACCATACGCTGCACACTGCATCAAATTGGTCTGCATGGCTGTTGTCCCAGAAGGAAGAAGGCCCGCAAACAGTTTTCTGAAGACAAGCAGACTAAGGACATGGATTACTTGAACCATGTCCTGTGGTCTGATGAGACCAAGATAAACTTATTTGGTTCAGATGGTGTCAACCGTGTGTGGTGGCAACCAGGTGAGGAGTACAAAGACAAGTGTGTCTTGCCTATAGTTAAGCATGGTGGTGGGAGTGTCATGGTCTGGGGCTGCATGAGTGCTGCCAGCACTAGGGAGCTACAGTTCATTGAGGGAACCATGAATGCCAACATGTACTGTGACACACTGAAGCAGAGCATGATTCCCTCCCTTGGGAAACTGGGCCGCAGGGCAGTATTCCAACAGTATTTCAAACAAAAAAAACATTTGGAAATTTTTTTTTTTTTTTACTCATCTCTAAATGGCTGTTGCTAGGGGGTCCCTCATAGTCTGCCTCCCGCAGTGCCTGGGCTCTTGACGTCGCTTCCCTCAGGGCAGGAAGGGCTCAGCTCTGCCCCCTCCCTCTTGTCAATCATCTGGGACACGTGACAGGTCCCAGATGATTGCGCAGCCAATCACGGGCAAAGCCGGTTGCCCACAGCTACAATGATGGCAACGCCGAACGGAGAGGGAGACTAGTGGGGCTTCGATCCACCGCATCGCTGGACCCTGGGACAGGTAAGTGTCTGATTATTAAAAGTCAGCAGCCGATCGGCGTACACAGATGTACGTCGCTGTGCCATCGCGTGCGCGCCGGTCAGGACCCCTGTGAATCAGGTCGCAGGACTCGATGGCCACCGGGACAGGACGGAGAGGACGATCTGGGAGATGCGTAAGTAAACAGCATCTCCCCATTCTGCCTAGCAACAAGTGACACTGATCTCTGCTCCCTGTTATTGGAGCAGAGATCAGTGATCACTAACACACAGCCACGCCCCCCACAGTTAGTAACACACCCCTAGGACACACTTAACACCTACACTGCCACCCCCTGGTTAACCCCTTCACTGCCAGTGTCATTTACACAGGAATCAGTGCATTTGTAGAGCACTGATTGCTGTATAAATAACTATGATCCCAAAAATGTCTGATGTGTCCGCCATAATGTCGCAGTCACAATAAAAATCGCTGATCGCCGCCATTAGAGTAATGGGATTGGGCATGTCTGTCTCTTTCACACGATCGGATTGGCCAAATAATTATTACTAAGGGCATAAATACTATTTTAAACATGGCACACCCAGCTTCCTGATGACGCATGTGTGTATGTGAAACGCGTAGAGGCTTCTGGGTAATTAGGGATGTCACTTCCTGTCACTAACCTGAACCAAAACGAGGCTTGAAGTGCACGTCGGGAACGAGGAATGAATCGGCGCATTAGAGCCCCATAACAGAATGCTGGATAGACTCAGTGCCGGTCTAAGGCACTATAAAATGTGAGTGAACATTTCATATGTATTTTTACTGGCTATAAATAAATCTTTTTTATAAACATACTGCGCAATGATGAATATTACATTTTTATGAGCTACCAATATTTGGCATGGAGACATAAGGAGCGGCTAGTGCCTAACTAGTTGGAGGAATACGAGGTTTGGGGGGTGTATGCCTGGGGTGCCTTTGGAGTGGTTTTGCTTTGGATTTGGGTCCATGTCTTCCCAAAACACACAGACTCTGAGAACTGGAAGTCCCGGATACAGATTTGGGGCCTGTATGCCCAAACCAGCATTGACTGCTTCAAACCTCCCTCCCCTGTAGACTCAGAGCAGATGTTAAAGCGAACCTTTAGTCATTTTTTCAACTGTCCATCTATTAAATCTTCTGCCCTTGTTTTAACTTTGTATAGTAAAACTTTTTTTCCTGCCAGTAAATACCTTTTATAGCCCACTTCCTGTTTCTTGTCTGGTCATTAGCCTACACTTATGACATCATGCACAGCTCTCTCTCTCACTCTAGTGAGAGTTTTCAAGGAAGGGAGAGAGGAGGGT
>CM053030.1:416642853-416681025 GCA_028564925.1 Lithobates sylvaticus
ACTCTCAATGTTTAAATTCTACAGTTCCTGTGTTACAGTGTGTGCAATTCAACTGGTTCCCCTACTGCTCTGAGGTTCGATATCTGCCATATCTGGAAGCACATAGAAACCAAAATTGTAGTGCATTATGAAACCCAGCAATGCCCAGACTCTTAATAATGAGTAAAATGCAGAAGTAAGAGCAATATCTTCTAGATCATGAAATGAATTCCTTAAGGCAAAATACTTCATGAATAAATGACTTTATTAGACGCAACAGATAGGATTTCAATTTCTTCTTGTACATAAAAGAGAAGCAAAATTCATGATGTCTGGGCTCCTTTGAAGAATGTATTCATATAAACTTATTAGCTAGCATTTTCTTCTGTGAAGCAAATAGTATTAATTTTAAAAAATATGTCTAAATCATTAATCTGGAGAAAATGAATGTAAACTAAGCATATTTACTAATATCTTTAAGTTGAACTTTAGCGATCTAGAAAATTACATGTGATGCAGCTGGGCTTATTTTTCAGAAAATTTTATTTTCACGTTAGCTCTTTACCCTTTGCTGGCTTCCATTCGCAGTGGCGGTCCATGCATTAAGGGCACACAGGTGCCGCCCCCTCTCTCCTGCCACCCCTCTGTGCACTATGGATAGATTTGTGCATTGCATGAACGGCCACCCCCCATTTAGGTATCCGGCCCCTTTTTGGAATTACAGTGGCAGGGGGTGTTTTTGAAGCACCTGATTAGAGCCATAGGCTCTAATAGACATCAAAAATGGTGACCTGCGATCACCATGCAAATTGATTAATTGTCAGAAGGAAGTCAATGGAACAGTGGCGGCTGGTGCCCACATTTTTTGGCCATCAAACGCAGCCACTGTGCCATCAAATGCAGCCACTGTGCCATCAAACGCAGCCACTGTGCCATCAAGCCAGGCTTGTTTGCTTTGGTTTGTGTGGGCTGGGAGGGGCTCAGAGTTAGCAGCTGGTGACTCACAGACAGCTTCACTGAGACCTCCCTCCTTCTTCTAGAGGATTCTAAAAGGAGAGTAGGAGAGGAGAGGAGAGGTGGAGCTGCCTGGAGTGTTCTAAGGAGCCCTGACCAATCCAAGTCAGCCCAGCTGGGGAGGAATTGTTGGGTGGAAGAACTGGAGATGGAGTACTAGGCTGTCGGGGCCTTTGAGGGAGCTCCCCAGTCTTTTGGTGAGAAATGAAAAGTCGCCATTGTGCATTCAATGGGCAGCATTTGATGGCACACTGGCATCATTTAATGGGCACACTGGCAGCATTTGATGGACACAGTGGCTGCGTTTGATGGCACAGTGGCTGCAATTGATGGCACAGTGGCTGCATTTGATGGCACAGTGGCAGCATTTGATGTTTTTTTTTTCAGAATTTTTCAGTTTGTTTCCGCCCCCCCAAAAATTTTGAGCGCCAGCCACTACTGTTCCATTGACTTCCTCCTGACAATTAATTTATTTGCTTTTCTGTTCAGAAGGATAGTGCCATCTTTGTTCAGGCATCATCCAGGGTCAGCATCTAATTCCTGGATACAGATGCTGACTTAGATTTGACCACACCATTCAGCCCCTTGCTGCAGCCACTTGCCTTGTGACTTTCTACAAAGTTACGATTTTGCAGAGTGAACACTGGGGAAGAGTAAAAGAAAAAAGTTCCCCCCCCCCCCGTCTGCTGGGGCAACAGTGTGTGTGTGTATAAAATATATATATATATATATATATATATATATATATATATATATATAATGTAGCACCCTCTACATAGGTAGGTGCTAGATTAGGATTTTTGGTAGGTGTAGGTAAATTTGGGCGGGCCTGGCTGGCAGCCAGGCTTGTTTGCTTTGGTTTGTGTGGACTGGGAGGGGCTCAGAATTTAGCAACTTTAGAACTTACAGAAAGCCTCACTGAGACCTCCCTCTTTCTTCTAGAGGATTATAGAAGGAGAGGAGGAGAGGAGAGGTGGAGCTGCCTGGGGTGTTCTAAGGAGCACTGACCAATCCAAGTCAGCCTAGCTGGGAAGGAGTTGTTGGGTGGAAGAACTGGAGATGAAGTACTAGGCTATCGGGGCCTTTGAGGGAGCTCCCCAGTCTGGGGGGAGGGGGTGATGTTGGGCCTGGGCTAGGGTGCAGGATGGAGCCCTTCAGGAAAGCGTGAAGGTTCTGGACAGGAGGCACAGGAGGAGCAAGAGAGGACAGCAGGATCTAGTACTGCTGGGCAAGTCTTCAGAAGGGAACAACCAGTTGCAGCCAAGAGAGCTGGTGAGTGACATATGCAGTCAGGAGGACTGGGGAGGCACGCAGGGGCGTTGCTAGGTTCCCAAAAGACCAGGGGCTTCAGCCCGAAGGCCGATAGTGGCACCGTGGGGGGACCCGGGGTGGTCGTGTCGCGGGTGTTTATGGTAGAGCGGTGGGGTTGTGTGCCAGGGGGTAAGCTAACTGTCTGGTTGCTGCCTGGCTTACTAGTGCTGCCCATCAATGATGCATCAATGACTCACCTACCTGACACACTGACCTCACCCACCTGACACACTGACCTCACCTACCTGACATACATACAGTGACGGAGTCACGGAGAGTAGAGACATACATACACTGACCTCACCTTACCGGCTACCTGACATACATACACTACACTGACCTGGCTAACTGACATACACTGAACTCACACACAACGAGTATTATACATACCTATGTTTAAGTCAGTAGTAGTCTTATGCAGGGAGCAAAATAGAATATATGCATTATTTTCTCCATATGCATGGGCATTGCGCACACATATTCCCTTTGTGCAATGCACACACCAAAACACATTGTCAGAAGAGTAAATTTTAGATGTAAGTAAAAAAATATGCATACAAAATTTCTTAATAAATTGGATTTTTATTATACTTAAAACAAAGTTATCAACATCCAATACAAACAGATGCAGGTTACACACATCAATTCACTACTTAAAAGTGCAATGAAATACACATCTGTTTACATATTCCAAAACTACCCATAAAATGCAGCTTACATGCATCAATTCACTGCCTAGAAGGGTTACTACAGGTAATCGTCAACAAAACTAGCTTAATCAGTTTGTGTATAGACCATACACTTTAGGCCTGATTGACACCTATGCATCTTTATTGCTTTTTGCATATTTGCACTACAGAATGTGCTTGTGCTCCATTGGAAACCATGTAAAAATGGACTGTAGTGCAAATCTGCATAATGCAAAAAGCACAGATGTGAACCAGGCCCAAGGGTCATAGAGGTAGACTATAAGGAGAAAATACACTAAAAATAGCATGGCACATGCCATGTTTAGGTTATTCTCTCAGACTCAGAGGTATACTGGAATGAGAGAATACCCTACACTACATGGCATGGGTTTATATTAGTCTATATTTAAGACACTTGTTATAACACTCATGTAACACATAACAGTGGTTTATTCAATAAACTCCAAACGATAGCAAAGATCAAAATTCAAAATGGAGTTACAAATAACCAATATGTTCCATATTGGTTATTTGTAACTCCATATATGCAGAAATGTTCCAACTTGACTGTAGTACTAGTAGTAGTCATAGCTTGGTCTTTGCCCTTTGTATTTTGGTTCACTACAATTTGGAGTTTTTGGACAAAAAAAAAAAAAGTGCAAGGTGCTTCATGAGTTGAAAATACACCAGTTTAAAACTTAATAAAAGTGCAAACAATTTTTTGTAGTAAAGCTACAATTACAACTTGTTAACCATATAGAAAACAATCTGTACTGTAAAGTGCCATCCTTTTTAAACTGTAGTATAGTATTACAATATTCCATTTTCAGTAACTAATTTTTAATGTCTGAGCAAGACAGAGTAGAGATTGTCTACAAATATGACACGCCAGAGAATCTTTTTTGAAGATTCTGTTATTGGATCTGCATTTAGAACATTTCCTGGGATTTTGTGAACTGAAAGATTTGACAGCACTTGGGTCAGGTTGAACATCGCTTGCACAGATACGAAGTTGCTGCCTTCTTTTTATCTTCTTGCTTTGTCTGCTACTATGGCATACATTCGCGATTAAATTCACTAACAAAGGTACTTGTTCAGACATTGCTTTACTGAAGTAAAGAATTTTTCAATAAAGGGGTACATATAGCATCTCATAAAAGTTCACCCCCTCACATTTTTGAAAATATTTAATTCCATCTTTTCATCTGACAACACTGAAGAAATGTCACTTTGCTACAATTTGGGAGTGTACAGCTTGTAAAACAGTGTAAATTTGCTGTCCCCTCAAAATAACTCAAACACACAGCCATTAAAGTCTAAACCACTGTCAGTGTCAAAAGTACCCCCAAGTGAAAATGTTCAAATGTGGCCGGTGGGCCCAATTTGCCATTACCCCCCCCCCCCCCCCATTTCCATGTGATTAGTCAGTCCTTAGTGTTATTTATAACAAGGTCTCTGGTCAAGTTTGATCCTTGGTGTTATGTTATCGCTCTCATACGGGAAGATCTAAATACATGCCACGTGGCACTGGCACCTCATGGGAAATAACTGAGGATCTCTATAAAGATGGCCTTGGCTCCAAGATTGCCAATAACCTGAAACTGAGCCGAAGCACGTTGGGCAAGACCATACAGCGGTATAGCAGGACAGGTTCCACTCAGATCAGGCCTCGCAAATGGTCGGCCAAAGAAGTTACAAAGAAGTAAGACTTTGGACCCAATGTTGACAATTGCACTAAGTTAGGGGTAAAGTCATTTTTGTTGCCAGCGGTTTAGACATTAATGGCTGCCTGTATGTTGAGTTATTTTGAGGTGACAGCAAATTTACACTGTTATACAAGCTGTACACTCACTACTTTTACTTTACATTGTAGCCAAGTGAAATTTCTTCAGTGTTGTCACCTGAAAAGCTATAATAAAATATTTTCAAAAATGTGAGGTGTATATGGGTACTTATTTTGTGAGATACTGTACATAGCATCCAAAAAAGCCAACCACCATTAACTGTTATTCTTGAACTACCCTCCTATAGGTATAGTTTAGAATCTTACAATTTCAAGAGGAAATTAAATTTACGGAGGCAGTTGAAGTTAATCTCTTGAGAGAACCAAGGTATGCCTTCGTGATTGTTTCTTACCAAAATGATCAATTACACATTCATCAGACACAGATTCCAAAACACCTTTTTCAATTGAAAGAACTGCAAGATGATGAAGCCTTGACTGCCCCATTGTACCTCTGAGCCATGTCTGATGACGTCTCAAAGCACTAAATGATCTTTCGCAAGAACAGCTGCTCACAGGAATTATTAGGACAACTTGCATGATTTTTTTAACCGTTGGAAACATTAAAGGATCCAAAAGTTTGCAAATGTGCTGTACTGTTAGTACCGCACCTTCCTGTTTTTTGCGTTCAAAGAAGTTTTTAGCAACAACTACTTCTTCATAGTGCAGATCCATTTTGTAATGTTCTGCAAGTGCCTTTATGTCTTCTGACAGAAAAGATGAAGAAAGTGGGTTGCATGCCTCAATGCCCTTGACCAAATTTTCTTTAATGCTAGAGAAACGATGCTCAAGTTCAGAGAGCAATCGGTCCAAGCAAGGGTAAAAGATTTTTGTTCTAAGATCATCTTCACTTGACAAATGATCACGTGGTGTTGGTCTGGCTTCGTACACAAAGTCTTCCATCATTTTTGTTTTTTTAATTTGCCTGGATGCTTGTGAATTCTCAGTGTCAATGTCAAACAAAGAAACAGCTTTTTGAAGTATATCTCTTGATTTGGCATTGGTTCTTAGAGATCTTAATGAAGTACAAACATCTTTTTTATACTCTAATGCAGTAGACAAATCTAGGTTTTCCTTCTGAAGCAACTTATGGAAACCTTCTGTAGTAGCCAGTAACAATTGAAACATAAAAAGGCAGTAGCGCATTGATAACTTACGCAATTTAATCAACAAGCCAGTGGCTATGGCAGATTTCTCCTCTTTAAGACACTGCACAACAGCTGGAAAGTTGCGTATTAGAGCAGTAATGGAACGTATCTGGCAAGACCAACGTGTCTCTGAGAGCTGTACTAGTTCTGTTTCTTTTAGTCCAAGTTGCGCCTGAACATCAATGAATTTTTGGTGCTGTGTAAAAGATACACTAAAAAAAGTATAAAGGTTTTCTAGGGTTTGAAAAAAATCAGAAGCCTCTGGGATTGCTTTACAGGTATAGCAGAGTACAAGGTTTAGTTCATGGGCATAACAGTGAACATAAATAGCTTCAGGATGTTTTTTCTGAAACTTTGCTTGTACACCACCAATTACGCCACTCATAACTGCAGCTCCATCGTACGTTTGAGCAACACAGAGGACATTGGCTAAACCATTAACTGTGAGGCAATCTTCCAAAGATTCTGTTATTGAATTTGCACTTAAATCTTTCAGTTCACAAAATCCCAGGACATGTTCTTTTACAGCACTTGTGTCAAGTTCAACGTAGCGTACACAGATAGCAAGTTGCTCTTTTCTTTTATCCCTTGCTTCGTCTGCCATTATGGCATACATTCCAGAGTTCTTTAACTCGCTAACAATTGTACTTGTTACTTCTTCTGAACAGCACTGTATGAGATCGTTTTGTGATGAAGGTGAAGTATAGGTAGCATTGCCTGGAGGCTTGTACTTTTGAAGGAAAGGATCAAATTTACGTAAATAATTTAAGCACTCTTTAAAATTGCCTCTATTTAGGCTCTCTTCTCCTTCTAAATGACCTTGAAATTATATGCCCTGTTTGGCAAGAAGCACTGTGGTTGCAACTATTCATTTTAGATACTCTCGCCTTTCTCGAATTTGGAGTTCAGTAGCTTTTTCTATTCGTTCTACAACATTTCCACGCAGTTTAGAAGCTTTACAAGCTGCCCATGCCAACATGCTAGACCTGTGAAGAGCACTTCTTTCATGCTCCTTAAAGGAATCTAAAGCACGTTTCCAATTTTTAAAACCTTGTGTGGTTAATAATGCGTCCAGGTTCTGCCTCTTGCCTTTTGGGGCAAAATTTCTACAAGCAAAACAAAATGCAGTATTTTTGTTACACGAATATTCTAGCCAAATATATTTCTCAAACCACTGATATTGGAATGATCGCTTTTGTGAACCAAACATTTCATAGGGATATTGCTTTAGTTTAGGCTGCATAGAACCACTATCCACATCTCCTAGATCAGTAACATCAGAAACTGCAGTCATATCAATTGATCCATCACCCACTTCTGTATCTGTTGTGGTACTAGAAGTGCCTTCCTCTGCAAGTAAAATACTGTCATCACATTCTGAAACTTGATCCGTGCTGCTCACGGCTTCTTCATGAGACTCAGGCTCAGCTTCTTCTGCGTTAGACCCTTTTTGGGTGAAAAATTGTCTGATATCCATATCCTATGAAGAAATTATTTCAAATTTAGAGTTTGCTTTCCTGAACTTGGTTTATTTTTTTTTCTCCATGTTTAAATCGTCTTTTTTTTTACTTCATTTGTGTATTTATTAGTTTATTCTTGTATATAAAAAGTATACCCCCACTATTCACTACAGGCTGCAGCAGTGGTTTCAAGAGTGCGCTGCCAACATCCCACTATAAATTTTAAAATTGCTTGGCCCACACTGTTTCAGGTGTAGGCATTCATTCTTTAAGGCCCATTCATGATTTTTTTTTTTTTTTTTTTTTTTACGGTGTTACACTTTAAATGTATTGTAGTGTGTGCTTTAGCAAAACTGAAAACACAACAAAAAATTGCATAGGTGATGTAGGAAAATCGATTTTTTGGGTTTAAATGTAATGTCTTACCTGTTGTCGTAGGGGTTTTTTCACTTGTTGTTGTCTCTTCCATTCAGGCTCAGCCTCATCTGTGCCCATCAACTCAGCCTGATCAACATTTGATAAAGGGAAAGCAGAAAGCTGTCAACAGCTGCATTGTGTTTGGACAAAAACATTATGCGAGAGCGAGAGCGAGAGAGAGAGAGAGCGCGAGAGAGAGAGAGCGCGAGAGAGAGCGAGAGAGAGAGCGAGAGAGAGAGAGAGAGAGCCAGAGAGAGAGAGAGAGCCAGAGAGAGAGAGCGAGAGAGAGAGCGAGAGTGGGGGAGAGAGCGGGAGAGAGAGCGGGGGAGAGAGAGCGGGGGGGAGAGCGAGAGAGAGGGAGAGGGGGAGAGGGGGAGAGATTTGTACCTGTTTTGTTGCATATTCGTATGCATTGTTGTTGACTTGCGTTTCGCTGCCATTCCAAAAAAACTATTTGATTGTATGTTGCACATAAAATACTATTAGAAAAAGACAAAAGCAATAAAAAAGAATATTTTAATGTTGTCAGCATTTCCAAGCATTAAATTGTGATTAATACATACAAAACAATGTCGCTTGCCAAGTTGTCCCCATTCCCTTTGTGGAATTATATATTTAAGTATATATTAATGGGTAAGGTAAGTAAGGATACCGACTAATCTAGGTACGTAATGTTCTAATTTATTTCAGACTATAAAGACTTTTAATTACAAAATGATTTTAATAAACAGTCTGAGATTTTAATTTAACTATAGCATAGGATTTTGTTTTAGCATAAATTTCATCAGACATCAGCATTTTCTCCAAGCATGCAGTTGCACATAGTTACCAGTAGTGCGCTATTGCGCCCATCTCATGAAGCAGAAGCATGATGACCGTGTCCACCACTGGCAGCAGGTGCGATTGATGAGACGACTCTGAGACTAGTCCAGACAAGGCCCACCCCCGCCCAGCCAGGCCTGGAGAAGAGGAACTTGTTAGAAAGACATGCTGTTTTGAAGATCGGAAAAAATATTGCAATTGATTCTTAGCGATTAATCGTGCGAGTGCCAACTGTTAATGGAACCCCAAAGTTGGAATCCATTACGGACGGTGCAGCTACCAAACTACACTAATTATTTATGCATTCCAGTACATTTGACAGCCCATTGAAATGAATGGGCTGTCAAAATCGGAATATATGGGACCACACAGGAAAGCGAGCAGTGTGAACAGACCCTAAGGGCCAGTTCACAACATAGAAACGCAGTTCGGAGATGTTTCTGCATGTATATTTTTGATGTGTTCCAGTGCGTTTTTTCCCCTTTTTTTTCTTCACCCTAAATAAGGACGTGCGCTCCGATGCGTTTTTTCCGGTGCAGTTCAGTGCAGAAAAAAATGCAGCATGTTCTACATTTCTTTCTGGACAGGAACACACTCGTGTGAACTATGCCATTGGAAACCGATTTAACCTGCAATCTATCTATGCGTTTGACGCAGGAAAAAAAATAAAAAACAAAACACTGAATTGCATGTGTGGCGTGGCCATAAACCAACCCTGCAGACATTCAAAGAAGTGTTTTTATTTTACTTATCTTTAGACTGGGAATAGGTGGTTAATCATCCACAATCCACATGCAGGTACAGGAAGATCTTTTTAGCTCTGGGCTCTATACTGATATGACTTAAAAATGTTGCAGACAAATCTCTTTTCAATCAAAAGTAGCTCTAGCCTAAAGAAAGCTAGCTGAGTGTATTATGCAATCTGACTGTATAATCTAAGTTAGAGCAGTAGTGGGGTGGGGTGGCATGTCACTGGTATAGTGACGGGCGGTTGACACAGATCGTCCGTACTGAATATCAGATCATGGCTCCCTGAAGTGCTCCATACACTATACAATCTGATATCCTCACACTACATACAGTGCACGGTGCACCTGTTATCACCTACAGGTGAATCTGCAATACTCCACGTGTAAACCAGTGTAATCCCAAAACTTTGTGTATTTGTGTATAACTAATAGGTATCCACACACACACCACCTTTTTTTGGGATTACACTGGTTTGCACGTGGATTATTGCATATTCACCTGTAGGAGATAATAACAGGTACACACCACAAGTAGTAGTGTGTGTGTGAGGATGTCACCTGACCTGATTTAGCAGGTATACACTGTGCACTGCAGGATTTTTATGTGGTGTATATATACACACGACAGTGACGACATGATATAATATATTGGACTGGTGTGGTGTTTCACTTTATATCACTAGGGAGCGCCATTAGCCGCCCCTGCAGGCTGCAGCTACTTCTATTAAGTATTAACCGTTTGGGGGGGTCCAATTAGGGGGTCAATTAGGGGAATAGCTAGTCATGCATTTTTGGCACAGAACAGCCACAGACAGTGTATCCACATCCACTCCACCAGATCCCCAGCTCCTTACCTTATTCCTTCTCCTCCTCCTCCTCCTCCTGAGTCCTCCTGCCGCTGCCAGTGAGTGAGTGAGTGCTTGTGCAGTGCTCCTCTCCTCTGACTGAGAGACAGAGAGTCAGTCAGGTTGTTCTTGTCCACTCTCCTCCAGCCAGGCTCCAGCTAGCTTGCTCCAGTCCAGCTCCAGACCGCCCGGCGCACGCGCTGCCTAGTGTGGTGTGTGTCACTCACACTCACTGTGTGTCACCTGTCTCCTCTCTGCAGTGCGCGCGCTTTCTCTACGGCCGCCGCCCCTTGTGCTTTTTAAAGGCGGCCCCAGCATGCCGTGCAACGGTGCGTGACGCCCGTCGCACGTGACTCTCACCGTCCCACGGTGCCCGTGCCCCGCCCCCCGTGGGGACTCGGGGCTAACAATGTTAAAAGAATTGTGACAGACTCAGGGCTTTTCGGGACCCATTCGGGGCTCCAGCCCCCTTCAGCCGAGTCCCCACGGTGCCGCACTGCGCATGAGCGAGATGAGTCATCTCGCTCATGCGCAGGGCGGCACCGTGGGGACTCGGGGCTAACAATGTTAAAACATATTAAAATTTAAATTTTTTGAAGAATCGGGGCTTTTCGGGGACCCATTCGGGGCTCCAGCCCCCTTAGCCACCCCCTGGCGACGCCCCTGTGTGTAATCAAGTCTCTGTATAAATGCACCTGCTCTGTGATAGTCTCAGGGTTCTGTTGAAAGCGCAGAGAGCATCATGAAGACCAAGGAACACACCAGGCAGGTCCGTAATACTGTTGTGGAGAAGTTTAAAGCCGGATTTGGATACAAAAAAATTTCCTAAGCTTTAAACATCCCAAGGAGCACTGTGCAAGCGATCATTTTGAAATGGAAGGAGTATCAGACCACTGCAAATCTACCAAGACCCGGCTGTCCCTCTAAACTTTCAGCTCAGACAAGGAGAAGACTGATCAGAGAGGCAGCCAAGAGGCCCATGATCACTCTTGATGAACTGCAGAGAACTACAGCTGAGGTGGGAGAGTCTGTCCATAGGACAACAATCAGTCGTACACTGCACAAATCTGGCCTTTATGGAAGAGTGGCAAGAAGAAAGCCGTTTCTCAAAGATATCCATAAAAAGTCTTGTCTAAAGTTTGCCACAAGCCACCTGGGAGACACACCAAACATGTGGAAGAAGGTACTCTGGTCCGATGAAACCAAAATCGAACTTTTTGGCCACAATGCAAAACGATATGTTTGGCGTAAAAGCAACACAGCTCATCACCCTCAACACACCATCCCCACTGTCAAACATGGTGGTGGCAGCATCATGGTTTGGGCCTGCTTTTCTTCAGCAGGGACAGGGAAGATGGTTAAAATTGAGGGGAAGATGGATGCAGCCAAATACAGGACCATTCTGGATGAAAACCTGTTGGAGTCTGCAAAAGACCTGAAACTGGGACGGAGATTTATCTTCCAACAAGACAATGATCCCAAACATACAGCAAAATCTACAAAGGAATGGTTCACAAATAAACGTATCCAGGTGTTAGAATGGCCAAGTCAAAGTCCAGACCTGAATCCAATCGAGAATCTGTGGAAAGAGCTGAAAACTGCTGTTCACAAACGCTCTCCATCCAACCTCACTGTGCTCGAGCTGTTTTGCAAGGAAGAATGGGCAAGAATTTCAGTCTCTCGATGTGCAAAACTGATAGAGACATACCCCAAGCGACTTGCAGCTGTAATCGCAGCAAAAGGTGGCTCTACAAAGTATTAACGCAAGGGGGGCCGAATAATTTTGCACGCCCCACTTTTCATTTTTTTATTAGTTAAAAAAGTTTCAAAAATCCAATAGATTTCGTTCCACTTCACAATTGTGTCCCACTTGTTGGTGATTCTTCACAAAAAAATTCAAATTTTATATCTTTATGTTTGAAGCCTGAAATGTGGCAAAAGGTTGAAAAGTTAAGGGGGGCCGAATACTTTCGCAAGGCACTGTATATATCTATCTATCTATCTATCTATCTATCTATCTATCTATATATATATATATATATATATATATATATATATATATACACATATCAATCACAGATAGAGGAGGTATGTTACCAGTAGTTTGAGGTGATTATCTCCAGTATTCCTGATGCTTGCTTAAAATGACCTTTGTCACTGTGTTGTAATGCAAAAGATAATTATGGAAAATTATACAGTTTTGTAAGAACTAGATTAAAATTCCATTTGAAAACAAATAATCTGATGCATGTTTTATTGCCATCTCGTGATTGTAAAATAATGTTTTTTTTCTAGGCAACCAATGGCTGTAATTTCTGATCCTGTAATTATATTTTGTGGCGCCTCAGCCCTGCCCCCTGACACATGCCTGAACTCTGATACAAGGAACACACCTCCCTCATTCATTCCTAGTGTGTGAAACATGAGAGGTGCAGAAATTAATCCCTTTATATCCCATCTATCACCCTTGCTCCTCCCTTTTCTTTCATTCTGGCAACCTTTGCAAACACTCAGAGTCAGCCTGTTGTGAAAGTTCAGTTGCTTCTGGGTGCTGGGTTGCCCTGGCGGCTGGTGGTCAATATTTTAGGGGGGACGGGGACTTGGCAAACTAACAGCACCCCCCCTCCATGGGAAATGTACGGGAAGGCGTCAATCCCGTGCAGGAGACGAACAGGAAGACGCCAAGCCCCAACCCCCTACCCCCCTCCCAGTGGGAGACGGATGGACAGAGGCCTCCTTACCTTAGGAGGCAGATGACAGGGATCTTGCCCCTCGCACCGGGGCATTTGCTTCTCCTTCCGGCCAAACAGGAAGTGGGTCCTGAGACTCCCTGGCCAATCGGGTCTCAGGACCCGCTTCCTGATTTACCGGGAGAAGAAGCAGGAAGACAATAGCAAATATTAATTTGCTATTGTCACACAAGTGGGTGAGCCCGCCCCTTTTTTTAAGCAAATTAGAGCACATACTTTAAAGAAAAAAAAAAAACCCTGTTGAAATCACCACCAAAATTGACCACTGTGTATACGCCCCACATGTGTGACTCTATAGTCACACGGGCTGCTCAGATGCTCAGCATAGAAACTTACTGAAAACTGAGCATGTGCACTAGCTGCCAACACTGCTCTGCAAAATTCCCAACTACAGTGGGACATGGACAGACAGTTTTTTTACAGAATACAGAAAATGAATCCCATAGTGAAAGAGTGAGTATGAAGAGCATGTAATACAGCATTTATTGATAGTTTTTTACGATGTGGGTTTTAAAGATAAGTTCATCTTTAATAGGTTAAAAGATGTGCATTTATTATTTTTTGTTTCTGGAGCATCTAAAGCATTGCACCAGCTATCAACAGATCGCTGGTGCTATGCAGGTCTCCTGTAGACCTGTTATGGTATCTATGTGCTCGTATATCGTACAGGCAAACAGATACAATCTGCCAGTGCCGTGGTAGTTCATTGAGAACTACAAGCGGACAGCCGCAAAGGCTATCGGGACTTGTAGTTTTCCATTCACAGAGGACTGTGCATGAGTGACGCAGCCAGACAGGCAGAGCCCCACACGGGCGCATTTTTTAAATTGTGACAGCTAGCAGGGGGAAAAGATCCCCCACTAGCTGTCACAAGGGGGAATCAAGGGGGTACGTTACATTACATTATGGGTGTAACCAGGGCTTTTTTTCAGCGGGAATGCGGGGGAACGCAGTGCCGGCACCTTCACCACTGACTGTATGTAATGGCAAGTGCTGCTGGGGTGTGCTGCAGGGTCTATTGATGCTCACTGCTGGGAGATCTATGCTAGCTGGAGGGGATCTATTTTTTCACGGGGGTCTATTGTTGCTGAGGAGGTCTATTGTTGCTGGTGGGGGACCTACTGTTGCTGGGGGTGGGTCTTATATTGCTGGGGGTCAGTTGTTGCTGGGAGAAATCTACTGTTGAGGGAGGGGTCTATTGTTGCTGGTTGTGGGGAGATCTGCTGTTGCTGCCTGGAGTCTATTGTTGCTAGGGGGGGGGGGGGTTGTGTGCTGGGTGGTCTATTGTTGCTGGCGGAGCTCTATTTTTGCTGGGGGGGGTTTTGTGTGCAGGGTGGTCTATTGTTGCTGGTGGGGGCTCTATTGTTAGTGGCTGCAGGGGATCTATTTTATTGCTTTTCTTGTTATAATTACCAAATTCCTTATGGATTACTTAGCACCACAAATTGATATTTGGTTCTGTATTGTCTAAAAGGGCAGTACTGGGAGGTGGGTAGGTATGGAACCAAGGAATGTTGCTCGGAGGTGGGTAGGGGGGGAGAAAAGGGGTGTCTCAGAAAAGGAGAGTTCCTGCACCTATTTTCTGAGAAAAAAAGCCCTGGGTGTAACATTACGAAAGTTGAACTTATCCTTTAATGACACTATAACATTAAAGCGTAACTAAAGTAAAAAGTACTTACCTGTGTTCCAATGGTTCAACACCTGCCAGAGGTGTATGACAAGAAAGAGAAGCAGCCAGCTAAGGAGAGAGCCCTCCTAGTGTCTAAGCCTGCAACCACAACTCCCTTTCAGGGCTCCCTTTCTACCTCCCTGTCAATGGGCATCTCTTGTGCTATCCTCTTTCTTTAGCCCCAGCCAAGATCACCTTTTACTCTGCATATTCTCCTGATGGTATACAATCAACTCCCATTAAGCCTGCTTGGTGCCCTATCCTCCCTACTCTCTCTTCCCTCAAGTCTGCCATAAGCTCCCCTCTATTTTAGTGTGAAAAAGAAAGATCTCTATAAAAGTAGAGTACTTTGCCTTTATGACCAGATTACTTGTTCACCTTGAAACCTTTTTTTTTCTCAAGCTTTAAAAATAGACCCTGCCGTTGAATTTCCCTTTCCAATATAAGTTGTACGTTTTCCTAAAAATTAAAAAAGAATATACAGTATTTTAAAATTTTTATTGATGGAGTCCCCTAGCTTTTATTTTCTTTGTACTGGAAATTATTTACATTTTAAATGTCAGCATGCTCTTCATAGTGCAGCAAAAGATCACCCATCTTGTATTTATAGCAATTAAGCTGTGCTTCTGTCCATTACTTTTTTAAGTAGCTGATTTGTATATAGCTGATGACTTAATCCAGAACACACAGGAAACTACACTGCATCATTGTCTTCCACAGAAGCTTTAGGAAATACTTGGGACATCCGTTCTGTGGGCACACTATGCATTGCATTCTTCATCATATTGATTGGAGGTATTTTGATAATTTGATAAAGCAAAAAACAATGCAGAAAGTGCAGCAATCTATAGGACCAATTGGCAATTACCTTTCTCTGTTCTAATGCCTGTAAACTGATGAAGAGGTGACGTCAAATGGCTACTAAGGCTGCCTGCATAATCCTAAGAATTTATTAGCTACCTTAAAAAATCAGCAATGATTTATAACTGCATACTGAATCATCACTGAATTGCTCACCAAAATTATAAGTGTACATGCCATTTCTTTCTAAGATTTGTGTTAAGAGGAAAAATTTCTGCATAATACATTACCTGATCTCAGATGTCAAATACAACAGGAAAACCCTGTGATGCATTTGCTAATCATTGCGGGGGAATTTTATGTTTTTGAACTGATGTTCTCTATTTGTTTTATAGTTTTTTTTTTTTCTACAGATAAACATTTACAATGCCATTAAATGAAAAGCCAACATTTCACCTGTATGATACGGGAATATAGTAGTATAAGTAACAGTATGTTGTAAATATTAAAATGCTTGTAAGCAGCTGTTAGTACCCCTTTTAGAGAAACTTCTCCCCTGAGTGGACGTAGGGAGTAGGGCTAGTCTGTTCCTATAATCTTGATCCCGAAGAATCTGGGGCAGAGGGTAATGAGAAAAAGCTAACCCTAGTATACTGATTCTTAAGCTTTTAGCCATATGAACTGAACCCGTCGGAGTAGGCCTGTAACAGGCTTGGGTGGAGAACCCACTTATGGGAGACCTTTGGGCAGGATCATGGAAGATGAGTAATTATCCTATGTTATTGTTGGACTTGCATTGTGCAGAATTATGATGTTGGGACTGACAGAGCAAAGGTGAGGGTTGTATACTGTTCATTATTCATCTTCTGCAGTAAATCGTTAAGTCTGAACAGGTAGACATTCCTTATTTCACAAGGTGGACCTCAGGCCAGGAGAATGTGAGTGACCAATAATGGAAGAGTTTCTTCAAGTTACAGGTGTGTGTGTACCCCATCTTGTTCCTAAGCAGGATGGTGGTTGCTGGCAGCGAATCAGGGCCCCCATAACATACTGTTTGTCTACCATCAGTAGAATAAGCTGAGTGAAAGGTGATCCTAGCTTGGGCTAAAGAAAGGATAGCGCAAGAGATGCCCATTGACTAGAAGGTAGAAAGGGAGCCCTGAAGGGAAGTTGTGGTTGCAGACTTAGACCCTAAGAGGGTTTTCTCTTTAGCTGGCTGCTTCTGTTTTTTGTAACTCTCAGTCCCAGGACCCCAAACAGAAAACCATCCCTAAAGTTTGTTTGTTTGTTAGTGTTGGACATGTATATGTGATAAATCATATGCAGTTGGCAGATTACCCGTCCCCCTTAATTAGTGACTGTGGGTGAGGAGGGGTGCATAGACTCATTAGAGGACAACCACAGGGACCACGTTTTTTAAAATTTCTTGGGGTAACCTCTATGTTTATAGGTCAGCTCTTCTCTCCATAGATTTAAGGTAAGCGCATCTTGCCTTTGTGAAAGTGTCAAAAGGCATGGGTGAGATCCATTTTTGCAAGATAAGCTTATGGGCCAAAAATAAGGATCTCGTCCACATTAAATTAACTTCAACGGGAAGGGCTTCTTTCGGGAATATTCCCAGGTGAGCAAATTTTGTGTCTGTGTTGAGCAGACCATATTAAGTGTCATAAAAATGGATGCCCAATAGTGATAGAGTTTGAGAGAGTGCTACAACTTATTAGCAAGAGTAACCGTGGTAGTAGTACATATGGGGCAATTTGGAGATGTCACCATCCCCCAAGAGTGTAATTTCTGCAGAGTATAATGTGCTCTGTGAACAATAAACAATCGGGTCAATTTTTTATAAGAGGGACGGGGAGACCTGAGTTAGAATTTCCAGAGCCTGTATCCATTCATCATCATCTAAAGCAGGGGTCTCAAACTGGCGGCCCTCCAGCTGTTGCAAAACTACAAGTCCCATCATGCCTCTGCCTGTGGGAGTCATGCTTGCAACTGTCAGCCTTGCAATGCTTCAAGGGACTTGTAGTTTTGAAACAGCTGGAGTTCCGCCAGTTGGAGACAACTGGTCTAAAGAGTAAAGATTCTGCCACCAAAGGTGAAGACTTATTGACTTGTATTTAAGCATTAGCGGCTGTTTGTAATGCAGAGAATATATCCCAATTCTCTTTGCTCTTGGGACTGGACATAGAAACAGGCATTCATGGTTCCCTCAATGAACAGAAGCACTCATGCAGCCCCAGACCATGACACTCCCACCACCATGCTTGACTGTAGACAAGACACACTTGTCTTTGTACTCCTCACCTGGTTGCCTCCACACACGATTGACACCATCAGAACCAAATAGGTTTTACTTGGTCTCATCAGACCACCTGTAATCCATGTCCTTAGTCTGCTTGTCTTGGGCTTTCTCATGCATCTTTTTAGAAGAGGCTTCCTTTTGGGACGACAGCCATGCAGACCAATTTGATGCAGCGTACGGCGTATGGGCTGAGCACTGACAGGCTGGCCCCCGCCCCTTCAACATCTGCAGCAATGCTGGCAGCACTCATACGTCTATTTCCCAAAGACAACCTCTGGATATGATGCTGAGCATGTGCACTCAACTTCTTTGGTCGACCATGGCGAGGCCAGTTCTGGGTGAAACCTGTCCTGTTAAACTGCTGTATGGTCTTGGCCACTGTGCTGCAGCTCAGTTTCAGGGTCTTGGCAATCTTCTTATAGCCTAGGCCATCTTTATGTAGAGCAACAATTCTTCTTTTCAGATCCTCAGGGAGTTCTTTGCCATGAGGTGCCATGTTGAACTTCCAGTGACCAGTATGAGAGAATGAGAGCAATAACGCCAAATTTAACACACCTGCTCCCCATTCATACCTGAGACCTTGTAACACTAACGAGTCACATGACACCAGGGAGGGAAAATGTCTAATTGGGCCCAATTTGGACATTTTCACTTAGGCGGTTTAGACATTGATGGCTGTGTGTTATTTTTAGGGGACAGCACATTTACACTGTTATACAAGCTGAACACTCACTACTTTACATTGTAGCAAAGTGTAATTTCTTCAGTGTTGTCACATGAAAAGATATAATACCATATTTACAAAAATGTGAGGGGTGTCCTCATTTTTATGAGATACTGTATATATATATATATATATATATATATATTTATATATTATATAACAGGAGTCTCCAAACTTTTGAAACAAAGGGCCAGTTTATTGTCCTTCAGACTTTTGGGGGGCCGGACTGTGGCCTGCAGAAGCGGAAGTTTTTCTGGCATCATTGGGAGTAAACCTTACCACATTTGCTATTTGTGGGAGGAATAGTGCCCCATTGTTGGTGTTGGTGGGAGAAATGGTGCCCCATTGTTGATGTTAGTTGGCAAAATAGTGTCTTGAACCCTGGCCGTTGGTTGTCGGGGTCTGCGGGCGGGGGCTTATCGAAATCTGGGAGCCCCCTTTAATAAGGGGGCCCCCAGATACCGGCCCCCCACCCTATGTGAATGAGTATGGGGTACGATGTACCCCTACCCATTCACCTAAGGTGTAAAATGTAAAGTACAAAAACACACACACTTTTGAAAAAATATTTTATTGCACTGCTCCGGGGGTCTTCTTCCGTCTTGGGGGTCTTCTCGCCGGACTCCCCCGCCATTTACCAAGCTCTTTTACCGAGCGGGGAAGTCCGGCTACCTTCTTCGTCGTCGCCGCCGTCGTCGTCTGGGGGGTCTCGATCCGCCTTCGGGGGTATTCCGGGGTCTTCCGGGGGTCTCTTCTGTTCTTGCGGCGGTCGTCGTCTTCCGCGCCGCCGGCGCCTTCTTCTTCTTCTTGTCCTTCTTCTTGTTCTTCTTCTTGTTCCGATGTTGACCCGATGCTCTCTCTGCCCGGAATGGCAGAGGCGCGCTGCGCTGGGACTTATATAGGGACATGGGGACACAGTCACATGCTCATGTCACATGGTGACCCCGCCCCCTTGTGATGTCACAGTCCCAGCATCCTCCGGGACTGTGACATCACAAGGGGCGGGTCACCATGTGACATGAGCATGTGACCCTGTCCCCATGTCCCTATATAAGTCCCAGCGCAGCGCGCCTCTGCCATTCCGGGCAGAGAGAGCATCGGGTCAACATCGGAACAAGAAGAAAAAGAAGAAGAAGAAGGCGCCGGCGGCGCAGAAGACGACGACCGCCGCAAGAACAGAAGAGACCCCGGAAGACCACCGAAGGCGGATCGAGACCCCCAGACGACGACGGCGGCGACGACGAAGAAGGTAGCACATTTTACACCTTAGGTGAATGGGTAGGGGTACATCGGACCCCATACTCATTCAAATAGGGTGGGGGGGCCAGTATCTGGGGGCCCCCTTATTACAAGGGGGCTCCCAGATTTCGATAAGCCCCTGCCCGCAGACCCCGACAACCAACGGCAAGGGTTGTCGGGAAGAGGCCCTTGTCCTCATCAACATGGGGACAAGGTGCTTTGGGGTGGGGGGGCCGCACGGCCCCCCTTTCCCCAGGGCACCCCCCATGTTGAGGGCACGCGGCCTGCTACGGCTCAGGAGGGGGGGGCGCTCGTTCGTCCCCACCCCTTTCCTGGCCTGCCAGGCTGCGTGCTCGGATGAGGGTCTGACATGGATTTGGGGGGAACCCCCACGCCGTTTTTTCGGCGTGGGGAGTCCCTTTAAATCCATGCCAGGTCACGGAGCTAGCACGGCGGCAGTAACTGCCTACGCTAGCTACGTAACCTGAAGTCACGTGCTAAATGAACGGACTTGCCGATGAGCGGCAAGTCCGTTCATTTCAAAAGTCCCGCGGACTTGCCTACTAACGGCGGGATTGTCCGCCGGACTGCCAAGTCCAGCGGATAATTTTAAAACCAAACTTAAAACTTTGGCGCCAAAAAGTTCACCGGCGCCAACACACGAGGGGATTATCCGCTGGACTTCAGTCCAGCGGATAATCCCGCGGGATTGTCCCTTCGTGTGTATGCCGCATAAGAATAACACCAACCGTGAAAGCTTGAATGGCATGAAGAAACCTCACTGTAATACTTTGTAATGGATACCTAAATAATATCCCTGGGTGCACTCTATGCATTCAGCCCCAAAATCGGGTGGGTGTACGCATTGCTGACAAAGAGGGTATCCCTGGTTGTGGCCAAGGTACCTGGCACCTAATGGTCAGTGTTGGCTGGGGCCCTTCTGTAGATGATGCACATTTAGCTGTTGTTTTAAGACTGTATGCAATGGATTGCTGATAGGCTGCTAAGTAAGGGGCAGTCTTAGTTTGCATTAACCGTGGGCAGCAAGGGGTTAAGATCAGTAGTTCTGCTCACCACATTTAGTATGCAATGGATAAGGTCCAGTGTGCTTGGCGATCAGATGTCCCAGAAGTCTCAGTTCTCACGATCAGGTCCCCTCTTATTTGGTAGCACAAGTCTCCCCAACTTGGTTTTCAAGGCACAGCAATTCTCTCTGCTGCTCTTTCTTTCACTCTGGTCTCAGGGCAGACAAGCACAACACAGGTCTGCACACAATAGTTTCCCCACACTGTCTGCCCGGTGTCCAACGCAGACCCCAGCAGCAAGTATGCATCTGTTCACTGCCCACGCTGTGGAAATTTGATTTGATTCTGGTATTTGGTAATTTGGTGAACTGTATTTCTCCTCCTCTGTATGTAGGGAATTGAGCACTTATAGTTCTGCAACCATAATGCCCCATACACACGGTCGGATTTTCCGACGGAAAATGTCCTATCGGACAATGTTGTCGGAAATTCCGACCGTGTGTAGGCTCCGATGAATAAAGTAGTTAAAAAAGTTCAAATCAGGGGATAGCTCTTGTTGACATCACTGGGAGATAAGTCTTGATAACATCAGTAGTATAAGTGGTTAAAAGACAACTATTTAGAATTCATCCACACATATGTATGCTGAGTGCTTTTCCAAAAAGCGAGGTTTCACAACTGTCAGCAGGATAGGTTGGTACAATCCTTAAACGGTTCCCCTAACCTCCCACCTCATATCCAAAGAGTAAGGTGTTTCACAACTATCAGCAGGGTAGGTTGGTGCAATCCTTAAACAGTTTCCCTAACCTCTCACCTCATATACTCTTTGGTAGCGCGTGTGATAAGGAACGTTGTAGCCCTTCTCTACCATCCGAGCGCTTCTCCTCCCTTTCAGTGGTTATTCACCGCGCACTGGAAACAGAGATGTGCCTTCGCGTTGGGACCACTGTCCTTTCCACGCCGTTAGGCCAGCATATGTATAAATGCGGGTCAATAGCCAAGTCTCCGATCCAATATAATCACCGGGGGAAAAGGGGGGAAAAAGAATGCTTCCAATGGTGAAGTATATCAAAACATGGGGACTTTATTCAAAACAAAAATAAAAATTGGACTCTTACAAGATAAAAATTTTCAAGTAGGCAAACATTAAAATGGCGTCCAAACGCCGATCTCACATCACTTCCGGTTCACTGCTTCCGATCCCTCCCTACGCGTTACGTCATGTGACTTCATCAGGGGCTGATTGCCCCTGAGAAGGGCTACAACGTTCCTTATCACACGCGCTACCAAAGAGTATATTAGGTGAGAGGTTAGGGAAACTGTTTAAGGATTGCACCAACCTACCCTGCTGACAGTTGTGAAACACCTTACTCTTTGGATATGAGGTGGGAGGTTAGGGGAACCGTTTAAGGATTGTACCAACCTATCCTGCTGACAGTTGTGAAACCTCGCTTTTTGGAAAAGCACTCAGCATACATATGTGTGGATGAATTCTAAATAGTTGTCTTTTAACCACTTATACTACTGATGTTATCAAGACTTATCTCCCAGTGATGTCAACAAGAGCTATCCCCTGATTTGAACTTTTTTAACTACTTTATTCATCGGACTTTTTTAAGTTATATTAGACTCACAGACCACCTTCTTTATTAACCAGTTTATTTGTGGTGTTTATCACGTGCTTATATTTATTTTTACTAATTATTGATCCTTTACTGGGTTTTATTAGATGTGATATTCTTACTGTGTGTTTTTATTTTATTTTAAGCGCTGAATCACTTTTACTATCAATTTGTTGTTGTGTATTGTGAACACATTTAGGTTTGGCTGCTATTAATTTATTCATGTAAGGTAATTTATCTACACTGAATCACACTTGTCACTATTTATTGGAGCTAATTTTTTTTCACTTACTATTTGATTTATATTTATAAGTGTCCTTTGCACATTTGCACTTATTTCATTCATTTATTCACTCACACGTGTGGATTTATTTAATCCATTATCCATTAGTAAAGCGCGAAGGTCACTTTCTATTTTTTTCGTGTGTAGGCTCCATCGGACTTTTTCCGTCGGATTTTCCGACGGACAAAGTTTTATCTCCTGCTCTCAAATTTTCCGACAACAAAGTCCTATCGGACTTTTTCCGATCGTGTGTAGCGAATTCCGACGGACAAAGTGCCACGCATGCTCAGATCACATTACAAGACCAAAGCTATTGGCTACTAGCCTCTACGTAGTCCCGTCGTAGGCAACAAACGTCATCACGTTCAGAATGATCGGATTTTCCGACAACTTTGTCCGACCGTGTGTATGCAACACCAGTGTCGGACAAAATCCGTCGGAAAAAATCCGATGGATTTTGTGGTCGGACTTTCCGACCGTGTGTACGGGGCATTAGCCTCCATTTACTTGTATTGCGCAGTCCCCCTTTAAGGACTACATATCCTATGATCCACTTCTGCACAGCAAGTCCTCTCTCTGATGTTCTCATGGGCTCTGACTGTCCTGCTCTCTGATTGCCTCAAATTTATTGCCAGGAATATGGGGGAGGGGGTGGCAGGGAATTTCACACAGAGCCCCCTCTGCTCACACACCAGGGAAGGTAAGGGTGAGAGATAGCTGCTGCAGCGCAGTGATGATGGGGAGAGGGAAGTGAAGGGAGAGAGTCGTATGCAGCCAGCAGCTAGCTGCACACCCAGCTACACAAGCTAATGCAAAAATGACATTCCCAATATTCATAACATACAGTATTTGACAAAAGTACTCCCTTTTGTTTCCAGTGGTTTAGACATTAATGGCTGTGTGAGTTATTTTGAGGGGACAGCAAATTTACACTGTTATACAAGCTGTACACTCACTACTTTACATTGTGTCAAAGTGTCATTTCTTCAGTGTTGTCACATGAAAAGATATAATAAAATATTAACAAAAATGTGAGCGGTGAATTCACTTTTGTGAGATACTGTATAACTATATTTTTAGTTTATTTGGTTTATGATAATTGTAATTTTGTATCACCAAACATATTAACAGCAAGGTTTGATATTGTAAAACAAGTAATACATAGGTAACATTTAATATCCTCAACAATTAAATTTTTGATCATTTTGAAAATGTCTTTGTTGAGAACTATTTGTTCTTTACGCTTGCAGACAAATACATTGCATTGCTATATTAGTCTAGGGAAAAGATGTGTAAGTGGTTGCCGTACCGTGGCGGCTGCTGCTCTAAAAAAAAAATTTTTTTGGGGGGGGGGGGGGGTGGTTGCAAACAAACTAAAAAATTCTGAAAAATACTAAAAAAACATCAAATGCAGCCACTGTACCCATCAAATGCAGCCTCTGTGCCCATCAATTGCAGCCACTGTACCCATCAAATGCAGCCACTGTGCCCATAAATTTCAGCCACTGTGCCCATCAAATGCTGCCACTGTGCTCATCAAATGCTGCCACTGTGCTCATCAAATGCAGCCACTGTGCTCATCAAATGCAGCCACTGTGCCCATCAAATGCCGCCACTGTGCCCAATCGAATGCAGCCACTGTGCCCCATCAAATGCAGCTCCTGTGCCTGTTAAATGCAACCACTATGCCCATCAAATTCTGCCACTTGTGCCCATCAAATTCCGCCACTTGGGCCCATCAAATGCAGCCACTGTGCTCGTCAAATGCTGCCACTGTGCCTGTCAAATGCAGCCACTGTGACCCCCACCCCCGCCCCCCCCCCACTCGCTTACTGCCCACCACTTACCCCATCTTGGTGGGGGATCAGGCAGCGGGTGATGACAGCGAGCTGTGGGATGAGCAGGGGGTCAGGCGGCGGCTCCTGTGTCCTCCATTTGTCTCATCTTCCTTTCTGCTAGGCATCCAATCGGAGCGCCTGTGCCTTCAGCCAATCAGGTGACGGGTATTAGACCCGTGCCTCCTGATTGGCACCCGTCACCTGATTGGCTGAGAGGTGGTTCAATGTTACAAAAGCAGATATTCATTCCCTTTTCTAACACACCTGGGTGGGTTTCCGAGCACAATTCTCTGCTCTCTAAATCCACCTTTTCTGAAGCCTATTAGAGCCTATGGCTCTAATCAGGTGCTGCAAGAAAACACCCCCGCGGCTGTAATTCAGGCACCCGGCGTCCCAAAAGGGGCCAGACGCCTGAATAGTGGGTGGCTACAGCGGCCATGGATAGATTCATGCTATGCATGAATCTATCCATTCTACACAGAGGGGGTGGCGTGACAGAGGGGGTGGCACCCGGGCGCCCCTAATGGATGGACCATCACTGTTGCTGCACTGAACTAAGGAAAAAAATAGTACTTATAAGTACTCAATAAGTTGATTATATCTTCACACTGGGGCACATACACCACTCCAGGAGCATGGAGAGCGTGGCTATTATGAGTTCCATTTTTCTTTTTCCAAATATATTGAATAAAGCAGTTTAGCAATGGGTAGTTTGCTGCATTCAGAGGCAGCCAAACACTGCCTCTAGACACAGCAACACTCTACTGCCAATTTGTGTGTAGAAAGAATTCTGCAGAAACGACAACACACTGGTTGCGTCCAGGGTAAGTTGGAGGCTCTATCCACATGTAACTGCCCAGATGTACATACAAACAGCAGCAGTGCTGGCTATAGATCTTTATGGAGTACAAATCTGAACGTCACCACTGACACCTGCAGCTGTTCGCACACACTGTGTGTAAGCAGCGTTTACAACTGCTGGCAAGAGTGGTAGATTGTTGTCAGTGACTGCCCCCTGCTGCTAAACTGCCATGTGAATGTAGCCTAAGACAGAAAAATTATGTCCTTTGATTAAATAAAAAAATGTCTATATGCTACACTGCTAAGGTAATCTTAAAGAAGAGTTCCCCTTGAAAAAAAAAAATTAAAAGACAGCAGCTACAAATACTGCTGCTGCTGACTTTTGATAATCGTACACTTACCTGTCCCAGGGTCCAGCGATGTAGGGGAACGAAGCCCCCCCTCATTCCCCCTTCCGCTCGGCGGCACCAGCATTCTGACTGTGGGCACCCACTGCGCATGCGCAAGCGGCGCCGCACGCCGTGATTGGCCGCGCAGTCATCTGGGACGTGTCACGTGTCCCAGATGACTGACAGGAGGGAGGGGGCAGAGCTGAGCCCTTCATGCCCTAAGAGGAAGTGATGTCACCAGCCCAGGCACTGAAGGAGGCAGACTACGAGGGACCCCCTAGCAACAGGCATTTAGAGGTAAGTTAAAAAAAAAAATCCAAATATTTTTTTTATTTTTTTTTCAGAATTTTGATGAATTTTTTTTTTTTTCTGTGCAACACCACTTTAAGTAGGCACTAATGATTTCCTAATACCAGCAACTGAGTGTAGTAGTACAGGTTATACCTGTCATTTCGGTCTATTTTAATCAGCTAATATTGTCTTGCTATTTGCGTATGTTAAAGTGAACCTATATTTAAATGCTAAATAAAAACTGTACTTTACAAATAAATAGCAGTCCATCCATTAGGCACATGCATTTGTAGCTTGAGATTCATACAATATAAGTGGTGTATTAAACAGACAGCTTAGAACCCAACAATCTGCTGTGCCTATGAAAAGTTCTGAGCTGTGTCACTAGGCTGCTGCTAAGTGGATGGATCTTGCTCACAGTGGCAATCATTCTGTATAAGCCATACCCATTCAATTGTTGGCAGCATGACGGCATACCCCAGAACCTTTCACAAGTACACCAACTTGGAAGGTTCTAAACACTGAATGCAGGCCACCCAATGATTGTATTTTGAAGGTCACCAAGTATCAAAGTATTACTTCCATGTAGCTTAATTCCTGGGCCATATTTTATTTTTAATGTACAGTTATCCTTTAAAATATAACACTTTTAGGCTACTTTCACACTGGGACATCCCGGCGTTCAGCGATAAAGCCGCGCTCCCTTTAGCGCCACTTTAGTGCTATTTAAGCAGCGCTTTCAGCCGATAGCGGGGCACTTTTAACGCCCACTAGCGCCCAAAGAAGAGGTTAAAAGCGCCCGAGTTGCAGTGATTCCAAAGCGCTTTTCAGGCATTCATTTTCAATGGGCTGGGAATTTTGAGAGCGATGTATACAGTGCTCCCAAACCACCCCAAAGATGCTAGTTGCAGGACTTATTCTAACGTCCCACAAGCACACCGCCCCAGTGTGAAAGCACTCAGGATTTCACATTTGGGCGCATGGGAGCCAGTTTTCAGGCGCTATTTCTAGCTCTTAAACGCCTGAAAACTGCCTCAGTGTGAAATGGGTCTAAAATACCATCTACCAGCTCCATAAATGTGTTAAACTGGCTATGAGAAAATGCCTGCACATCCCTAAGCAAGCACATTTATTCTCAAATAAAAAAATGAATAATTTTCCAAAACATTCTGAAAATGTTAAAAGCAGACCTTCCTAGCTCCCAAACTTATCGATGTGGTCACCCATCACAGTGATGGCCCAATTGACAGGCATAAGTGCCATGAAAGGGTGAGATCTAACTAGCTCATGATGTCCCCTGAGAAAGTCTATCCCCAACATGAGCATTCCTTGTTAGAAATTCTGTATATAGCCCTACAGAACAGACAGGCGTTGCACAGTCCACATGGGCTTTTCTGCTTAAAGCGGTTTGGTACTCTAAAAATCTTCTTTAGCTTATTAAAAGCAGTTAGTAAAGCTGATGCACTAATGACCATTAAGAAAAAAAAAAAAAAAAATATTTAACTTACCTGACAGCTTTTTCCTCTGGCTTCCGGTCTGTCCTCCCGTGGGAGTAGGCGTGTTTTCGGCTGTCCCCCGGCTCCGCAATGACTTCTGGGAGCTGTTCTGCATTCCTCCCATGAAGCCACGGGGGACGCCGTCAGCACGAAATCTCGAGAGATTTCGGCCGTTGTGATGGCAACCAGAAATTTTACAAACTGAGCATGCGCGGGATGAGGCATGCGCGGGATCGAGCGGTGAATGCTGGGAGTGCAGCATTAACCGCATCCCGGAAGTAAATGCTTGTGCCCACAAGCAAGATGGAATCGTCCAGCAAGATATTTTCTAATTTATCCAAATGGACAGAATCGGCGATCGGCGGCGAGAAGAACTGCAGCAGGTAAGTGACATGTTATGTATGTGTGTATTTTACACTGATTGGGGGGAAAAAAAAAACTTATTTTGGCGGAATCCCGCTTTAACTGCAGACAGGAAACAGGAAACTTTATTATACAGAGTTTACCATAGAGCAGCTACAAACTTATAAACACTGCCATCTACTGGCTGAAGAATATATCTGTAGTAGTACAAAAATACATGAAGAATGTGTTCCAACATTACTGTTTGAGGCAATGGAGGGGGAGTGGGAGCTACATGCAGACATTCCTAATGCCAGGGAAGGCATTACCATCAGCCTGATAGCTTTGCTTCCCAAAAACGCTTAGTCAGAGCTGCTGTAAATCCCCCCATAGACAATGGATCGTCAAGCAATCCAGTCAAAAAAAGGCTGGGTTGCTGGGTGTGCACCATGTGCACCATGTGCACCATGAAATAGAATATTGGAATTCACATGTTTCCATTTTAGCAACTTGTAGTAGTCTGTTCCAAAAGGAGACATCAGTCTGTGTAATAGGCTTCTTCATCCAGCTATTTTTTTACTCCTCATTCCTTATCTAGATAAGTGGTTAAACATGGCACTGTAAACACTGCAGCCCAGTACAGCCGAGCGCAAAACTCTTATCTTAATGAGGAGCGAGGAAGTAAATGGAAGCTGGAGGATTTCACAAGGAAGCAGCCTATTACCCAGTTAAAGCAGTAGCAGCTCTTTGATTACATAGATTGTTGCTTGCTGATGGATTGGGAAAGTTGAAGCATGTCTTGCTAAATTTCCAGAACTACTTGAAGAAATACACCAGATATACTGTATGTTATATAACAGGGGTCTCCAAACTGTGGCCTGGGGGCCAGATGTGGCCCTATCCCTCCCATTTATACAAGACACTATTTTGCCAACTAACATCAACAATGGGGCACCATTTCTCCCACCAACACCAACAATGGGGCACTATTCCTCCCACAAATAGCAAATGTGGTAAGGTTTACTCCCAATGATGCCAGAAAAACTTCCGCTTCTGCAGGCCACAGTCCGGCCCCCCAAAAGTCTGAAGGACAATAAACTGGCCCTTTGTTTCAAAAGTTTGGAGACTCCTGTTATATAATATATATATAATATATATATATACAGTATCTCATAAAAATGAGTACACCCCTCACATTTTTGTAAATATGGTATTATATCTTTTCATGTGACAACACTGAAGAAATTACACTTTGCTACAATGTAAAGTAGTGAGTGTACAGCTTGTATAACAGTGTAAATTTGCTGTCCCCTAAAAATAACACACAGCCATCAATGTCTAAACCGCTGGCAACAAAAGTGAGTACACCCCAAATTGGGCCCAATTAGACATTTTCCCTCCCTGGTGTCATGTGACTCGTTAGTGTTACAAGGTCTCAGGTATGAATGGGGAGCAGGTGTGTTAAATTTGGTGTTATTGCTCTCATTCTCTCATACTGGTCACTGGAAGTTCAACATGGCACCTCATGGCAAAGAACTCCCTGAGGATCTGAAAAGAAGAATTGTTGCTCTACATAAAGATGGTCTAGGCTATAAGAAGATTGCCAAGAACCTGAAACTGAGCTGCAGCACAGTGGCCAAGACCATACAGCAGTTTAACAGGACAGGTTTCACCCAGAACTGGCCTCGCCATAGTCGACCAAAGAAGTTGAGTGCACATGCTCAGCATCATATCCAGAGGTTGTCTTTGGGAAATAGACGTATGAGTGCTGCCAGCATTGCTGCAGATGTTGAAGGGGCGGGGGCCAGCCTGTCAGTGCTCAGCCCATATGCCGTACGCTGCATCAAATTGGTCTGCATGGCTGTCGTCCTAAAAGGAAGCCTCTTCTAAAAAGATGCATGAGAAAGCCCAAGACAAGCAGACTAAGGACATGGATTACAGATGGTCTGATGAGACCAAGTAAAACCTATTTGGTTCTGATGGTGTCAATCGTGTGTGGAGGCAACCAGGTGAGGAGTACAAAGACAAGTGTGTCTTGTCTACAGTCAAGCATGGTGGTGGGAGTGTCATGGTCTGGGGCTGCATGAGTGCTTCCGGTACTTAGGAGCTACTGTTCATTGAGGGAACCATGAATGCCTGTTTCTATGTCCAGTCCCAAGAGCAAAGAGAATTGGGATATATTCTCTGCATTACAAACAGCCGCTAATGCTCAAATACAAGTCAATAAGTCTCCACCTTTGGTGGCAGAATCTTTACTCTTTAGACCAGTTGTCTCCAACTTGCGGAACTCCAGCTGTTTCAAAACTACAAGTCCCTTGAAGCATTGCAAGGCTGACAGTTGCAAGCATGACTCCCACAGGCAGAGGCATGATGGGACTTGTAGTTTTGCAACAGCTGGAGGGCCGCCAGTTTGAGACCCCTGCTTTAGATGATGATGAATGGATTCAGGCTCTGGAAATTCTAACTCAGGTCTCCCCGTCCCTCTTATAAAAAATTGACCCGATTGTTTATTGTTCACAGAGCACATTATACTCTGCAGAAATTACACTCTTGGGGGATGGTGACATCTCCAAATTGCCCCATATGTACTACTACCACGGTTACTCTTGCTAATATGTTGTAGCGCTGCCTCAAACTCTATCACTATTGGGCATCCATTTTTATGACACTTAATATGGTCTGCTCAACACAGGTGTCCTTAGACACAAAATTTGCTCACCTGGGAATATTCCCGAAAGAAGCCCTTCCCGTTAAAGTTAATTTAATGTGGACGAGATCCTTATTTTTGGCCCATAAGCTTATCTTGAAAAAATGGATCTCACCCATGCCTTTTGACACTTTCACAAAGGCAAGATGCGCTTACCTTAAATATATGGAGAGAAGAGCTGACCTATAAACATAGAGGTTGCCCCAAGAAATTTTTAAAAACGTGGTCCCTGTGGTTGTCCTCTAATGAGTCTATGCACCCCTCCTCACCCACAGTCACTAATTAAGGGGGACGGGTAATCTGCCAACTGCATATAATTTATCACATATACATGTCCAACACTAACAAACAAACAGACTTTAGGGATGGTTTTCTGTTTGGTGTCCTGGGACTGAGAGTTACAAAAAACAGAAGCAGCCAGCTAAAGAGAAAACCCTCTGAGGGTCTAAGTCTGCAACCACAACTTCCCTTCAGGGCTCCCGTTCAACCTCCCAGTCAATGGGCATCTCTTGCGCTATCATTTCTTTAGCCCAAGCTAGGATCACCTTTCACTCAGCTTATTCTACTGATGGTACACAAACAGTATGTTATCGGGCCCTGATTCACTGCCAGCAACCACCATCCTGCTTAGGAACAAGATGGGGTACACACACACCTGTAACATGAAGAAACTCTTTCATCCTTGGTCACTCACATTCTCCTGGCCTGAGGTCCACCTTGTGAAATAAGGAATGTATACCTGTTCAGCCTTTTAACGATTTACTGCAGAAGATGAATAATGAACAATATACAACCCTCACCTTTGCTCTGTCAGTCCCAACATCATATTGCTCATCTTCCATGATCCTGCCCAAAGGTCTCCCATAAGTGGGTTCTCCACCCAAGCCTGTTACAGGCCTACTCCGACGGGTTCAGTTCATATGGCTAAAAGCTTAAGAATCAGTATACTAGGGTTAGCTTTTTCTCATTACCCTCTGCCCCAGATTCTTCGGGATCAAGATTATAGGAACCGACTAGCCCTGCTCCCTACGTCCACTCAGAGGAGAAGTTTCTCTAAAGCCCCATACACACGGTCGGATTTTCGCATGGATTCTGTCCGATCGGACAATGTTGTCGAAAAATCTGACCGTGTGTATGCACCATCGGACAGTGTACGTCGGATTGTCCGATGGACAAAGTCCTATCTCCTGCTGGATAGATTTTTGGACAACAAGGTCCGATCACACCAAATCCGATCGTGTGTATGGTAGTCCGACGGACAAAGTGCTACGCATGCTCAGATCACATTACAAGACCAAAGCTATTGGCTACTAGCCTCTACGTAGTCCCGTCGTAGGCAACAAACGTCACCACGTTCAGAATGATCGGATTTTCCGACAACTTTGTCCGACCGTGTGTACGCAAAACCAACATCGGACAAAGTATGACAGACATGATCCGACGGACCTGGTCCTCGGATAATCCGCGCGTGTGTATGGGGCTTTAAAGGGGTACTAACAGCTGCTTACAAGCATTTTAATATTTACAACATACTGTTACTTATACTACTATATTCCCTTTTCATACAGGTGAAATGTTGGCTTTTCATTTAATGCCATTGTAAATGTTTATCTGTAGAAAAAAAAAACCTATAAAACAAATATAGAACATCAGTTCAAAAACATAAAATCCCCCCGCAATGATTAGCAAATGCATCACAGGGTTTTCCTGTTGTATTTGACATCTGAGATCAGGTAATGTATTATGCAGAAATTTTTCCTCTTAACAAAAATCTTAGAAAGAAATGGCATGCACACTTATAATTTTGGTGAGCAATTCAGTGATGATTCAGTATGCAGTTATAAATCATTGCTGATTTTTTAAGGTAGCTAACTGAAGTTAAGAACCAATAAATTCTTAGGATTATGCAGGCAGCCTTAGTAGATATTTGACATCACCTCTTCATCAGTTTACAGCCATTAAAACAGAGAAAGGTAATTGCCAATTGGTCCTATAGATTGCTGCACTTTCTGCATTGTTTTTTGCTTTATCAAATTATCAAAATACCTCCAATCAATATGATGAAGAATGCAATGCATAGTGTGCCCACAGAACGGATGTCCCAAGTATTTCCTAAAGCTTCTGTGGAAGACAATGATGCAGTGTAGTTTCCTGTGTATTCTGGATTAAGTCATCGGCTATATACAAAGCAGCTACATAAAAAAGTAATGGACAGAAGCACAGCTTAATTGCTATAAATACAAGATGGGTGATCTTTTGCTGCACTATGAAGAGCATGCTGACATTTAAAATGTAAATAATTTCCAGTACAAAGAAAATAAAAGCTAGGGGACTCCATCAATAAAGTTTTAAAATACTGTATAATTTTTTTTAATTTTTAGGAAAACTTACAACTTATATTGGAAAGGGAAATTCAACGCCAGGGTCTATTTTCAAAGCTTGAGGAAAAAAAAAGTTTTCAAGGTGAACAAGTAATCTGGTCATAAAGGCAAAGTACTCTACTTTTATAGAGATCTTTCTTTTTCACACTATGGACATAAAATAGAGGGGAGCTTATGGCAGACTTGGGGGAAGAGAGAGTAGGGAGGATAGGGCACCAAGCAGGCTTAATGGGAGTTGATTGTGTACCATCAGGAGAATATGCAGAGTAAAAGGTGATCTTGGCTGGGGCTAAAAAAAGAGGATAGCACAAGAGATGCCCATTGACAGGGAGGTAGAAAGGGAGCCCTGAAAGGGAGTTGTGGTTGCAGGCTTAGACACTAGGAGGGCTCTCTCCTTAGCTGGCTGCTTCTCTTTCTTGTCATACACCTCTCGCAGGTGTTAAACCATTGGAACACAGGTAAGTACTTTTTACTTTAGTTACGCTTTAATGTTATAGTTTCATTAAAGGATAAGTTCAACTTTCGTAATGTTACACCCAGGGCTTTTTCTCTCAGAAAATAGGTGCAGGAACTCTCCTTTTCTGAGCCACCCCTTTTCTCCACCCCTACCCACCTCCCAGCAACATTCCTTGGTTCCATACCTACCCACCTCCCAGTACTGCCCTTTTAGACAATACAGAACCAAATATCAATTTGTGGTGCTAAGTAATCCATAAGGAATTTGGTAATTATAACAAGAAAAGCAGTAAAATAGATCCCCTGCAGCCACTAACAATAGAGCGAGAGACAAAGGGGAAATTGGGGACATAGGGGGGCAATTGAGACTTTATATGAAACACAACACTAAGGCAGCAAAAGTCGTCAAGTGTGATAGAATAGGTATTCTTGTGGGTTGGCACTACCTGAACATAAGATGTAGTAGATAATACAGACATTAAATAAAGACATTAAATAAATTAGTATGATATTATGATATAGTATGATACAAAGTATAAAAATATGAAGATTTATTCACATTATAATACAATGGTAATATGTTCAGGTAGTGCCAACCCACAAAAATATACCTATTCTATCACACTTGACGACTTTTGCTGCCTTAGTGTTGTGTTTCATATAAAGTCCCAATTGCCCCCCTATGTCCCCAATTTCCCCTTTGTCTCTTATTCAAATAGGGATGGAGACCTGTGTACTGGATGGTCATGGTCTCACATAAAGTCCCAACATTCTTCTTTCTCAATGAACTAGGGATGGAAACACACACTATCTATTATACCTATCCCATGTATTGCTGGTGGCACACATACAAGTGCCGTTCCCTGCCATTTGCTTTTTTCGGTGATCCTTGTTCTATTATGGTGCTACTTAGTTAGCCTTTTGGGGGTGGTTCTCAACCACTCCCGGGAACTGCGACACACACCGGGGTTGTCCCCTCATTCCCTCGACCTTATTGGTTGCGGGGTTTGGGGCCCTTCTCCCGCTGTGTGTCGACGTCACGCTCCGTACGCCGGTACGTGTGACGTCACATTGACGCTACGTGCTGACGTGCTGTTTGTCGCTCTGGCGTGCTGACTGACGGAGGCGGGGGTTGCATATATGCAGGCGCTAGTCGCCTGCATGCGGCTGATGCCGCCTCGTCTCTCTTAGCACGACCCAGCGTGACGTTGGGGGGACCTTACTGGCTGACTGGCATCCGGCATTTCCAGGTATTCACGGACTTCACATTCTTCATATCCTATGCACATGGCACATATTATACATCATATTCCACATACTTTCTTCTTTTTACACGATACTCAAGGCTGGTTCCTTCTGGCATTTGGGTGGGTTCTTTTCTTGCTTTTATTTCCAATTCTTTTCACAATATGGTTACTCACATACTCGGTGCATTCTGCATATTCCCTTTCACTTGTTTTTTCACCATCCCCCTACACCCTTTATTTCATTCTATGGCTCTCAGTATTACACTGTAAATATCCACTATATATCATATTATTGTTTACAGATATCCCTTGGATTCACACTATACACCACCGTGCTGAATAGGAATTCCCCTGCTGTTCACCTTTACACGTTATTCCTGGTTTGCCCTGCTCTGCCGCCGTTTGGTTACCTCCTCAGTTCCCGGGGGGATGTTTTACCCACCCCCTCAAGCTCTCCACCAGCTTGACATTACCACATACGTCTTACCAACATTACTTAATCTACCCATAGGTAAGAGTGTTAGGACCATTTAATATGCTCCCCCTCTTCCCAGTATAGTCTGTTACGACCAACAATAATCCATACTTTAATATATTATCTTATAGGGATCCCTTATTTAGCTGCTCCTGATGAGTGGACTATCTTCCACGAAACGCGTCGAGCATTGATATTTGATGTCTTGTCACAGCAATCATGTATCCACTATGGGATTTTAATGCTTAAGTCATCAATTCTGTACCAGTTCAATTCTGATTGTGTCTATACATGTTGGTTGTAGTGCTGAATGTTGTTATCATGTTTCACATGCTATAGTGTTTAATATATTACCATTCTATTATAATGTGACATTTTTTAACATATTACCATTGTATTATAATGTGAATAAATCTTCATATTTTTATACTTTATATCATACTAATTTATTTAATGTCTGTATTATCTACTACATCTTATGTTCAGGTAGTGCCAACCCACAAAAATATACCTATTCTATCACACTTGACGACTTTTGCTGCCTTAGTGTTGTGTTTCATATAAAGTCCCAATTGCCCCCCTATGTCCCCAATTTCCCCTTTGTCTCTTATTCAAATAGGGATGGAGACCTGTGTACTGGATGGTCATGGTCTCACATAAAGTCCCAACATTCTTCTTTCTCAATGAACTAGGGATGGAAACACACACTATCTATTATACCTATCCCATGTTTTGCTGGTGGCACACATACAAGTGCCGTTCCCTGCCATTTGCTTTTTTCGGTGATCCTTGTTCTATTATGGTGCTGCTTAGTTAGCCTTTTGGGGGTGGTTCTCAACCACTCCCGGGAACTGCGACACACACCGGGGTTGTCCCCTCATTCCCTCAACCTTATTGGTTGCGGGGTTTGGGGCCCTTCTCCCGCTGTGTGTCGACGTCACGCTCCGTACGCCGGTACGTGTGACGTCACATTGACGCTACGTGCTGACGTGCTGTTTGTCGCTCTGGCGTGCTGATTGACGGAGGCGGGGGTTGCATATATGCAGGCGCTAGTCGCCTGCATGCGGCTGTTGCCGCCTCGTCTCTCTTATCACGACCCAGCGTGACGTTGGGGGGACCTTACTGGCTGACTGGCATCCGGCATTTCCAGGTATTCACGGACTTCACATTCTTCATATCCTATGCACATGGCACATATTATACATCATATTCCACATACTTTCTTCTTTTTACACGATACTCAAGGCTGGTTCCTTCTGGCATTTGGGTGGGTTCTTTTCTTGCTTTTATTTCCAATTCTTTTCACATTATGGTTACTCACATACTCGGTGCATTCTGCATATTCCCTTTCACTTGGTTTTTCACCATCCCCCTACACCCTTTATTTCATTCTATGGCTCTCAGTATTACACTGTAATTATCCACTATATATCATATTATTGTTTACAGATATCCCTTGGATTCACACTATACACCACCGTGCTGAATAGGAATTCCCCTGCTGTTCACCTTTACACGTTATTCCTGGTTTGCCCTGCTCTGCCGCCGTTTGGTTACCTCCTCAGTTCCCGGGGGGATGTTTTACCCACCCCCTCAAGCTCTCCACCAGCTTGACATTACCACATACGTCTTACCAACATTACTTAATCTACCCATAGGTAAGAGTGTTAGGACCATTTAATATGCTCCCCCTCTTCCCAGTATAGTCTGTTACGACCAACAATAATCCATACTTTAATATATTATCTTATAGGGATCCCTTATTTAGCTGCTCCTGATGAGTGGACTATCTTCCACGAAACGCGTCGAGCATTGATATTTGATGTCTTGTCACAGCAATCATGTATCCACTATGGGATTTTAATGCTTAAGTCATCAATTCTGTACCAGTTCAATTCTGATTGTGTCTATACATGTTGGTTGTAGTGCTGAATGTTGTTATCATGTTTCACATGCTATAGTGTTTAATATATTACCATTCTATTATAATGTGACATTTTTTAACATATTACCATTGTATTATAATGTGAATAAATCTTCATATTTTTATACTTTATATCATACTAATTTATTTAATGTCTGTATTATCTACTACATCTTATGTTCAGGTAGTGCCAACCCACAAAAATATACCTATTCTATCACACTTGACGACTTTTGCTGCCTTAGTGTTGTGTTTCATATAAAGTCCCAATTGCCCCCCTATGTCCCCAATTTCCCCTTTGTCTCTTATTCAAATAGGGATGGAGACCTGTGTACTGGATGGTCATGGTCTCACATAAAGTCCCAACATTCTTCTTTCTCAACTAACAATAGAGCCCCCACCAGCAACAATAGGCCACCCGCACACAAAATCCCCCCAGCAACAATAGAGCTCTGCCTGCAACAATAGACCACCCCGCACACAACCCCCCCCCCCTAGCAACAATAGACTCCAGGCAGCAACAGCAGATCTCCCCACAACCAGCAACAATAGACCCCCTCCCTCAACAGTAGATTTCTCCCAGCAACAACTAACCCCCAGCAATATAAGACCCACCCCCAGCAACAGTAGGTCCCCCACCAGCAACAATAGACCTCCTCAGCAACAATAGACCCCCGTGAAAAAATAGATCCCCTCCAGCTAGCATAGATCTCCCAGCAGTGAGCATCAATAGACCCTGCAGCACACCCCAGAAGCACTTGCCATTACATACAGTCAGTGGTGAAGGTGCCGGCACTGCGTTCCCCCGCATTCCCGCTGAAAAAAAGCCCTGGTTACACCCATAATGTAATGTAACGTACCCCCTTGATCCCCCCTTGTGACAGCTATTTGGGGATCTTTTCCCCCTGCTAGCTGCCACAATTTAAAAAAAACACGCCCGTGTGGGGCTCTGCCCGTCTGGCTGCGTCACTCATGCACAGTCCTCTGTGAATGGAAAACTACAAGTCCCGATAGCCTTTGCGGCTGTCAGCTTGTAGTTCTCAATGAACTACCACGGCGCTGGCAGATTGTATCTGTTTGCCTGTACAATATACGAGCACATAGATACCATAACAGGTCTGCAGGAGACCTGCATAGCACCAGCGATCTGTTGATAGCTGGTGCAATGCTTTAGATGCTCCAGAAACAAAAAA
>CM053030.1:416681516-416782081 GCA_028564925.1 Lithobates sylvaticus
GGCAACTTCATGGGCAGCGTACTGCAGAGTATCTGCAGAGACAATATGTAAGCTGCAACTTGGTCATCCAAAAACACCTTTATGACCCACTATAAAGTTTTTTCTTGTACCCACCCATGTGACGAGTTATGTCCCAAATGTATGTGCTGCCATGATGCGACAGGAAAACTGAAAAATTGAAACTCACGTTTCCGTAATTTTCCTTTCCTGTCGCATCATGGCAGCATATACCTTGGGTTGTGACCCCGCCTCCACAACCTGATAGGACCACGTAACTATAAAATGGTGATACGGCCCCCGCCCCGGTATTCTCTTATTTTTCCTCACCTGTTGGGACGCACGGACATCACCTCCTTACCGCTTCGCCCCAGCCAGGTTCTAGCCTCTCCTGGTTTGGAAGTCCTTGCCGGTACAGCCTCTAAAGGAAGCTAAATGGAAGGAACCCCACTCTGGTGATCTCAGGGGTATCGTATTATTTCCTCTGTTATTTTTTTCTGCGGACTGCCTGTGTAGAACCTTAAATAGGTTTAAAGCACTATGATGACTGCTTGCGTGTAGAACCTTAAACAGGTTTAAAGCACTGAGATGACTGCGATATACAAAACCTTAAATAGGTTTAAAGCCCCTTGTCGACTGCCCCTGTGTAGAACCTTAAAGAGGTTTTAAGCACCAACATTCTCCTGGCCTCTGTGTAAAGCCTTAAACAGGCTTTTATGCATTTGTGTGTCAGAGCAAACACACTCCAAATATGCTCCTAAGCCTTAAATAGGCTTTCCATTATGCAGTGGTCTCCCCCCCCCCCCCCCCACTTCCTTGCTTTATTAAAAAAGAAAAAACGCCTACCGCTGGGCTCTGTAGTCCTTCTCCTCTCTGTTCCTCTTCCCCTCAGGTGCGCCGAGCGTCCTGGCGCTTCGGCGCATGCGCAGTACGGTCTGCTCGGGCGGCCTGAGGGCTTGCCAATCTCCAAAATGGCGCCGGCGGCTGCGCGGCGCTACTGCGCATGCGCGAGCGCGACGCTCGCCCGGCGCCAAATTTAAAAAGGGGAAAAAATTCCCTTTCTTTCCACAGCCCTGGCAGCATCCTGGAAATTTGTTTCTTCGCCGCTGCAGATCATCCTCAGCCTACTCCTCACTAGGTAAGTGCCCTCCATGGGTTTGCACTACCCCCCCCCTTTTTTACCCATCTTCTTCTTCTCCTGTCTTACAGGCTGTCTATCTCCCTTCCTCATGGAGACCACTGCCCCAGCAGATCACCGCCAGACCAATAGGTAAGGGGGGAGGACGGATCGGTAAGTAAAAAAAAAAAAAAAAAAAAGAGAGCTGAGGCACTAACGCTACCTAAATGGTCAGCCCTGTCAGGTCCTCAAGATCCTCCAAGTCCGGACGTAGAGGGTCATCGCGGGGAAGGAGTCGCTCAGGCCACAGACGGAGCCGTTCAGGACGGAGCAGGAGAAGCCGCTCGGGTCATAGGAGTCGCAGGGGAAGTCGCTCCAGATCCTATTCCCGACGCAGTCGCTCACGCCGCAGAAGATCACCTGCACACAGACACCACTCAGCGACCCGCTCCAGGCCCGCTCCCAACACCTGCTGGGTGTGCGGGGCCGCCGCCCTCCCGGACAAATTAGCCTGCCGCAGGTGCCTCGAGGAGGCAACCAGAGGGGACCAGGACCTCAGAGAACCAACAGGGGCCCCACCCCCACAGCCCGCTCTAGACGTGGATGCATCCACAAGAAGCGCCTCTCCTGCACCCCCGAGTACATCAAGGGAGCAGGACTCCCAGTCAGACGAGGAAGAATTGGAGGCATCAGCGGGATTCGACTTTTCCCTTATCGAACCCTTTGTGAGGTCCGTAAAGGAGGCTATTAATTGGGATGAGCCCCAGGAGATCCAGCAAAAGCGGAAGAAATACTTCCCCAACCTCAGACGGGACCCGGAGGCCTTCCCCTTCATAGAGGAGCTTGATGACCTCATTAGGGAGGAATGGCAAAGACCTGATAAAAAGTCAAGCCTCAACAACAGGCTTGCCAAATTATACCCCCTTAAGGAGCCCAAGGTGAAACCTCTGGTGACCCCGCCTGTAGTGGACGCATCCCTCATGCGTCTGGCCAGGCATGTGACGCTACCTATTGAGGACGCCGTGACCTTTAGGGATGTCCTAGATAGGAAGATCGACACAGATCTGAAGAGAACCTATCTAGCGGCAGGTGGCGCATGCAGGCCGGCAGTGGCCCTTGCGGCCGTAGGAAAAGCCATCTCCAGCTGGTCGGCCAGCGCCGAAAAACTTATTACAGACGGAGCAGACCAAGATAAATTAGTCAAGGCCCTGCAGGAGCTAAGCCTGGCAGGAGACTTCGTGGCAGAGGCCTCTGTCGATGTGATAAAATCTACATCCAGGGCCATGCTGTCCTCCGTCATGGCCAGACGGGCACTCTGGCTGAAGCCGTGGGCGGCTGACCCGGCTTCCAAGTCCAACTGGTGCCGTATCCCTTACGACGGCGAAAACCTCTTCGGGGCAAAGCTAGACTCAGCCATTTCCAAAGTGACTGGCGGGAAATCAGGGCTCATCCCCTCAGACAGGAGGCCCAAACAGCAGAGGCCTCCTCCCTCTAGACGAAATCTCCCCGACAGGTACAGGGACGCCAAGGCCTACAGGCCTGGCAGAGAATTTCGGAGGAACTGGAAGAACCCTCAGACTTCCTTCTCGAGGTTCCAGAAACCCAAGACCTCCGTGCCCACCGACCAGAAGCCTTTTTGAAGGTGCGCCCGCCCAGCCAGCAGTAGTGGGAGCCAGGCTCCTAAGTTTCAGGCTGCTCTGGGCGGAGACTATCAGAGACCCCTGGACGGTGGCCACCGTCCGGTTCGGGCACAGGTGGTCTTTCAGGGGACGCCCCCCGGGGGATCATTTCTGCCCGACCAGGCTCCCATCCTCGCGAGAAAGAAGGGCGCTGTTGTTAGCATACGTCCAGGAGCTGCTCCAGAAAAAAGCAGTAGTGGAGGTGCCCCGACCACAAAGAGGTCTGGGGTTTTACTCCCCTCTGTTCCTGGTCAGAAAAAAATCCGGGGACCTGCGCCCCGTCCTGGACCTAAAAATCCTCAACCACTCCATCCGGGTAGAATCCTTCAAGATGGAGAGCCTACAATCGATCCTCCAGGCCATAAACCTGGAGGACTGGATGTTGTCCATAGATCTACAAGATGCCTACCTGCATATCCCCATCCATGTAGCCTTTCAGAAGTTTCTCCGGTTCTCAATAGACCACCACCATTATCAGTTCCGGAGCCTCCCGTTCGGAATCTCCACTGCCCCCAGGACATTTACGAAGGTCCTTCTCCCGGTCATTGCTTCCCTGAGGGAAAGAGGTCTAAGGGTCCATCACTATCTGGACGATATCCTCCTCCTCTCGAACAGTCAGGAGTCCCTCATACAGCACAGAGAGATCCTAGTCTCCACGCTACAGGGCCTGGGATGGCTCATCAACTGGAGGAAGAGCAACGCTCAGCCCACCCAGAGGATGGTCTTCCTGGGAGCCCTTCTAGACACCCGGCAAAACTCCGTACAGCTACCCCCAGAGAAGGTTCCTCCTCTGGACAAGAAAGTGAGGAAGGCTATCTCAACAACTCCCTTACCAGCCAGAGTGTGCCTCAGCCTCCTAGGCTCCCTGTCAGCTACCATCCCGATGGTCCAGTGGGCGCAGTGGAATGCGAGACCCCTCCAGATCTCGTTCCTTCTCCAATGGACCGGCTCATCCATGTCCCAGTTAATACATATCACTCGGGAAGTCCAGCGATCTCTAGAGTGGTGGACCCGTCCCCACAATCTGAACAGGTTCAGACACATTGTCTCTAGGGATGAGCCGAACACCCCCGGGTTCGGTTCGCACCAGAACCTTCGAACGGACCGAAAGTTCGCGCGAATTTTCGAACCCTATACGTTATAATGGACGCGAACGTTCGAAATCAAAAGTGCTAATTACAACGGCCAATATGCATGTTAATGTCATAAAACAGGTTTGGGGACCCGGGTCCTGCCCCAGGGGACATATATCAATGCAAAAAGAACTTTTAAAAACTATGTTTTTTCGGGAGCAGTCATTTTAATGATGCATAAAGTGAAAAAAAAAAAGTGAAATTTTCCTTTAAATATGGTCCCTGGGGGTGTCTAAAGTATGCCTGTGAAGTGGCATGTGTTTCCCGTGTTTAGAACTGTCCTTGCACAAAATGACATTTGTGAAGGAAAAAAAGAAGCCATTTAAAACCACTTGCGGCTTTAGGTTTGTTCTTAAGTAGAATCTGAACAGGTACATTATGAAGTGTAGCTCCATCCCCAAAAAATCTATTTTTAAGCTTTTTGGAGAACATAGGGAGGGGTTATCACCCCTGTAACATTTGCTGTCTTTGCACATCTGTTCAGAACATGTCACCTCACTTTCCGTCCCAATGACAAATGTTTTTGGAAAAAGTGGGGTTTTAATTGAAACAAGGATTGGTGATAAAGTATCAGTAGAGAGGAGATACCTTTTTCCCAAATTAAATCTAACAGGATAGAATTTCCCTTCCTAGGGGTAGATTTCCTCTCACTTCCTGTTTTCTCTTTCCATTTGCAAGTAGGAGTCGTTTGTAAGTTGGATGTTTGAAAGTAGGGGCCTGGCGTATATACTCTGCAGAAATTTGCCCTATTAGATGTTGGTGTAGCCACAAGACTGGTGGGCACAGGAATGGGCCCTGCTGTGAGTTAATAGATCAAGATTTGTAATTGCATGCACCTGTTGAACAGGGCAGAAAAATTGGGGGTGGTGGTGGTGGTGGTGGACGGTGTTGCCACAAGACTGTTAGCTCTCACAGTTACTCTTGGTGGGCGCAGGAATGGGCCCTGCTGTGAGTTATTAGATCAAGATTTGTAATTGCAAGCACCTGATGAACAGGGCAGAAAATTTGGGCCTTTGGCGGTGGTGGTGGACGGTGTTGCCACAAGACTGTAAGCTCTCACAGTTACTCTTGGTGGGCGCAGGAATGGGCCCTGCTGTGAGTTATTAGATCAAGATTTGTAATTGCAAGCACCTGATGAACAGGGCAGAAAAATTGGGCCTTTGGCGGTGGTGGTGGACGGTGTTGCCACAAGACTGTAGGCCCTCATAGTTACTCTTGGTGGGCGCAGGAATGGGCCCTGCTGTGAGTTATTAGATCAAGATTTGTAATTGCAAGCACCTGATGAACAGGGCAGAAAAATTGGGCCTTTGGCGGTGGTGGTGGACGGTGTTGCCACAAGACTGTAGGCCCTCATAGTTACTCTTGGTGGGCGCAGGAATGGGCCCTGCTGTGAACTATTAGATCAAGATTTGTAATTACCCGCCCCTGTTAAACAGGGGCTGAAAAATTGTGCCTTAGGCACTGGTGCTGGTGCCACAACACTGCAACCCCTCACAGATACTGTACTTGGAGCACAGCAGTCACACGTGTTGCGAAGCATTTTTTTAAAAAATTGTAAGTACACGCCCCTGTTAAACAGGGGCTGAAAAATTGTGCCTTAGGCACTGGTGCTGGTGCCACAACACTGCAACCCCTCACAGATACTGTACTTGGAGCACAGCAGTCACACGTGTTGCGAAACATTTTTTTATAAAAATTGTATGTACACGCCCCTGTTAAACAGGGGCTGAAAAATTGTGCCTTAGGCACTGGTGTGGTGGCATGGATCATTGAGGAGGATGAAGAGGATAGTCAGTGAACATAAGAGGACAGTCACTCAGCATCAGCATAGGCAGTCTTGAAGGGATGTGACATTAAAAATTATTCGGTTATATCCGCCTCAGGTGCCTGGTAGCTGGTGGTGATCCAAGACTGATTCATTTTGATGAAGGTCAGTCGATCAACCGAGGCGGTGGACAGGCGCACCCTATGATCGGTGACAAATCCTCCAGCAGCACTGAATGTGCGTTCGGAAAGAACGCTGGAGGCAGGACAGGCCAGTAGCTCAATTGCATACTGTGCAAGCTCTGGCCAGTGATCCATCCTCAGGACCCAGTAAGCCAGAGGATTTTCGGTGGGAAAGGTGTCCAAGTCTGACCTTGCCCCAAGGTATTCCTGCACCATGTATATCAGACGCTGGCGATGGTTGCTGGAACCGATCATACCTTGGGGCTGCGGACTAAAAAATTGTCTGAACGCATCGGTCAGACGTCCACCTTCCCCACCACTCCTTCTGCTACTGACCGAAGCCTCAGCAACTCGTCGCCCAGGACCAGGAGTTTGTAACCTCCCAGTTTCTGGGAACGCGTTGCACAGACCTTTCTGCAAGGCCTCCCTGAGATGTCTCATCCTCTGCTCCCTCTGCGACGGCAAGATAAGGTCCGCAACCTTACCCTTGTACCGCGGATCAAGGAGAGTGGCCAGCCAGTAATGGTCCCTCTCCTTGATCCGAAGAACACGAGGATCCTTCCGCAGGCTTTGCAGGATCAGGGAGGCCATGCAGCGTAGGTTAGCTGAGGCATTCGGTCCGGAGTCTTCTGGGTCACTGAGGATGACATGATCGCCAGCCACCTCCTCCCAGCCACGTACAAGTCCACTGGTTTGTTGGGACTGTACATCATCCCTAAAAGACTGCTGCTGCTGATGCTGAGTGCCAGGCTCCACCTCCATGCTCACACAATCCTCCTCCTCCTCCTCCTCCTCCTCATCCTCTTCCTGTGTGATGGGTGGGACAGAAGGAACACTGTCCGGATAAAGGGGGCCTCGAGAGGCAAGGAAGTCCTCCTCTTCCTGCCTCTGTTTTGCCTCAAGTGCCCTGTCCATTATCCCACGCAGCGTATGCTCCAACAGGTGGACAAGAGGGACAGTGTCACTGATGCATGCACTGTCACTGCTCACCATCCTCGTGGCCTCCTCAAATGGTGAGAGGACAGTGCATGCATCCCTGATCATGCTCCACTGACGTGGGGAAAAAAACGAAGCTCCCCTGACCCTGTCCTGGTGCCGTAGTCGCAAAGGTACTCATTGATGGCCCTCTGCTGCGTGTGCAGTCGCTGCAGCATGGCCAACGTTGAGTTCCACCTGGTGGGCATGTCACATATTAGGCGGTTCTTGGGCAGGTTCAGCTCCTTTTGCAGCTCAGTCAGCCGAGCACTGGCATTATAAGATCGGCGGAAATGCACACAGACTTTCCTAGCCTGCCTCAGGACATCCTGTAAGCCTGGGAACCTGCCCAAGAACCGCTGCACCACCAGGTTGAGGACGTGAGCCATGCAGGGCACTTGGGTGAGCTGCCCCTGTCGCAGGGCGGAGAGGAGGTTGGTGCCATTGTCAGAAACGACCATTCCTGGCTTAAGCTGACGTGGCGTCAACCACCTCTCGGCCTGCCCCTGCAGAGCTGCCAGAACCTCTGGCCCAGTGTGGCTCCTGTCCCCCAAACACACCAGCGCAAGCACGGCATGGCATCTTTTTGCCTGCGTACTTGCGTAGCCCCTTGTACGCCTACGGAGCACCGCTGGTTCCAAGGACAGAGCACTGGAGGAAGAAGAAGAGGAGGGGGTGGGGAGAGAGGTGTGTCACAACCAGTAGCAGTAGTAGCGTTTTGGAGGCGTGGTGGCGGAACAACCTCCAACACTACTGCACCTTGTCCTGCATCCCTCCCAGCTGCCAATAGAGTGACCCAATGGGCCGTGAAAGAAAGGTACCGTCCCTGTCCATGCCTGCTGGACCATGAGTCAGCGGTAATATGCACCTTACCGCTGACCGCCCTGTCCAGCGAGGCATGGACATTGCCTTCCACATGCCGGTAGAGAGACGGAATCGCCTTCCGTGAGAAAAAGTGGCGTTTGGGAACCTGCCACTGAGGAACCGCACATTGAACAAACTCACGGAAGGGGGCCGAGTCTACCAACTGAAAAGGCAGCAGTTGAAGTGCTAGCAATTTAGCCAAGCTAGCATTCAACCGCTGGGCATGTGGATGGCTGGGAGTGTACTTCTTTCTACGGTCCAGCAGCTGGGGCAGGGAAATTTGCCTGCTGCAATCGGACGTCGGTGTACTGCAAGTACTTGGTTGTGACACACCTAATTCTACACCTTCAGTCCTCTCAGAGCAGCTTTCAGAGAGGACTGAAGGTGTAGTGGGGATGGAGATCCCAGCTGATGAGGAGCAAGGAGAGGTCCGCTTAGTTCTTTGGTGTGGGTCTTTTATGTGTGCCTGCCAACGAGCTGCATGGCAGGTCGACATATGTCTGGTCATGCTTGTGGTGCCCAAGCGGCTGATGTTTTGGCCACGCGAGATTCGCTTGAGACAAATATTGCAAATAGCAGTGGTGCGATCTGATGCACTCGTCTCAAAAAAGGCCCACACCAAAGAACTTTTCTGATAACGTGCAGAGGCAGCGCCCTGCACAGGCGGAGCTCTGCGGTGTTGTACAGTTGCTGTGCTGGCCTCTACCTGGCCTCCAGGGGGCATCCTGCCGCGTTGGACATGTGACGCCGCATCCTCCTCCTCCTCGTCCTCCTCCTCATCCTCTCTCCCTTCAGGCACCCACGTGGAGTCAGTGACCTCATCATCCCCTCCCTCTTCACCACTAGAGCAAACCTGGCAGTAAGCTGCAGCTGGTGGAACAGTACTGCCAGATTCCTCAAGCTGGGTATCATCATCCGAGCCTTCGAATCGTTGGGCATCCTCCTGGAGCATGTACCCAACACTGTGCTCAAAGAGTTCGGGGGACTCCTCAGGAGGACATGGTGGGTCTAGGGAAGGGGTGGCTGATGATGCCATTGAGTACGCGTTGGCAGCTGCTCTGCCAGTACCCTGAGCCTGGGTGAGAGAGGATGAGGAGGATGAGGAGGGCTTGGTCATCCATTCTAACAAGCCTTCAGCATGATGCGGCTCCACATGTCCAGCTGCCGAAAACAAAGACGCGCGTGTCCCATGGCCACGTGCTGATGACGATGCACGACCACGTCCACGGCCACGGCCACGTCCACTAGAAACAGAGCCTGCCTGCCCTGTGTTCTTGGCTCTGCACGCTCTGCCTCCCCTTGGTGGTCTTCCAGCCATTGTAGTCGGTAGTCCTGTGGGTGCTGCTGAGAAGAAAATATAGGAGCTCTGTGTGATGCCACTAACACACTAGAAGTCCTATGGGTGCTTCTGCAAAGAAAATAGAGGAGCTCTGTGTGATGCCACTAACACACTAGAAGTCCTGTGGGTGCTGCTGAGAAGACAATATAGGAGCTCTGTGTGATGCCACTAACACACTAGAAGTCCTATGGGTGCTTCTGCAAAGAAAATAGAGGAGCTCTGTGTGATGCCACTAACACACTAGAAGTCCTATGGGTGCTTCTGCAAAGAAAATAGAGGAGCTCTGTGTGATGCCACTAACACACTAGAAGTCCTATGGGTGCTTCTGCAAAGAAAATAGAGGAGCTCTGTGTGATGCCACTAACACACTAGAAGTCCTGTGGGTGCTGCTGAGAAGACAATATAGGAGCTCTGTGTGATGCCACTAACACACTAGAAGTCATATGGGTGCTTCTGCAAAGAAAATAGAGGAGCTCTGTGTGATGCCACTAACACACTAGAAGTCCTGTGGGTGCTGCTGAGAAGACAATATAGGAGCTCTGTGTGATGCCACTAACACACTAGAAGTCCTATGGGTGCTTCTGCAAAGAAAATAGAGGAGCTCTGTGTGATGCCACTAACACACTAGAAGTCCTATGGGTGCTTCTGCAAAGAAAATAGAGGAGCTCTGTGTGATGCCACTAACACACTAGAAGTCCTATGGGTGCTTCTGCAAAGAAAATAGAGGAGCTCTGTGTGATGCCACTAACACACTAGAAGTCCTGTGGGTGCTGCTGAGAAGACAATATAGGAGCTCTGTGTGATGCCACTAACACACTAGAAGTCCTATGGGTGCTTCTGCAAAGAAAATAGAGGAGCTCTGTGTGATGCCACTAACACACTAGAAGTCCTGTGGGTGCTGCTGAGAAGAAAATATAGGAGCTCTGTGTGATGCCACTAACACACTAGAAGTCCTATGGGTGCTTCTGCAAAGAAAATAGAGGAGCTCTGTGTGATGGGACTAACACACTTCAAGTCCTATAGGTGCTTCTGGGAACAAAATATATGATCTCTGTGTGATGGGACTAACACACTTCAAGTCCTATAGGTGCTTCTGGGAAGAAAATGTAGGTCTGTGTGATGGGACTAACACACTTCAAGTCCTATAGGTGCTTCTGGGAACAAAATATAGGTCTGTGTGATGGGACTAACACACTTCAAGTCCTATAGGTGCTTCTGGGAACAAAATATAGGATCTCTGTGTGATGGGACTAACACACTTCAAGTCCTATAGGTGCTTCTGGGAAGAAAATGTAGGTCTGTGTGATGGGACTAACACACTTCAAGTCCTATAGGTGCTTCTGGGAACAAAATATAGGATCTCTGTGTGATGGGACTAACACACTTCAAGTCCTATGGGTGCTTCTGGGAAGAAAATATAGGTCTGTGTGATGGGACTAACACACTTCCAGTCCTATAGGTGCTTCTGGGAAGAAAATATATGATCTCTGTGTGATGGGACTAACACACTTCAAGTCCTATGGGTGCTTCTGGGAAGAAAATATAGGTCTGTGTGATGGGACTAACACACTTCAAGTCCTATAGGTGCTTCTGGGAACAAAATATATGATCTCTGTGTGATGGGACTAACACACTTCAAGTCCTATGGGTGCTTCTGGGAAGAAAATATAGGTCTGTGTGATGGGACTAACACACTTCAAGTCCTATAGGTGCTTCTGGGAACAAAATATAGGTCTGTGTGATGGGACTAACACACTTCAAGTCCTATAGGTGCTTCTGGGAACAAAATATAGGATCTCTGTGTGATGGGACTAACACACTTCAAGTCCTATAGGTGCTTCTGGGAAGAAAATGTAGGTCTGTGTGATGGGACTAACACACTTCAAGTCCTATAGGTGCTTCTGGGAACAAAATATAGGATCTCTGTGTGATGGGACTAACACACTTCAAGTCCTATAAAAAACGAAGAAGGGGGGTTTTTAGCCAACCTATCGGACTATCACGGTACCTGAACGGATGTATGTCTCAATACCAAAGATTGATTCTAAATAGTTTTATTAACACATAATATACAAAAAACATATCATATATAAAAACAGTGGGGACCATTACAGTCCAAGGGTATACATATACAAATGGCTTATTGATAGATCAGAATGTTTAGACAAAACTCGCTGATTCAATGCTGGTTGACGCGTTTCGCTTAAAGCTTCTTCAGAACCAAAGCATAGCGGTTCATATATCTGTTGTATATATCAAGAAGACAAGGGGGTTATTCATGAGTGGATTGGCAGATATTATGTGTTCAAATCAATACATATATAGTATTAATATCACTATAAATAGTTCCAATAGGTGTATATGTTCTAAGATAAGGAAAGATAGCCTACCTTACAATTCCTTTTGGAAAGGTGGGGACTGGTATATGTCAGTAGAACCCAGTAGGTTATCTAAAAGTGAGTCTCTCGGGAAGACCGTCGAGAACTCGCCAAGTTTGGGGTATAAAGCCAGCAAACAGGGCATGGGCTGCAGGTGAGAAAGAAAAAAAAAAAAAGAGAGGAAGGAATCACTAAAGATTCTAGGATGGGGTTAATGGGTAACCAATCCCATATACATGTGGTATAGACACGTAGTGTATGTATTTCTAAAAGGAATACTCACATAAAAGGTGGACAAGTAAAGGGTAGTAATGATGGGACTTGGGTGTGCCGAATCGGCCAATGACAGAGTGGTATTGGTACGGGCAGATCTATAGTGCCGATGTCCTGTAATTAATAATAATAATAATAGTATAAACTGGTACAACTCCTAAAGGATAGATAGAAAGACATTCGCTTCCAGTTTCAAATAAAGCCCCCTGCATATACCTTAAGGATCCAATTGGGCCCTACTCGTAGGTCTCCTTGAAAAGTGGTAATTTCAGGAAATAACATAGACACTGTATGAGGTCCAGCATCACATGAATAAGCTGAAAATAGATAGGGGAAAAGAACGGAAAAGAATATATATATATATATAGATCTCCAGTATGCAATATCTAGAAACATATGTGGGATTACTACGAAGTATAATATTATATAAAAATCAGCCTTACTAATTCAAGAGACATACCTGGTAGCCACTTGTAAAGGAGGGGAACACCCCAGCTGGGAAGAATCACCAGCTCTGCAGGGTCAGACTCCAATGGCTGAATCCATTAGTTGCGGGCCCTTTATAAAAAAGGAAACAGAGCAGAGCTAATAATAAAGCTCATGTCAGAATTTAATGTATGCTAGGGGCTAATTAGTCCCAAAGGTAGCACCAGGAACAGTAGGGACAGCGTAAATGTCAGTAAACCTTTAGGAGAAAAATGTACCTGAACAGGGTATGGTGAGAACAGCTTCCCAGCACTCCATCTCAAACAACCATCTGATGGAGTGCTGGTTAAATAGTCTGCTTTGGCGCCAAAACTGGAGGTGGGAGGGAGCAGGCCGCCCCATAGGGCCAATCAAGAGATGATGGGAACAGCTGGAGGGGCCGTGAGAAAGGATTAAATGGTATACTGGTGCTGATACCGCTGGGCGCATGCGCCAGGTCAGGCTGAGGGGATAGGGTCCGCATATAAAGCGGCCCGTCCACCGCAGCCGAAAACGAAAGTACGCGCATGCGCGATGGGTAGTGCGCGCATGCGCAATGATGAAGCAAGAGTAATTCCCATTCTGAGCACACTAGTGAGCTGTGACTGAGTTCTAAGAATGGAGAAAAGGTCGGATATACAGTGGATCCTCCAGCAGGAGGTGAAGTCAGTTAGGTTTAATGACGGAGAAAGAAATGAAATGCAATAAGAAGCACTCATATTGTAAGCTTATACAAAGAGTATAAGAAATACAGGTATTGGGGATCGATAAGTATAAGAGAAAGTAAGGTATAAAAGCAAAAATTAAATTACAATGGTAGAGGGAAGGAGTTGATAAAAATAACTATAAATGAATAAAAATAAATATAAACATCAAAATAAATATAAAAAAAAAATAAATAAAAATAAAAATAAAAAATAAAAATAAACATGGAAAAATAAAAATAAAAATAAATATAAATAAAAAATAAGAAATAAAAATAAAGAGAAAAAGGAAAAAAAAAAAAAAAAAAAATAAAAAAAAAAAAAAAAAAAAAACAGGAATGAAGATAAAATCAAAATTAAAAATAAAAATAATATAAAGATGAAAAAAATAAAAATAAAAATAAAAATAAAAAATTAAATAATAAAATAAAAAAGAATGTGCAAGAAAATCGGAAAAAAAAATAGGCAAGAAAAGATAGAATGAGATGAAAGTAGGAATGATGATGAAATATTAAATATGAAGACACAGGGGCGAAGTATTAGAAATAATGAATATAAATGAAAATAAGAAAACAACAATTTCTCTTTGACACTGGCAGCCCATGTTCGAGATGGAAGATAGGGGATGAGCCTCCTCCGACGCCACCACCGCAACGCCTCCACCGAGGCACCTATGGTTGGGTAGAATTACCTTCCATATTGCCTGTTGAAATCCAAGCCAGAGGGAGATCGACAATGGCTCAATAGCCCACATGTTTGCTAGAATCATTATACCAATCTACAAGGTTGGAGTTCCATGTAGGTTCTCAATAAGGTAACCAGAACAACATAATCTTATTGACATTCCACTCAAGGTGATCCTCCCAGGTCCTCTATAAATAAAAAACATGGAGATCAGATACATATAGCATTGCATGTTGTATACATTAACAACAAATGTACATATCAAGGAAAGCCCAATTTATACATAAATAAAAAGAAAAAAATAAATAAATTAATTAATAATACTTCAAAATGTCTGCTTCATTATAGAGGGTCCACAGGCAGGTAGACCATACTGTACTGATGTAGCCCTCCAAATCAGTTGTCGGGGGTGGGGGAAGAAAAAGGTTCCCTATAAGGGTGAATGGGTATGTCCTAATTATAGGGGAAACAGGAGGATTAGTCAATCATTTTGGCCGGAGGGCCCCTGATTTGAACGAATCCATCCCTAGAATAGAGGAGGGAAGAGGGGAAGGCCAGAGTTTGGTATATACTGGGAGACATATTGGTATATACTAGGAGACAGATGGACAGGGGAGAGATGTTGATAGTAGTTATAGAAAAGGTCGGAAGCTGAGGGAATCATTCAAGCCAGGAGCCCGTAAGGCATTGAGCTTGAAGATCCATCTAGCTTCGCGCTGCAATAATTTTTTATCTATATTGCCTCCTCTGGGATCCTCCATCACATGCTCCAGGGCCGTAAAGCAGACCATAGAAGTGTCATTCTTGTGGTACAAGGCTACATGACGCCCTATTGGTGTATATAATAGATTCTTCCGTATATAATAAATGTGATCATAAATTCTCCTCCAGAAATTCCTGAACGTTTTGCCTACATAGAATGCTCCACATTTACAAAAAGCTATATAGACTATTCCTTTTGTTTGACAATTAGCTGAAAATCTAATGGTGTGTGTTTCTCCATTGGGGAGTATGTAGGATGAACCCTCCAACACCCAGTCGCAGTAGTCACAATCATGGCATTTAAACATTCCTGGGGTATCCACTTCGTGTTCCGAGTATCCTTGAAAGTGGGTATGTACCAACTTATCTTTCAAGGATTGGCATTTCTTATAGGTGATTTGGGGCATCGTCCCAATATATTTCCCTACAATCCTATCTCCTGTTAGGAGGTGCCAATGTTTCCCAATTATATTTCGTATTTCCTCATGATTACTTGAATATGTAGTTATAACACGAGTGGTATTTTCTTGTTTTCTATTGCGTTTGTCCCCGAAAAGCAGATCAGCTCTATCCTTATCCAAGGCTTTTTTAAAGGCCTTTTTTAGTATGGTATTGCTATAGCCCCGTGCCTGTAGCCGTATTTTCAATAGGTTGGCCTCTAGTCTAAAGGTTTCCTCTGTTGAGCAATTTCTCCTCAGACGTAAATACTGGGAATAGGGGATGCTTCTAATTAATGCTTGGGGATGTGAGCTACTTGCATGGAGGATGGTGTTTCCTGCCGTTTTCTTTCTATATAGGGATGTAGAGATTGTTCCATCTGCTTGTTTTTGTATTGTGAGATCCAAGAATGGTAATGTCTCCGAACTAAATTCCATCGTGAACTTAAGGTTGAAATCATTAATGGAGAGTGCTCTCATAAATTCCCTCAGGTTCTCCACGCTCGACTCCCATACCAAGAAAATGTCGTCGATGTATCTATACCAGCAAGATATGCTGGTCTGATACATCGATAGGTTGGGGTCGGTAAGTAGGGAACGCTCCCACCCCCCCAGGTACAAGTTAGCGTAGGATGGGGCACAACATGTCCCCATCGCTACTCCCTGTACCTGGAGGTAGTGGGAGTCGTCAAAGGAAAAGACATTCTTGGTTAGGATATGCTTTAATAACTCTAGTATGAATGTATTATAAGGTCTCCGTATCGGATCACTATCTCTAAAAAAGCTTTCCACTACCTTTAGTCCCAGAGAGTGGGGGATGCTACAGTAAAGAGCCTCTACATCAATTGCCACCAAAAGGCTGGTTGAGGAGACTTTTTTATTGTGCAGGACTCGTAGTAGCGCTAGAGTGTCCTGTAGATATGAGGGAAGTTGTATCACATAGGGACGCAAAAAGGCATCCACTAGTCTACTACCTTTTTCACTTTTAGCTCCTATGCCTGATATAATTGGGCGACCCGGTGGTTTATTGATATTTTTGTGAGTCTTAGGGAGTGCATAAAACCGCTCAACAGCCTCGCAAAATCTGGAGAGATTTGCGTACAAAGACCGATAGAGGACCAGTTACAAGTCATTAATTTATCATCAAAATCTTTATCACGAATGGAACTTGAGGTCCTGGGTTTAGGTCTAAGTTTCTGTCCCACATCTCAGACCAACAGCTTTGAGGTCGTCAAAGACCTAAACCTGTTTGCTAGAAGACTTACCTATAAATTTATGTTTGACGATGAAAGGAAAAAGAAAAAACAAGAGCTCATTGAGCGTGAAAAATGGAAGGGGTTTACAGTCAGAGACTTTCTTGCCTTGAAGGACTTAATGGACCTCCTAGATGAGAGTGAAGGATCCCAGGGTGGTCCTGCAGAGGGAGCTTCCCCGCCATGTCCGGGGGACCCCCCTCATGCAATTCCACCCAGAGAAATTCCTAAATTCATAAATAAATCCACCAACTTCCCCTCCCTTAAAACGAACCCTAGCATCTGGACTTTTCTACAACAAGTAACTAATGAAGTCAAAAAATTAGACTTCAGGTCTTTAAAAACAAAAAACTTAACGTCAGATCAACAACTGGTGATCTCCCAACTTCAAGACAACAAAGAAATTACAATAAAAATGGCGGATAAGGGAGGGAATGTAGTAATAATGGATACCACATATTATAGACAAATGTGTTTGGATATCCTCTCCAATGGAGACTGGTATTGTCTCATTTCATATGAGAGGATACTAACGTTCAATGGAGACTATGAAATCCTCATAACTCAAGCATTTAACGAGGGAATTATCGATAAAGACGTATTTGAGGCTCTCAAAACCTCCTATCCTAGAGTTCCATCCTTTTATGCACTCCCTAAGACTCACAAAAATATCAATAAACCACCGGGTCGCCCAATTATATCAGGCATAGGAGCTAAAAGTGAAAAAGGTAGTAGACTAGTGGATGCCTTTTTGCGTCCCTATGTGATACAACTTCCCTCATATCTACAGGACACTCTAGCGCTACTACGAGTCCTGCACAATAAAAAAGTCTCCTCAACCAGCCTTTTGGTGGCAATTGATGTAGAGGCTCTTTACTGTAGCATCCCCCACTCTCTGGGACTAAAGGTAGTGGAAAGCTTTTTTAGAGATAGTGATCCAATACGGAGACCTTATAATACATTCATACTAGAGTTATTAAAGCATATCCTAACCAAGAATGTCTTTTCCTTTGACGACTCCCACTACCTCCAGGTACAGGGAGTAGCGATGGGGACATGTTGTGCCCCATCCTACGCTAACTTGTACCTGGGGGGGTGGGAGCGTTCCCTACTTACCGACCCCAACCTATCGATGTATCAGACCAGCATATCTTGCTGGTATAGATACATCGACGACATTTTCTTGGTATGGGAGTCGAGCGTGGAGAACCTGAGGGAATTTATGAGAGCACTCTCCATTAATGATTTCAACCTTAAGTTCACGATGGAATTTAGTTCGGAGACATTACCATTCTTGGATCTCACAATACAAAAACAAGCAGATGGAACAATCTCTACATCCCTATATAGAAAGAAAACGGCAGGAAACACCATCCTCCATGCAAGTAGCTCACATCCCCAAGCATTAATTAGAAGCATCCCCTATTCCCAGTATTTACGTCTGAGGAGAAATTGCTCAACAGAGGAAACCTTTAGACTAGAGGCCAACCTATTGAAAATACGGCTACAGGCACGGGGCTATAGCAATACCATACTAAAAAAGGCCTTTAAAAAAGCCTTGGATAAGGATAGAGCTGATCTGCTTTTCGGGGACAAACGCAATAGAAAACAAGAAAATACCACTCGTGTTATAACTACATATTCAAGTAATCATGAGGAAATACGAAATATAATTGGGAAACATTGGCACCTCCTAACAGGAGATAGGATTGTAGGGAAATATATTGGGACGATGCCCCAAATCACCTATAAGAAATGCCAATCCTTGAAAGATAAGTTGGTACATACCCACTTTCAAGGATACTCGGAACACGAAGTGGATACCCCAGGAATGTTTTATTTTTTTTTTTTTTTTTTATTTTTTTTTTTTCCTTTTTCTCTTTATTTTTATTTCTTATTTTTTATTTATATTTATTTTTATTTTTATTTTTCCATGTTTATTTTTATTTTTTTTTTTTATTTTTATTTATTTATTTTTTATATTTATTTTGATGTTTATATTTATTTTTATTCATTTATAGTTATTTTTATCAACTCCTTCCCTCTACCATTGTAATTTAATTTTTGCTTTTATACCTTACTTTCTCTTATACTTATCGATCCCCAATACCTGTATTTCTTATACTCTTTGTATAAGCTTACAATATGAGTGCTTCTTATTGCATTTCATTTCTTTCTCCGTCATTAAACCTAACTGACTTCACCTCCTGCTGGAGGATCCACTGTATATCCGACCTTTTCTCCATTCTTAGAACTCAGTCACAGCTCACTAGTGTGCTCAGAATGGGAATTACTCTTGCTTCATCATTGCGCATGCGCGCACTACCCATCGCGCATGCGCGTACTTTCGTTTTCGGCTGCGGTGGACGGGCCGCTTTATATGCGGACCCTATCCCCTCAGCCTGACCTGGCGCATGCGCCCAGCGGTATCAGCACCAGTATACCATTTAATCCTTTCTCACGGCCCCTCCAGCTGTTCCCATCATCTCTTGATTGGCCCTATGGGGCGGCCTGCTCCCTCCCACCTCCAGTTTTGGCGCCAAAGCAGACTATTTAACCAGCACTCCATCAGATGGTTGTTTGAGATGGAGTGCTGGGAAGCTGTTCTCACCATACCCTGTTCAGGTACATTTTTCTCCTAAAGGTTTACTGACATTTACGCTGTCCCTACTGTTCCTGGTGCTACCTTTGGGACTAATTAGCCCCTAGCATACATTAAATTCTGACATGAGCTTTATTATTAGCTCTGCTCTGTTTCCTTTTTTATAAAGGGCCCGCAACTAATGGATTCAGCCATTGGAGTCTGACCCTGCAGAGCTGGTGATTCTTCCCAGCTGGGGTGTTCCCCTCCTTTACAAGTGGCTACCAGGTATGTCTCTTGAATTAGTAAGGCTGATTTTTATATAATATTATACTTCGTAGTAATCCCACATATGTTTCTAGATATTGCATACTGGAGATCTATTATATATATATATATTCTTTTCCGTTCTTTTCCCCTATCTATTTTCAGCTTATTCATGTGATGCTGGACCTCATACAGTGTCTATGTTATTTCCTGAAATTACCACTTTTCAAGGAGACCTACGAGTAGGGCCCAATTGGATCCTTAAGGTATATGCAGGGGGCTTTATTTGAAACTGGAAGCGAATGTCTTTCTATCTATCCTTTAGGAGTTGTACCAGTTTATACTATTATTATTATTATTAATTACAGGACATCGGCACTATAGATCTGCCCGTACCAATACCACTCTGTCATTGGCCGATTCGGCACACCCAAGTCCCATCATTACTACCCTTTACTTGTCCACCTTTTATGTGAGTATTCCTTTTAGAAATACATACACTACGTGTCTATACCACATGTATATGGGATTGGTTACCCATTAACCCCATCCTAGAATCTTTAGTGATTCCTTCCTCTCTTTTTTTTTTTTTTTTTTCTTTCTCACCTGCAGCCCATGCCCTGTTTGCTGGCTTTATACCCCAAACTTGGCGAGTTCTCGACGGTCTTCCCGAGAGACTCACTTTTAGATAACCTACTGGGTTCTGCTGACATATACCAGTCCCCACCTTTCCAAAAGGAATTGTAAGGTAGGCTATCTTTCCTTATCTTAGAACATATACACCTATTGGAACTATTTATAGTGATATTAATACTATATATGTATTGATTTGAACACATAATATCTGCCAATCCACTCATGAATAACCCCCTTGTCTTCTTGATATATACAACAGATATATGAACCGCTATGCTTTGGTTCTGAAGAAGCTTTAAGCGAAACGCGTCAACCAGCATTGAATCAGCGAGTTTTGTCTAAACATTCTGATCTATCAATAAGCCATTTGTATATGTATACCCTTGGACTGTAATGGTCCCCACTGTTTTTATATATGATATGTTTTTTGTATATTATGTGTTAATAAAACTATTTAGAATCAATCTTTGGTATTGAGACATACATCCGTTCAGGTACCGTGATAGTCCGATAGGTTGGCTAAAAACCCCCCTTCTTCGTTTTTTATATTCAAATTCAGGACGAGGTACCCCCCCCTGAGCTTTTCCACATTTTTCTATACACTTCAAGTCCTATGGGTGCTTCTGGGAAGAAAATATAGGTCTGTGTGATGGGACTAACACACTTCAAGTCCTATAGGTGCTTCTGGGAACAAAATATAGGATCTCTGTGTGATGGGACTAACACACTTCAAGTCCTATGGGTGCTTCTGGGAAGAAAATATAGGTCTGTGTGATGGGACTAACACACTTCAAGTCCTATAGGTGCTTCTGGGAAGAAAATATATGATCTCTGTGTGATGGGACTAACACACTTCAAGTCCTATGGGTGCTTCTGGGAAGAAAATATAGGTCTGTGTGATGGGACTAACACACTTCAAGTCCTATAGGTGCTTCTGGGAACAAAATATATGATCTCTGTGTGATGGGACTAACACACTTCAAGTCCTATGGGTGCTTCTGGGAAGAAAATATAGGTCTGTGTGATGGGACTAACACACTTCAAGTCCTATAGGTGCCTCTGGGAACAAAATATATGATCTCTGTGTGATGGGACTAACACACTTCAAGTCCTATAGGTGCTTCTGGGAAGAAAACGTAGGTCTGTGTGATGGGACTAACACACTTCAAGTCCTATAGGTGCTTCTGGGAACAAAATATATGATCTCTGTGTGATGGGACTAACACACTTCAAGTCCTATAGGTGCTTCTGGGAAGAAAATATAGGTCTGTGTGATGGGACTAACACACTTCAAGTCCTATAGGTGCCTCTGGGAACAAAATATATGATCTCTGTGTGATGGGACTAACACACTTCAAGTCCTATAGGTGCTTCTGGGAAGAAAATGTAGGTCTGTGTGATGGGACTAACACACTTCAAGTCCTATAGGTGCTTCTGGGAACAAAATATATGATCTCTGTGTGATGGGACTAACACACTTCAAGTCCTATAGGTGCTTCTGGGAAGAAAATATAGGTCTGTGTGATGGGACTAACACACTTCAAGTCCTATAGGTGCTTCTGGGAACAAAATATATGATCTCTGTGTGATGGGACTAACACACTTCAAGTCCTATAGGTGCTTCTGGGAAGAAAATGTAGGTCTGTGTGATGGGACTAACACACTTCAAGTCCTATAGGTGCTTCTGGGAACAAAATATAGGAGCTCTGCCTGCCTGCCACGAACACACTACAAGTCCTATAGGTGCTTCTGGGAACAAAATATAGGAGCTCTGCCTGCCTGCCATGAACACACTACAAGTCCTATAGGTGCTTCTGGGAACAAAATATAGGAGCTCTGCCTGCCTGCCACGAACACACTACAAGTCCTATAGGTGCTTCTGGGAACAAAATATAGGAGCTCTGCCTGTCTGCCACGAACACACTACAAGTCCTATAGGTGCTTCTGGGAACAAAATACAGGAGCTCTGTTTGCTGCCAGTGCCTGCCTGTCACGAACACACTACAAGCCCCTCTTTCTAAATCAATCTTTCTAAATGAATCTATCTAACTCAATCTCTCTAAGTAAATCTCTCTAACTAACTAAATCCAGCAGAGTGACACAGAACGATCCTGCTCTATCTACGCCGGAACAGCATGTGACCGGCGCAGACGGCGTGGCGGCCTTTTATAAGAGGGGGCGTGTACTAAAGCCCCTGAGCTGTAATTGGCTACAGGCGTCCTGCCTGTAGCCAATTATGGCTCTTCGAGTTTCCGGCGCTGTGATTGGCCAAGCATGCGGGGTCACAGTGCATGCTTGGCCAATCATCAGCCAGCAATGCACTGCGCCGGCCGCGCCGGCCGCAATGCATTGCGGGGCCGCTCGCATCACACGAATGTGATGCGAACGGCCCAAATAGTTCTGGGCTCGCCGATCGAGCGAACGCCCGGTGCTCGATGCGAACATGGGTTCGCATCGAGCACCGGGCCCATCCCTAATTGTCTCCCCCCCTCTGGAAGTCGTTACATCAGACGCCAGTCTGGAAGGATGGGGGGCTCACTACCTTCAGCATGCAGTACAAGGCCGCTGGCCGTTCAGAGCGCGGGACCTTGTCTCCAATGTTTTGGAGATGAGGGCAGCATTTCAGGCCCTTCTAGCCTTCAGTCCTCTTTTGAGAGGAAAACATGTCCTCTTAAAGATGGACAACAAGGTAGCTATTGCCTATATCAACAGACAGGGGGGCACCAGGAGCTCCTCCATGCTGCAGGAGGTGCGCCCTGTGATGGAATGGGCACAACAAAACCTTCTGGATCTGAGGGCAGCCTACATTCCGGGTGCCGAGAACATACTGGCAGACTCTCTCAGCAGGGACTTCATCTCCAACAACGAGTGGTCCCTGAGCCCTCAAGCTTTCACCCTCATTGTCCAGACCTGGGGTCTCCCCGACATAGACCTGGCCGCGACCCCAGCAAACGCAAAATGCCGGAGGTTTCTGTCGAGGACCCCCTTCCCTGCTGCGGAGGGCACAGACTGTCTCCAGCACCCATGGGAGTTTCACCTGGGCTATATTTTCCCCCCGACCCCCCTGATTGCGAGATTCCTCCTGAAACTCAAGAGAACGACAGCACTGGTAGTGGCAGTAATTCCATTCTGGCCCAGGAGGCCGTGGTTCACCACCCTCCTGCAGCTGAACACAGCAGACCCTCTCCCCCTCCCGATGTGAGCTGATCTGCTCTCCCAAGGTCAGCTGCTCCACCCCAACCCGGGGAAGCTGCACCTGATGGCCTGGAAACTGAGAGGGCTAGGTATCTAGACCAGGGCTGCTCCCAGAGGGTAATCAATACACTGCTCCAGGCTAGAAAACCCACCACGAACACTACCTACCGGAGGGTGTGGGAGAAGTTCGTTTCTTTCGCCCATCAGGAAGGCTGGGATCCATCCTCCCTACTGACATCCCAGGTCTTAGAGTTCCTGCAATCGGGCCTGGACAAAGGCCTCGGCTCCAGCACTCTGAAGGTGCAGGTCTCAGCACTATCCGCCCTGACCGGGGTTAGGTGGACACAGGATCCTCTCATTATCCAGTTCCAGAGAGCATGCCTCAAGTTAAGACCACCCAGGAAGCCTTCATTTCCAGCCTGGGATCTATCGGTCGTTCTGGAAGCTCTATCCAAGGAACCATTCTTCCCACTAGACAATATCTCCCTTTGGGACCTCACACTAAAGGTTACTTTCCTTATAGCGATAACCTCAGCAAGAAGGGTCTCGGAGATACAGGCCCTGCTAGCGAAGGATCCCTACCTGGTCATATACCCGGACAGGGTAGTCCTGAGACCCTCGGACCGCCTGATTCCCAAGGTATCCTCATCCTTCCATTTCAATCAGGAAATTAGCCTACCAGCCCTTACCACAGACCAGGGCGATTCTCACCCCCTGGACGTCAAGTGCAACATCCTGGCCTACCTTTCCGCTTCCAAACCCATCAGGAAGTCAGAAAACCTGCTGGTTATCCCTCATGGCTTCAGGAAAGGCCAGGCAGCATCGGCCCGTACTATTGCCTCTTGGCTAGTCAAGTCCATCAAGAAGGCCTACTCACTCAGCACAATACAAATTCCTGACGGCTTAAGGGCACACTCCACCAGGGCAGTGGCGACCTTGTGGGCAGCCTACTGTAGAGTCTCGGCGGAAACCATCTGCAGAGCCGCCACCTGGTCCTCCAGGAATACTTTCATCTCCCACTACAGAGTGGACTCTGCATGCCTAACAACTACAGATTTCGGAAAATCAGTTATCCGAGCCAATTCCTCTATTCCTTGCCAATAAACTTATCCTTACTTGCATATTCCCACCCTGTCTGCGAGTTACTCCCCAAGGTATATGCTGCCATGATGCGACAGAAAAACGGAAAATTGTATACTTACCTTTCCGTAATTTTCCTTTCCTGTCGCATCTCCATGGCAGCATACTTTGCCCACCCTTTTCTTTCCGTTTTTAGAAGGTGATTCATATATACAGAGAATACCGGGGCGGGGGGCCGTATCACCATTTTATAGTTACGTGGTCCTATCAGGTTGTGGAGGCAGAGTCACAACCCAAGGTATATGCTGCCATGGAGATGCGACAGGAAAGGAAAATTACGGAAAGGTAAGTATACAATTTTCCGTTTTCCTGACGCATCTTCATGGCAGCGTACAGATGCCCACCCTTCTAAGGTGATAGATACAGAGAATGCTACGGTGGGTCCTCTTACAATTTATAGCTATTCAGTCCTATCAGGTTGGGGGGCAGAGTCACAACCCAAATGTGTCCTGCCATGAAGATGCGACAGGAAAGGAAAATTACGGAAAGGTGAGTATACAATTTTGATTTTTTTCGCCATTTTACAGGCACACACCATTTTGAAAACTGACATACTTGGTATTTATTTACTTAGCACTACCTCATCTTTTATTTTGTAAGTAAAATTGTGTTTATGTGCGCTAAAGTTCATTTTAGTGTATTTTTTTCCTGAAAATATATATTTGCTAAAGAATTGCGCAAATATCATGCAACATAAAAAAATTACAGCTACCATCTCTATTTTATAGCCCCTCTGCATTTAGAAAATATATAATGTTCTGGGGGGTTAAATTTATTTTATATCCAAAAATACTGATTTCAACACGTGTATGAAAAACAAAGAAATTTACTACTGAGGGGACATGGTTAACTAAACCTTGTTTGCACAAAATATTGAGAAACAATGTCGACGTTCTTTTCAAAATGCTAGTTGTCTGGCTATTTTGTTAATTAACCACCTCAGTACTGATCACTTTCACCCCCTTCCTGCCCAGGTAATTTTTTTAGCTTTCAGCGCTGTTGCATTTTGAATGACAATTGCGCAGTCATGCAACACTGTACCCAAATTATTTTTTTTATTTTTTTATTCCCACAAATAGCGCTTTCTTTTGGTGGTACTTAATCACTGCTGGGATTTTTATTTTTTACAAAAAAAGAAAAAAAAGACTGAAAATGTTGAAAAAAAAATAAGTTTTTCTTATTTTCTGTCAGTAATTTTGTAAATAGGTAATTTTTCTCCTTCACTGATGTGCGCCGATGAGGTCAGTGTCATTAGTACAGTGACAGTGCATATTTTTAGCACTGATCACTGTATTCGTGTCACTAGTCCCCAAAAAAGTGTCACTTAAGGCCCATACACACGATCAGACTTTTTGACAACAAACATGCAAATTAGCTGTTTTGGACCAACATCCGATCGTGTGTACGCTCCATCGGACCAACTTTTTCAGTTTTCATCGGACTTTTGTTGGCTGTGCGAGAGGACCAACTTTCTGCCAACAAAAGTCCGATGGAGCAAAGTCCAACCGTGTGTACACAAAACCATCGGATTTTTGTACAAAGTACAAACACGCATGCTCAGAACCAATGAAAAAGATCAGACAACAATACAGAAGTTGACCAAAGGTGGTGCTGGAGTATTTGACCGTCCTCTTTTGAAGTGACGTCAGTACGTTGAAACGTCACTACGTTCGTGTTTGTTGCCTAAAAAGTCTGATCGTGTGTATGCAATACAAACTTGGGGCCAACGCCCTTTGTACAAAAATCCAGGGGAAAGTTGGTACAAAGTCCGATCGTGTGTATGAGGCTTAAGTGTCCAATTTATCCACCACAATGTCGAAGTGCCTCTATAAGTCGCTGATCGCTGCCATTACTAGTAAAAAAAAATTAAAATAAACAAAGATTCCGTAAATCAATTTCGTAGTTTGTAGACGCTATATATATATATATCTTTTGTGCAAACCAATCAATATACGCTTATTATTGGGATTTTTTTTTTTACCAAAAATATGTAGCAGAATACATATTGGTCTAAGTTGATGAAGAAATTGGATATTTTAAAAAAATGTATTGGATTTGTTTTATAGCAGAAAGCAAGAAATATTGTTTTTTTTTTCAAAACTGTTTTTGTTTATAGTGCAAAAAATAAAAAACGCATTGGAGATCAAATACCACCAAAAGAAAGCTCTATTTGTGGGGAAAAAAGTACATAAAATTTATTTGGGTACAGCATCGCACAATTGTCAGTTAAAGCAATGCAGTGCCGTATCGCAAAAAATGGCCTGGTCATTAGGGGGGTAAACCATCCAGAGCTCAAGTGGTTAAAAAAGCAGCTGATGTTGTTTCTTGTGACTGTTTGCTGTACTGCTTGTCTTTTGCCACTAGAGGATGCTCACACTCACATTTTTTTTCTATTTTTAGAAGTATAATTTAGGTGTTATATGAGAATTTAACCATGTTAGAGTATTTCTTAAAAGAGAATTCCAAAGAAAGAAATAAAAAAAGAAAGAACAAGAAAAAAGACATGAACCTATACTGCAAAAAAAAAAGCATTGCGACTGCGATCAGAATATTAGTTCATGCTCCAGCAGACTTTTCCTCCTACTCAGGTTTGTACTGAGCTATAAAGTCGATGAACCGCAGCGCTCACTCTGATGCTCAATAATGTTTCTAGTGATGCTGCTCTTCTCGAGCGGGGAATCTCCAAATCACTATAAAGACAAAAAGGAGGGGGCAAACGCAGCGGCGGTGCATGCATAGAGGGCGCAGGAGCGCGGCCCCCTCTCTCCTGCACAGCTCTATCACCAATAGATAGATTAATGCATTGCATGAATCTATCTATTGTCACCGCTGCCGCCCCCTATTCAGGTGTCCGGCCCCTTGTCGGGCGCCGGGCATCTGAATGACAGCAGGGGGGGGGGTGTTTTTGTAAGCGCCCTATTAGAGCTGTAAGCACTAATAGGCGACCTGATTAGAGCGGTGTGCTCTAATAGGCTTCCATAAGTGTAAACAGTGGGCGCAATGCTGTGTGTTCGCTGTTTACACAGTATTCTGTTAGAGAAGCGAATACATCGACTCCCTAACACAGACCCGCATCTCAGCCAATCAGGTTGCCGGGTCTGCTGTGGGCATAGTGGCAGCATTTGAGGCATAATGGCAGCACTTGGGGCACAGTGGCAGCGTTAGATGGGCACAGTGGCAGCGTTTGGAGCACAGTGGCAGCATTTAATGGGCACAGTGGCAGCATTTGAGGCACAATGGCAGCACTTGGGGCACAGTGGCAGCGTTAGATGGGCACAGTGGCAGCGTTAGATGGGCACAGTGAGGCTGTTTGTTTGCGCCCCCCAAAAAAATTTGAGCACCAGCCGCCACTGGGCAAACGCCTCGTGCAATACCTTTAACACTAATTAGTATTTATTTTTTTAATTTTTTTAATTCATTGTTTTTTTTACAACTTTCATAACAACGTATTGGGGTTATCAAGTATTATAACATTTAGTGCCTTCAGGAGTGGAAGCAACGTTCAATAGGTTAAGTCAACAAATTTATACAATAACCTAAATAGGGTAACAGTGCCGGACAAGGTTTGCAAGTGCAGGGGTGAGCTAGTTACGGACGTCAGGGAGTCTCATAGATTCTTTTTGTAGTTCAGGGGAAAGGGACTCAGATGTGTCCAATGAGTTGGATAGCCTAAGGATACTTAGAGAGATTATAAGGTCCCGTTTGAGGTACCAGTCTGTGTATCGGAAACGGTTGCATATCTTTTTGTATCTTTTCTTGGGAAAACATATGTTCCATAAGGGCCAGTTCACACCATAGAAACGCAGTCCGGATGCGTTCCAGGTGCTTTTCTGCATGCGCGTTTTTTGATGCGTTTTTGATGCAGTCCAGTGCTTTTTTTTTTTCCCCCCCTTTTTTTTCTTAACCTTAAGGGCCAGTTCACACCAGATGCAGTTCCATGCAGTTCTGTGCAGTTCTGTTTTTTCTGCACCAATACAGTCAGTTCCGGTCAGTTTCTGCACCAGAAACTGACTGCATGGTGTGAACTAGAGCCATTGGAATACATGATAAACACTGTGCATGCATTTTTAGTGCAGAAAAAAAGCACACAGAACTGAACGGAACTGCGTCTGGTGTGAACTGGCCCTAAATAAGGACAAGTGTGTTGCAGTGCGTTTTTTGGTGCATTTAGGTGTGTTCCGGTGCGCTCCAGTGCATTTTTGATGCGTTTTACAGCGTTCCAGTACAGTCCAGTGCATAAAAAATGCAGCATGTTCTACTTTTTTTTCTGGAACGCACTGAAAATGACTGCACTGGTGTGAACTATGCTATTGAAAACCATATAACCTACTTTTCATGCGTTTTTGATGCATAAAAAAAACGCACTGGACTGCATGTGGTGTGAACTGGCCCTAAATCTGCGACACCTCATGAAAAATTGTGAGGTAGAATGAAAGTTTAATGAAATAGTGTCCAATCCTTAAAAGGTAGAAAAGTGACACAAGGGCTTTTTTCACTGCCTGTAGATTTGGCGGTGTTTCTTTGATCCATTGTGCCATGATTATCCTACATGCCACCAGGAGGCAGCTATGTGCCCAGTGATAAATCTGTAGTGTGGATATAGGTGGTACGTGTCCAAACAAGCAAATTTGGTGATCCCTTGGGATCCGTACTTTAGCGATCTTGTATATAAATTTCAGTATGGAGTCCAAGTGCGTAATAATGGCTGGACATTCCCAGAGGCGATGTATCAGTGTAGGACGCAGTGCGAAGCACTAGTGGCAGCGCTCCTGATCAGGATCTGCTTTGTTAATGCGGAAAGGATAATATGCTCTATGTACAATCTTAAATTGTGTTTCTCTCCATGTTTCAGAAAACACCAATTAGTATTTATTGAAAAAAGCCAAAGACATGCTCTCAAACATGAGATGATTAAAAGCATATCATTAACAACTCCAGTATCGGGGATAACAAATCTCTGCAATTGGAAAACTGACGTGTTTCGGGAGACAAGCTCCCTTCCTCAGAGCTGATCTAACTTGTTGGGGCCACCATTTAAAGCTGAGTTCCACTCAAAAGTGGAAGCTTCACTTGTTTGCTTCCTCCCCCCCCCCCTTCCGGTGCCACATTTGGCACCTTTTGGGTGGGGGGGCGGGTACCTGTTTTTGACAGGCACCCTTCCCCACTTCCGGGAGACCTGGCTGCGGCGAGGTCCCATAGAAGTTTGGCTCCCCTCCTCCTTCCTCCGCCACCAGGCCAGTTAGAAAGCACAGCGCGCTTCACGCATGCGCAGTTGGGGTTTCCCTTACCATGAATGTCGGCGGTGGTACCAAAGAGCCAATCGGAAAATCGGCTGGGGTGCCAACATCGTGAGTTACCTGGACAGGCGAGTGAGTCAGCAGCTACAGTATTTGTAGCTGCTGACTTTTCATTTTTGGAGGAGGGCTGGTTTAACTGCTTTAAATACTGTTAGAAAGCCTGGGTTCCTCCCCTCCACCAGCCCCGCTGGGCGGGGCCAACGCATTCAAATGCATCAAAAATATAAACAACATCAAAGGAGTGTCTACAATTGCCCCTGTGCTACATACAGTGTCCTGGGAGCTTTGGCAGGGGGGACAGATCTATGCATGGCTGTCTTTTCTTTAATATAATGATGTGGTGATGATCTTGTGCAGTTTGCAATATCTAAAAAAAAAAAAAAAAAACACACATTACAAATATTCCTTATAAGTCCTTCTCTCCTGCTCAGCGTCTACTTAGTGGGGAGACATACTTAGGCTGCATAATACATATGGGTGCATGCAGTCCCTGGAACACACACCATTTATCTTCTCCCTAACATGCTTCTTGTGCCTGTTTGCTGTACTGCTTGCCCTTTGCCACTAGAGGATGCTCACACTCTATTTTCTCTAAATAGAAGTATAATTTAGGTGCTATATGAGAATTAATGATGCTAGACAAGTATTTCTTAAAAGAGAATTCCAAAGAAAGGAAGAAAAAAATAAAAAATAAAACCAAAAACATGAACCTATACTGCAAAAATATTTTTTGCAGCCTACAAAGCAACTGAAATCAGAATATTAGCTCAGGCTCCAGCAGGCTTTTTCTCCTACTCAGGTTTGTACTGCGCTTGAGGTACGAAGCTAGAGAAAGTATCAATGGACTCCAAGTGCACATTTGTGCTCCACTCAGAACTAAAAGTCCCTTCACAGATCTGAACTAGACGGGAACCAGCAGGGAGAAAAAAACTCAGGATTCTGTAAGTGAGAGCAGTTTGAGGGTGGGGGACATGAACTCTGACCATGTTTCATGTTACATGTAAAATGTGGGTGTACATAAAACATGTGTCAGAAAGATGGACTAAGCTTTTAAGTGTATTAGGCATCGAGCACAAAAGTGCTGACCCTGCACTCTGCGTTACTGACTCTTGACTTTGCACACTACATTACTGACTCCTGAACCCTTTCTGCATTACTGACTCTGCTCCCTGCATTAACGACTCCTGAACCCTTCACCCTGCATTACTGACTCCGCTCCCTGCATTACTGACTCCCGAACCCTTCCTGCATTACTGACTCTGCTCCCTGCATTAACGACTCCTGAACCCTTCATTACTGACTCTGCTCCCTGCATTAACGACTCCAGAACCCTTCATTACTGACTCTGCTCCCTGCATTAACGACTCCTGAACCCTTCATTACTGACTCTGCTCCCTGCATTAACGACTCCAGAACCCTTCATTAGGGATGAGCCGAACACCCCCGGGTTCGGTTCGAACCAGAACCTTCGAACGGACCGAAAGTTCGCGCGAATTTTCGAACCCTATACGTTATAATGGACGCGAACGTTCGAAATCAAAAGTGCTAATTACAACGGCCAATATGCATGTTAATGTCATAAAACAGGTTTGGGGACCCGGGTCCTGCCCCAGGGGACATATATCAATGCAAAAAGAACTTTTAAAAACTAACGTTTTTTCGGGAGCAGTCATTTTAATGATGCATAAAGTGAAAAAAAAAAAGTGACATTTTCCTTTAAATATGGTACCTGGGGGGTGTCCAAAGTATGCCTGTGAAGTGGCATGTGTTTCCCGTGTTTAGAACTGTCCTTGCACAAAATGACATTTGTAAAGGAAAAAAAGAAGCCATTTAAAACCACTTGCGGCTTTAGGTTTGATCTTAAGTAGAATCTGAACAGGTACATTATGAAGTGTAGCTCCATCCCAAAAAAATCTATTTTTAAGCTTTTTGGAGAACATAGGGAGGGGTTATCACCCCTGTAACATTTGCTGTCTTTGCACATCTGTTCAGAACATGTCACCTCACTTTCCGTCCCAATGATAAATGTTTTTGGAAAAGTGGGGTTTTAATTGAAACAAGGATTGGTGATAAAGTATCAGTAGAGAGGAGATACCTTTTTCCCAAATTAAATCTAACAGGATAGAATTTCCCTTCCTAGGGGTAGATTTCCTCTCACTTCCTGTTTTCTCTTTCCATTTGCAAGTAGGAGTCGTTTGTAAGTTGGATGTTTGAAAGTAGGGGCCTGGCGTATATACTCTGCAGAAATTTGCCCTATTAGATGTTGGTGTAGCCACAAGACTGGTGGGCACAGGAATGGGCCCTGCTATGAGTTAATAGATCAAGATTTGTAATTGCATGCACCTGTTGAACAGGGCAGAAAAATTGGGGGTGGTGGTGGTGGTGGTGGTGGTGGACGGTTTTGCCACAAGACTGTAAGCTCTCACAGTTACTCTTGGTGGGCGCAGGAATGGGCCCTGCTGTGAGTTATTAGATCAAGATTTGTAATTGCAAGCACCTGATGAACAGGGCAGAAAAATTGGGCCTTTGGCGGTGGTGGTGGACGGTGTTGCCACAAGACTGTAGGCCCTCATAGTTACTCTTGGTGGGCGCAGGAATGGGCCCTGCTGTGAACTATTAGATCAAGATTTGTAATTACCCGCCCCTGTTAAAAAGGGGCTGAAAAATTGTGCCTTAGGCACTGGTGCTGGTGCCACAACACTGCAACCCCTCACAGAGACTGTACTTGGAGCACAGCAGTCACACGTGTTGCGAAGCATTTTTTTAAAAAATTGTAAGTACACGCCCCTGTTAAACAGGGGCTGAAAAATTGTGCCTTAGGCACTGGTGCTGGTGCCACAACACTGCAACACGGCCCTCACAGAGACTGTACTTGGAGCACAGCAGTCACACGTGTTGCGAAGCATTTTTTTAAAAAATTGTAAGTACACGCCCCTGTTAAACAGGGGCTGAAAAATTGTGCCTTAGGCACTGGTGCTGGTGCCACAACACTGCAACACGGCCCTCACAGAGACTGTACTTGGAGCACAGCAGTCACACGTGTTGCGAAGCATTTTTTTTTTAAAAATTGTAAGTACACGCCCCTGTTAAACAGGGGCTGAAAAATTGTGCCTTAGGCACTGGTGCTGTGGCATGGATCATTGAGGAGGAGGAAGAGGATAGTCAGTGAACATAAGAGGACAGTCACTCAGCATCAGCATAGGCAGTCTTGAAGGGATGTGACATTAAAAATTATTCGGTTATATCCGCCTCAGGTGCCTGGTAGCTGGTGGTGATCCAAGACTGATTCATTTTGATGAATGTCAGTCGATCAACCGAGGCGGTGGACAGGCGCACCCTATGATCAGTCACAAATCCTCCAGCAGCACTGAATGTGCGTTCGGAAAGAACGCTGGAGGCAGGACAGGCCAGTAGCTCAATTGCATACTGTGCAAGCTCTGGCCAGTGATCCATCCTCAGGACCCAGTAAGCCAGAGGATTTTCGGTGGGAAAGGTGTCCAAGTCTGACCTTGCCCCAAGGTATTCCTGCACCATGTATATCAGACGCTGGCGATGGTTGCTGGAACCGATCATACCTTGGGGCTGCGGACTAAAAAATTGTCTGAACGCATCGGTCAGACGTCCACCTTCCCCACCGCTCCTTCTGCCACTGACCGAAGCCTCAGCAACTCGTCGCCCAGGACCAGGAGTTTGTAGCCTCCCAGTTTCTGGGAACGCGTTGCACAGACCTTTCTGCAAGGCCTCCCTGAGATGTCTCATCCTCTGCTCCCTCTGCGACGGCAAGATAAGGTCCGCAACCTTACCCTTGTACCGCGGATCAAGGAGAGTGGCCAGCCAGTAATGGTCCCTCTCCTTGATCCGAAGAACACGAGGATCCTTCCGCAGGCTTTGCAGGATCAGGGAGGCCATGCAGCGTAGGTTAGCTGAGGCATTCGGTCCGGAGTCTTCTGGGTCACTGAGGATGACATGATCGCCAGCCACCTCCTCCCAGCCACGTACAAGTCCACTGGCTTGTTGGGACTGTACATCATCCCTAAAAGACTGCTGCTGCTGATGCTGAGTGCCAGGCTCCACCTCCATGCTCACACAATCCTCCTCCTCCTCCTCCTCCTCCTCCTCCTCTCATCCTCTTCCTGTGTGATGGGTGGGACAGAAGGAACACTGTCCGGATAAAGGGGGCCTTGAGAGGCAAGGAAGTCCTCCTCTTCCTGCCTCTGTTCTGCCTCAAGTGCCCTGTCCATTATCCCACGCAGCGTATGCTCCAACAGGTGGACAAGAGGGACAGTGTCACTGATGCATGCACTGTCACTGCTCACCATCCTCGTGGCCTCCTCAAATGGTGAGAGGACAGTGCATGCATCCCTGATCATGCTCCACTGACGTGGGGAAAAAAACCCAAGCTCCCCTGACCCTGTCCTGGTGCCGTAGTCGCAAAGGTACTCATTGATGGCCCTCTGCTGCGTGTGCAGTCGCTGCAGCATGGCCAACGTTGAGTTCCACCTGGTGGGCATGTCAGATATTAGGCGGTTCTTGGGCAGGTTCAGCTCCTTTTGCAGCTCAGTCAGCCGAGCACTGGCATTATAAGATCGGCGGAAATGCACACAGACTTTCCTGGCCTGCCTCAGGACATCCTGTAAGCCTGGGAACCTGCCCAAGAACCGCTGCACCACCAGGTTGAGGACGTGAGCCATGCAGGGCACATGGGTGAGCTGCCCCTGTCGCAGGGCGGAGAGGAGGTTGGTGCCATTGTCAGAAACGACCATTCCTGGCTTAAGCTGACGTGGCGTCAACCACCTCTCGGCCTGCCCCTGCAGAGCTGCCAGAACCTCTGGCCCAGTGTGGCTCCTGTCCCCCAAACACACCAGCGCAAGCACGGCATGGCATCTTTTTGCCTGCGTACTTGCGTAGCCCCTTGTACGCCTACGGAGCACCGCTGGTTCCAAGGACAGAGCACTGGAGGAAGAAGAAGAGGAGGGGGTGGAGGAGAGAGGTGTGTCACAACCAGTAGCAGTAGTCGCGTTTTGGAGGCGTGGTGGCGGAACAACCTCCAACACTACTGCACCTTGTCCTGCATCCCTCCCAGCTGCCAATAGAGTGACCCAATGGGCCGTGAAAGAAAGGTACCGTCCCTGTCCATGCCTGCTGGACCATGAGTCAGCGGTAATATGCACCTTACCGCTGACCGCCCTGTCCAGCGAGGCATGGACATTGCCCTCCACATGCCGGTAGAGAGACGGAATCGCCTTCCGCGAGAAAAAGTGGCGTTTGGGAACCTGCCACTGAGGAACCGCACATTGAACAAACTCACGGAAGGGGGCCGAGTCTACCAACTGAAAAGGCAGCAGTTGAAGTGCTAGCAATTTAGCAAGGCTAGCATTCAACCGCTGGGCATGTGGATGGCTGGGAGTGTACTTCTTTCTACGGTCCAGCAGCTGGGGCAGGGAAATTTGCCTGCTGCATTCGGACGTCGGTGTACTGCAAGTACTTGGTTGTGACACACCGAATTCTACACCTTCAGTCCTCTCAGAGCAGCTTTCAGAGAGGACTGAAGGTGTAGTGGGGATGGAGATCCCAGCTGAGGAGGAGCAAGGAGAGGTCCGCTTAGTTCTTTGGTGTGGGTCTTTTATGTGTGCCTGCCAACGAGCTGCATGGCAGGTCGCCATATGTCTGGTCATGCTTGTCGTGCCCAAGCGGCTGATGTTTTGGCCACGCGAGATACGCTTGAGACAAATATTGCAAATAGCAGTGGTGCGATCTGCTGCACTCGTCTCAAAAAAGGCCCACACCAAAGAACTTTTCTGATAACGTGCAGAGGCAGCGCCCTGCACAGGCGGAGCTCTGCGGTGTTGTACAGTTGCTGTGCTGGCCTCTACCTGGCCTCCAGGGGGCATCCTGCCTCGTTGGACATGTGACGCCGCATCCTCCTCCTCCTCGTCCTCCTCCTCATCCTCTCTCCCTTGAGGCACCCACGTGGAGTCAGTGACCTCATCATCCCCTCCCTCTTCACCACTAGAGCAAACCTGGCAGTAAGCTGCAGCTGGTGGAACTGTACTGCCAGATTCCTCAAGCTGGGTATCGTCATCCGAGCCTTCGAATCGTTGGGCATCCTCCTGGAGCATGTACCCAACACTGTGCTCAAAGAGTTCGGGGGACTCCTCAGGAGGACATGGTGGGTCTAGGGAAGGGGTGGCTGATGATGCTCTGTCAGTACCCTGAGCCTGGGTGAGAGAGGATGAGGAGGATGAGGAGGGCTTGGTCATCCATTCTACCAAGCCTTCAGCATGATGCGGCTCCACATGTCCAGCTGCCGAAAACAAAGACGCGCGTGTCCCATGGCCACGTGCTGATGACGATGCACGACCACGTCCACGTCCACGGCCACGTCCACTAGAAACAGAGACTGTCTGCCCTGTGTTCTTGGCTCTGCACGCTCTGCCTCCCCTTGGCGGTCTTCCAGCCATTGTAGTCGGTAGTCCTGTGGGTGCTGCTGAGAAGAAAATATAGGAGCTCTGTGTGATGCCACTAACACACTAGAAGTCCTATAGGTGCTTCTGCAAAGAAAATATAGGAGCTCTGTGTGATGCCACTAACCCACTAGAAGTCCTGTGGGTGCTGCTGAGAAGAAAATATAGGAGCTCTGTGTGATGCCACTAACACACTAGAAGTCCTATGGGTGCTTCTGCAAAGAAAATATAGGAGCTCTGTGTGATGCCACTAACACACTAGAAGTCCTGTGGGTGCTGCTGAGAAGAATATATAGGAGCTCTGTGTGATGCCACTAACACACTAGAAGTCCTGTGGGTGCTGCTGAGAAGAAAATATAGGAGCTCTGTGTGATGCCACTAACACACTAGAAGTCCTATGGGTGCTTCTGCAAAGAAAATATAGGAGCTCTGTGTGATGCCACTAACACACTAGAAGTCCTGTGGGTGCTGCTGAGAAGAAAATATAGGAGCTCTGTGTGATGCCACTAACACACTAGAAGTCCTATAGGTGCTTCTGCAAAGAAAATATAGGAGCTCTGTGTGATGCCACTAACACACTAGAAGTCCTGTGGGTGCTGCTGAGAAGAAAATATAGGAGCTCTGTGTGATGCCACTAACACACTAGAAGTCCTGTGGGTGCTTCTGCAAAGAAAATAGAGGAGCTCTGTGTGATGCCACTAACACACTAGAAGTCCTATAGGTGCTTCTGCAAAGAAAATATAGGAGCTCTGTGTGATGCCACTAACACACTAGAAGTCCTGTGGGTGCTGCTGAGAAGAATATATAGGAGCTCTGTGTGATGCCACTAACACACTAGAAGTCCTATGGGTGCTTCTGCAAAGAAAATAGAGGAGCTCTGTGTGATGCCACTAACACACTAGAAGTCCTGTGGGTGCTTCTGCAAAGAAAATAGAGGAGCTCTGTGTGATGCCACTAACACACTAGAAGTCCTATAGGTGCTTCTGCAAAGAAAATATAGGAGCTCTGTGTGATGCCACTAACACACTAGAAGTCCTGTGGGTGCTGCTGAGAAGAATATATAGGAGCTCTGTGTGATGCCACTAACACACTAGAAGTCCTATGGGTGCTTCTGCAAAGAAAATAGAGGAGCTCTGTGTGATGCCACTAACACACTAGAAGTCCTGTGGGTGCTTCTGCAAAGAAAATAGAGGAGCTCTGTGTGATGCCACTAACACACTAGAAGTCCTGTGGGTGCTGCTGAGAAGAATATATAGGAGCTCTGTGTGATGCCACTAACACACTAGAAGTCCTATGGGTGCTTCTGCAAAGAAAATAGAGGAGCTCTGTGTGATGCCACTAACACACTAGAAGTCCTGTGGGTGCTTCTGCAAAGAAAATAGAGGAGCTCTGTGTGATGCCACTAACACACTAGAAGTCCTGTGGGTGCTGCTGAGAAGAATATATAGGAGCTCTGTGTGATGCCACTAACACACTAGAAGTCCTGTGGGTGCTTATGCAAAGAAAATAGAGGAGCTCTGTGTGATGGGACTAACACACTTCAAGTCCTATAGGTGCTTCTGGGAAAAAATATTGCTCTGTGTGTGTAATGGGACTAACACACTTCAAGTCCTATAGGTGCTTCTGGGAAGAAAATATAGCTCTGTGTGTGTAATGGGACTAACACACTTCAAGTCCTATAGGTGCCTCTGGGAACAAAATATAGGAGCTCTGCCTGCCTGCCACGAACACACTACAAGTCCTATAGGTGCTTCTGGTAACAAAATATAGGAGCTCTGCCTGCCTGCCACTAACACACTACAAGTCCTATAGGTGCTTCTGGGAAGAAAATATAGCTCTGTGTGTGTAATGGGACTAACACACTTCAAGTCCTATAAGTGCTTCTGGGAACAAAATATAGGAGCTCTGCCTGCCTGCCACGAACACACTACAAGTCCTATAGGTGCTTCTGGGAAGAAAATATAGCTCTGTGTGTGTAATGGGACTAACACACTTCAAGTCCTATAGGTGCTTCTGGGAACAAAGTATAGCTCTTTGTGTGTAATGGGACTAACACACTTCAAGTCCTATAGGTGCTTCTGGGAAGAAAATATAGCTCTGTGTGTGTGATGGGACTAACACACTTCAAGTCCTATAGGTGCTTCTGGGAACAAAATATAGCTCTGTGTGTGTAATGGGACTAACACACTTCAAGTCCTATAGGTGCTTCTGGGAACAAAATATAGCTCTGTGTGTGTGATGGGACTAACACACTTCAAGTCCTATAGGTGCTTCTGGGAAGAAAAAATATAGCTCTGTGTGTGTAATGGGACTAACACACTACAAGTCCTATAGGTGCTTCTGGGAAGAAAATATAGCTCTGTGTGTGTAATGGGACTAACACACTTCAAGTCCTATAGGTGCTTCTGGGAAGAAAATATAGCTCTGTGTGTGTGATGGGACTAACACACTTCAAGTCCTATAGGTGCTTCTGGGAACAAAATATAGCTCTGTGTGTGTAATGGGACTAACACACTTCAAGTCCTATAGGTGCTTCTGGGAACAAAATATAGCTCTGTGTGTGTGATGGGACTAACACACTTCAAGTCCTATAGGTGCTTCTGGGAAGAAAATATAGCTCTGTGTGTGTGTAATGGGACTAACACACTTCAAGTCCTATAGGTGCTTCTGGGAAGAAAATATAGCTCTGTGTGTGTAATGGGACTAACACACTTCAAGTCCTATAGGTGCTTCTGGGAACAAAGTATAGCTCTGTGTGTGTGTAATGGGACTAACACACTTCAAGTCCTATAGGTGCTTCTGGGAAGAAAATATAGCTCTGTGTGTGTGATGGGACTAACACACTTCAAGTCCTATAGGTGCTTCTGGGAACAAAATATAGGAGCTCTGCCTGCCTGCCACGAACACACTACAAGTCCTATAGGTGCTTCTGGTAACAAAATATAGGAGCTCTGCCTGCCTGCCACTAACACACTACAAGTCCTATAGGTGCTTCTGGTAACAAAATATAGGAGCTCTGCCTGCCTGTCACTAACACACTACAAGTCCTATAGGTGCTTCTGGTAACAAAATATAGGAGCTCTGCCTGCCTGCCACTAACACACTACAAGTCCTATAGGTGCTTCTGGTAACAAAATATAGGAGCTCTGCCTGCCTGTCACTAACACACTACAAGTCCTATAGGTGCTTCTGGTAACAAAATATAGGAGCTCTGCCTGCCTGTCACTAACACACTACAAGTCCTATAGGTGCTTCTGGTAACAAAATATAGGAGCTCTGCCTGCCTGCCACTAACACACTACAAGTCCTATAGGTGCTTCTGGTAACAAAATATAGGAGCTCTGCCTGCCTGTCACTAACACACTACAAGTCCTATAGGTGCTTCTGGTAACAAAATATAGGAGCTCTGCCTGCCTGCCACTAACACACTACAAGTCCTATAGGTGCTTCTGGTAACAAAATATAGGAGCTCTGCCTGCCTGCCACGAACACACTACAAGTCCTATAGGTGCTTCTGGTAACAAAATATAGGAGCTCTGCCTGCCTGCCACGAGCACACTACAAGCCCCTCTTTGTCAATCAATCTTTGTAACTGAATCTATCTAACTCAATCTCTGCAAGTGAATCTCTCTCTCTATCTATCTAAATGCAGCAGAGTGTCACAGGAACAGCCTGCTCAATCTGCGCCGGAACAGCATGTGACCGGCGCAGACGGCGTGGCGGCGTTTTATAGGGGGGGGGGGCGTGTACTACAGCCCCTGAGCTGTAATTGGCTACAGGCGTCCTGCCTGTAGCCAATTATGGCTCTTCGAGTTTCCGGGGCTGTGATTGGCCAAGCATGCGGGGTCACAGTGCATGCTTGGCCAATCATCAGCCAGCAATGCACTGCGTCGGCCGCGCCGGCCGCAATGCATTGCGGGGCCGCTCGCCTCACACGAACGTGATGCGGGCGGCCAAAATAGTTCTGGGCTCGCCCAGCGAGCGAACGCCCGGTGCTCGATGCGAACGTGGGTTCGCATCGAGCACCGGGCCCATCCTTACCCTTCATTACTGACTCTGCTCCCTGCATTAAATGACTCCTGAACCCTTCCCCCTGCATTACTGACTCCTGAACCCTTCATTACTGATTCTGCTCTCTGTTTTACTAACTCCTGAGCCCTGCACACTGCATTATGGACTCCTCACCCTGCTCCCTGCATTATGTACTCCTCACCCTGCACTGTGCATTATAGACTCCTGACCTTGTATTACTGACTTCTGACCCTGTACCCCACATTCCTGACTCCTGACCCTGCATCACTAGCTTCTGAGCTCTGCACCCTGCATTGTTGACTTCTGACCCTGCACTCTGCATTCTCCTGTACCCTACATTACTGACTTCTGAACTCTGCATTACCAACTCCTGACCTTTGAAGTTCGCAGTTCATGGCTGGGGATCATGAAGCAGAATGAGCACAGGTAAAAACAGACTGGAACAGTCTGTGGTTCACAGCTTGGGACCATGAAACAGAATGAGCACGAGTAAAGGCAGACTGGAACAGTTGACAGTTCACAGCTGGGGACTAATGAAGCAGAATGAGCTCAGGTAAAGGCAGACTGGAACAGTCTATGGCTCATGACTGGGGAGTGGGGACCATAAAGCAGAATGAGCACAAGTAAATGCAGCCTGAAACAGTCCACGGCTCATGGCTGGGGATCATGAAGCAGAATGAGCACAGGTAAAGGCAGACTGGAACAGTCTATGGCTCATGACTGGGGAGTGGGGACCATAAAGCAGAATGAGCACAAGTAAAGGCAGCCTGAAACAGTCCATGGCTCATGGCTGGGGACTAGGGATGAGCCGAACACCCCCGGGTTCGGTTCGAACCAGAACCTTCGAACGGACCGAAAGTTCGCGCGAATTTTCGAACCCTATACGTTATAATGGACGCGAACGTTCGAAATCAAAAGTGCTAATTACAACGGCCAATATGCATGTTAATGTCATAAAACAGGTTTGGGGACCCGGGTCCTGCCCCAGGGGACATATATCAATGCAAAAAGAACTTTTAAAAACTAACGTTTTTTCGGGAGCAGTCATTTTAATGATGCATAAAGTGAAAAAAAAAAAGTGAAATTTTCCTTTAAATATGGTACCTGGGGGGTGTCTAAAGTATGCCTGTGAAGTGGCATGTGTTTCCCGTGTTTAGAACTGTCCTTGCACAAAATGACATTTGTAAAGGAAAAAAAGAAGCCATTTAAAACCACTTGCGGCTTTAGGTTTGATCTTAAGTAGAATCTGAACAGGTACATTATGAAGTGTAGCTCCATCCCAAAAAAATCTATTTTTAAGCTTTTTGGAGAACATAGGGAGGGGTTATCACCCCTGTAACATTTGCTGTCTTTGCACATCTGTTCAGAACATGTCACCTCACTTTCCGTCCCAATGACAAATGTTTTTGGAAAAGTGGGGTTTTAATTGAAACAAGGATTGGTGATAAAGTATCAGTAGAGAGGAGATACCTTTTTCCCAAATTAAATCTAACAGGATAGAATTTCCCTTCCTAGGGGTAGATTTCCTCTCACTTCCTGTTTTCTCTTTCCATTTGCAAGTAGGAGTCGTTTGTAAGTTGGATGTTTGAAAGTAGGGGCCTGGCGTATATACTCTGCAGAAATTTGCCCTATTAGATGTTGGTGTAGCCACAAGACTGGTGGGCACAGGAATGGGCCCTGCTGTGAGTTAATAGATCAAGATTTGTAATTGCAAGCACCTGATGAACAGGGCAGAAAAATTGGGCCTTTGGCGGTGGTGGTGGACGGTGTTGCCACAAGACTGTAGGCCCTCATAGTTACTCTTGGTGGGCGCAGGAATGGGCCCTGCTGTGAGTTATTAGATCAAGATTTGTAATTGCAAGCACCTGATGAACAGGGCAGAAAAATTGGGCCTTTGGCGGTGGTGGTGGACGGTGTTGCCACAAGACTGCAGGCCCTCATAGTTACTCTTGGTGGGCGCAGGAATGGGCCCTGCTGTGAACTATTAGATCAAGATTTGTAATTACCCGCCCCTGTTAAACAGGGGCTGAAAAATTGTGCCTTAGGCACTGGTGCTGGTGCCACAACACTGCAACCCCTCACAGAGACTGTACTTGGAGCACAGCAGTCACACGTGTTGCGAAGCATTTTTTTAAAAAATTGTAAGTACACGCCCCTGTTAAACAGGGGCTGAAAAATTGTGCCTTAGGCACTGGTGCTGGTGCCACAACACTGCAACCCGGCCCTCACAGATACTGTACTTGGAGCACAGCAGTCACACGTGTTGCGAAGCATTTTTTTAAAAAATTGTAAGTACACGCCCCTGTTAAACAGGGGCTGAAAAATTGTGCCTTAGGCACTGGTGCTGGTGCCACAACACTGCAACCCGGCCCTCACAGATACTGTACTTGGAGCACAGCAGTCACACGTGTTGCGAAGCATTTTTTTTTAAAAAAATTGTAAGTACACGCCCCTGTTAAACAGGGGCTGAAAAATTGTGCCTTAGGCACTGGTGCTGGTGCCACAACACTGCAACCCGGCCCTCACAGATACTGTACTTGGAGCACAGCAGTCACACGTGTTGCGAAGCATTTTTTTTAAAAAATTGTAAGTACACGCCCCTGTTAAACAGGGGCTGAAAAATTGTGCCTTAGGCACTGGTGCTGGTGCCACAACACTGCAACACGGCCCTCACAGAGACTGTACTTGGAGCACAGCAGTCACACGTGTTGCGAAGCATTTTTTAAAAAAATTGTAAGTACCCGCCCCTGTTAAACAGGGGCTGAAAAATTGTGCCTTAGGCACTGGTGCTGGTGCCACAACACTGCAAAGCGGCCCTCACAGAGACTGTACTTGGAGCACAGCAGTCACACGTGTTGCGAAGCATTTTTTTAAAAAATTGTAAGTACACGCCCCTGTTAAACAGGGGCTGAAAAATTGTGCCTTAGGCACTGGTGTGGTGGCATGGATCATTGAGGAGGAGGAAGAGGATAGTCAGTGAACATAAGAGGACAGTCACTCAGCATCAGCATAGGCAGTCTTGAAGGGATGTGACATTAAAAATTATTCGGTTATATCCGCCTCAGGTGCCTGGTAGCTGGTGGTGATCCAAGACTGATTCATTTTGATGAATGTCAGTCGATCAACCGAGGCGGTGGACAGGCGCACCCTATGATCAGTCACAAATCCTCCAGCAGCACTGAATGTGCGTTCGGAAAGAACGCTGGAGGCAGGACAGGCCAGTAGCTCAATTGCATACTGTGCAAGCTCTGGCCAGTGATCCATCCTCAGGACCCAGTAAGCCAGAGGATTTTCGGTGGGAAAGGTGTCCAAGTCTGACCTTGCCCCAAGGTATTCCTGCACCATGTATATCAGACGCTGGCGATGGTTGCTGGAACCGATCATACCTTGGGGCTGCGGACTAAAAAATTGTCTGAACGCATCGGTCAGACGTCCACCTTCCCCACCGCTCCTTCTGCCACTGACCGAAGCCTCAGCAACTCGTCGCCCAGGACCAGGAGTTTGTAGCCTCCCAGTTTCTGGGAACGCGTTGCACAGACCTTTCTGCAAGGCCTCCCTGAGATGTCTCATCCTCTGCTCCCTCTGCGACGGCAAGATAAGGTCCGCAACCTTACCCTTGTACCGCGGATCAAGGAGAGTGGCCAGCCAGTAATGGTCCCTCTCCTTGATCCGAAGAACACGAGGATCCTTCCGCAGGCTTTGCAGGATCAGGGAGGCCATGCAGCGTAGGTTAGCTGAGGCATTCGGTCCGGAGTCTTCTGGGTCACTGAGGATGACATGATCGCCAGCCACCTCCTCCCAGCCACGTACAAGTCCACTGGCTTGTTGGGACTGTACATCATCCCTAAAAGACTGCTGCTGCTGATGCTGAGTGCCAGGCTCCACCTCCATGCTCACACAATCCTCCTCCTCCTCCTCCTCCTCCTCCTCCTCCTCATCCTCTTCCTGTGTGATGGGTGGGACAGAAGGAACACTGTCCGGATAAAGGGGGCCTTGAGAGGCAAGGAAGTCCTCCTCTTCCTTCCTCTGTTCTGCCTCAAGTGCCCTGTCCATTATCCCACGCAGCGTATGCTCCAACAGGTGGACAAGAGGGACAGTGTCACTGATGCATGCACTGTCACTGCTCACCATCCTCGTGGCCTCCTCAAATGGTGAGAGGACAGTGCATGCATCCCTGATCATGCTCCACTGACGTGGGGAAAAAAAACCAAGCTCCCCTGACCCTGTCCTGGTGCCGTAGTCGCAAAGGTACTCATTGATGGCCCTCTGCTGCGTGTGCAGTCGCTGCAGCATGGCCAACGTTGAGTTCCACCTGGTGGGCATGTCAGATATTAGGCGGTTCTTGGGCAGGTTCAGCTCCTTTTGCAGCTCAGTCAGCCGAGCACTGGCATTATAAGATCGGCGGAAATGCACACAGACTTTCCTGGCCTGCCTCAGGACATCCTGTAAGCCTGGGAACCTGCCCAAGAACCGCTGCACCACCAGGTTGAGGACGTGAGCCATGCAGGGCACATGGGTGAGCTGCCCCTGTCGCAGGGCGGAGAGGAGGTTGGTGCCATTGTCAGAAACGACCATTCCTGGCTTAAGCTGACGTGGCGTCAACCACCTCTCGGCCTGCCCCTGCAGAGCTGCCAGAACCTCTGGCCCAGTGTGGCTCCTGTCCCCCAAACACACCAGCGCAAGCACGGCATGGCATCTTTTTGCCTGCGTACTTGCGTAGCCCCTTGTACGCCTACGGAGCACCGCTGGTTCCAAGGACAGAGCACTGGAGGAAGAAGAAGAGGAGGGGGTGGAGGAGAGAGGTGTGTCACAACCAGTAGCAGTAGTCGCGTTTTGGAGGCGTGGTGGCGGAACAACCTCCAACACTACTGCACCTTGTCCTGCATCCCTCCCAGCTGCCAATAGAGTGACCCAATGGGCGGTGAAAGAAAGGTACCGTCCCTGTCCATGCCTGCTGGACCATGAGTCAGCGGTAATATGCACCTTACCGCTGACCGCCCTGTCCAGCGAGGCATGGACATTGCCCTCCACATGCCGGTAGAGAGACGGAATCGCCTTCCGCGAGAAAAAGTGGCGTTTGGGAACCTGCCACTGAGGAACCGCACATTGAACAAACTCACGGAAGGGGGCCGAGTCTACCAACTGAAAAGGCAGCAGTTGAAGTGCTAGCAATTTAGCAAGGCTAGCATTCAACCGCTGGGCATGTGGATGGCTGGGAGTGTACTTCTTTCTACGGTCCAGCAGCTGGGGCAGGGAAATTTGCCTGCTGCAATCGGACGTCGGTGTACTGCAAGTACTTGGTTGTGACACACCGAATTCTACACCTTCAGTCCTCTCAGAGCAGCTTTCAGAGAGGACTGAAGGTGTAGTGGGGATGGAGATCCCAGCTGAGGAGGAGCAAGGAGAGGTCCGCTTAGTTCTTTGGTGTGGGTCTTTTATGTGTGCCTGCCAACGAGCTGCATGCAGGTCGCCATATGTCTGGTCATGCTTGTCGTGCCCAAGCGGCTGATGTTTTGGCCACGCGAGATACGCTTGAGACAAATATTGCAAATAGCAGTGGTGCGATCTGCTGCACTCGTCTCAAAAAAGGCCCACACCAAAGAACTTTTCTGATAACGTGCAGAGGCAGCGCCCTGCACAGGCGGAGCTCTGCGGTGTTGTACAGTTGCTGTGCTGGCCTCTACCTGGCCTCCAGGGGGCATCCTGCCTCGTTGGACATGTGACGCCGCATCCTCCTCCTCCTCGTCCTCCTCCTCATCCTCTCTCCCTTGAGGCACCCACGTGGAGTCAGTGACCTCATCATCCCCTCCCTCTTCACCACTAGAGCAAACCTGGCAGTAAGCTGCAGCTGGTGGAACAGTACTGCCAGATTCCTCAAGCTGGGTATCGTCATCCGAGCCTTCGAATCGTTGGGCATCCTCCTGGAGCATGTACCCAACACTGTGCTCAAAGAGTTCGGGGGACTCCTCAGGAGGACATGGTGGGTCTAGGGAAGGGGTGGCTGATGATGCTCTGTCAGTACCCTGAGCCTGGGTGAGAGAGGATGAGGAGGATGAGGAGGGCTTGGTCATCCATTCTACCAAGCCTTCAGCATGATGCGGCTCCACATGTCCAGCTGCCGAAAACAAAGACGCGCGTGTCCCATGGCCACAGGCTGATGACGATGCACGACCAAGTCCACGTCCACGGCCACGTCCACTAGAAACAGAGCCTGCCTGCCCTGTGTTCTTGGCTCTGCACGCTCTGCCTCCCCTTGGCGGTCTTCCAGCCATTGTAGTCGGTAGTCCTGTGGGTGCTGCTGAGAAGAAAATATAGGAGCTCTGTGTGATGCCACTAACACACTAGAAGTCCTATGGGTGCTTCTGCAAAGAAAATAGAGGAGCTCTGTGTGATGCCACTAACACACTAGAAGTCCTGTGGGTGCTTATGCAAAGAAAATAGAGGAGCTCTGTGTGATGCCACTAACACACTAGAAGTCCTATGGGTGCTTCTGCAAAGAAAATAGAGGAGCTCTGTGTGATGCCACTAACACACTAGAAGTCCTGTGGGTGCTTCTGCAAAGAAAATAGAGGAGCTCTGTGTGATGCCACTAAACACACTAGAAGTCCTGTGGGTGCTTATGCAAAGAAAATAGAGGAGCTCTGTGTGATGCCACTAACACACTAGAAGTCCTGTGGGTGCTTATGCAAAGAAAATAGAGGAGCTCTGTGTGATGCCACTAACACACTAGAAGTCCTGTGGGTGCTGCTGAGAAGAATATATAGGAGCTCTGTGTGATGCCACTAACACACTAGAAGTCCTATGGGTGCTTCTGCAAAGAAAATAGAGGAGCTCTGTGTGATGGGACTAACACACTTCAAGTCCTATAGGTGCTTCTGGGAAGAAAATAAAGGTCTGTGTGATGGGACTAACACACTTCAAGTCCTATAGTTGCTTCTGGGAACAAAATATAGGATCTCTGTGTGATGGGACTAACACACTTCAAGTCCTATAGGTGCTTCTGGGAAGAAAATATAGCTCTGTGTGTGTAATGGGACTAACACACTTCAAGTCCTATAGTTGCTTCTGGGAACAAAATATAGGATCTCTGTGTGATGGGACTAACACACTTCAAGTCCTATAGGTGCTTCTGGGAAGAAAATATAGCTCTGTGTGTGTGATGGGACTAACACACTTCAAGTCCTATAGGTGCTTCTGGGAAGAAAATATAGCTCTGTGTGTGTGATGGGACTAACACACTTCAAGTCCTATAGGTGCTTCTGGAACAAAATATAGCTCTGTGTGTGTGATGGGACTAACACACTTCAAGTCCTATAGGTGCTTCTGGAAGAAAATATAGCTCTGTGTGTGTAATGGGACTAACACACTTCAAGTCCTATAGGTGCTTCTGGGAAGAAAATATAGCTCTGTGTGTGTAATGGGACTAACACACTTCAAGTCCTATAGGTGCCTCTGGGAACAAAATATAGCTCTGTGTGTGTGATGGGACTAACACACTTCAAGTCCTATAGGTGCTTCTGGGAAGAAAATATAGCTCTGTGTGTGTGATGGGACTAACACACTTCAAGTCCTATAGGTGCTTCTGGGAAGAAAATATAGCTCTGTGTGTGTAATGGGACTAACACACTTCAAGTCCTATAGGTGCTTCTGGGAAGAAAATATAGCTCTGTGTGTGTAATGGGACTAACACACTTCAAGTCCTATAGGTGCCTCTGGGAACAAAATATAGCTCTGTGTGTGTGATGGGACTAACACACTTCAAGTCCTATAGGTGCTTCTGGGAAGAAAATATAGCTCTGTGTGTGTGATGGGACTAACACACTTCAAGTCCTATAGGTGCTTCTGGGAAGAAAATATAGCTCTGTGTGTGTGATGGGACTAACACACTTCAAGTCCTATAGGTGCTTCTGGGAAGAAAATATAGCTCTGTGTGTGTGATGGGACTAACACACTTCAAGTCCTATAGGTGCTTCTGGGAAGAAAATATAGCTCTGTGTGTGTGATGGGACTAACACACTTCAAGTCCTATAGGTGCCTCTGGAACAAAATATAGCTCTGTGTGTGTGATGGGACTAACACACTTCAAGTCCTATAGGTGCTTCTGGGAACAAAATATAGCTCTGTGTGTGTGATGGGACTAACACACTTCAAGTCCTATAGGTGCTTCTGGAACAAAATATAGCTCTGTGTGTGTGATGGGACTAACACACTTCAAGTCCTATAGGTGCTTCTGGGAAGAAAATATAGCTCTGTGTGTGTAATGGGACTAACACACTTCAAGTCCTATAGGTGCTTCTGGGAAGAAAATATAGCTCTGTGTGTGTAATGGACTAACACACTTCAAGTCCTATAGGTGCCTCTGGGAACAAAATATAGCTCTGTGTGTGTGATGGGACTAACACACTTCAAGTCCTATAGGTGCTTCTGGGAAGAAAATATAGCTCTGTGTGTGTGATGGGACTAACACACTTCAAGTCCTATAGGTGCTTCTGGGAAGAAAATATAGCTCTGTGTGTGTAATGGGACTAACACACTTCAAGTCCTATAGGTGCTTCTGGGAAGAAAATATAGCTCTGTGTGTGTAATGGGACTAACACACTTCAAGTCCTATAGGTGCCTCTGGGAACAAAATATAGCTCTGTGTGTGTGATGGGACTAACACACTTCAAGTCCTATAGGTGCTTCTGGGAAGAAAATATAGCTCTGTGTGTGTGATGGGACTAACACACTTCAAGTCCTATAGGTGCTTCTGGGAAGAAAATATAGCTCTGTGTGTGTGATGGGACTAACACACTTCAAGTCCTATAGGTGCTTCTGGAAGAAAATATAGCTCTGTGTGTGTAATGGGACTAACACACTTCAAGTCCTATAGGTGCCTCTGGGAACAAAATATAGCTCTGTGTGTGTGATGGGACTAACACACTTCAAGTCCTATAGGTGCTTCTGGGAAGAAAATATAGCTCTGTGTGTGTGATGGGACTAACACACTTCAAGTCCTATAGGTGCTTCTGGGAAGAAAATATAGCTCTGTGTGTGTGATGGGACTAACACACTTCAAGTCCTATAGGTGCTTCTGGGAACAAAATATAGCTCTGTGTGTGTGATGGGACTAACACACTTCAAGTCCTATAGGTGCTTCTGGGAACAAAATATAGCTCTGTGTGTGTGATGGGACTAACACACTTCAAGTCCTATAGGTGCTTCTGGGAACAAAATATAGCTCTGTGTGTGTGATGGGACTAACACACTTCAAGTCCTATAGGTGCTTCTGGGAAGAAAATATAGCTCTGTGTGTGTAATGGGACTAACACACTTCAAGTCCTATAGGTGCTTCTGGAAGAAAATATAGCTCTGTGTGTGTAATGGGACTAACACACTTCAAGTCCTATAGGTGCCTCTGGGAACAAAATATAGCTCTGTGTGTGTGATGGGACTAACACACTTCAAGTCCTATAGGTGCTTCTGGGAAGAAAATATAGCTCTGTGTGTGTGATGGGACTAACACACTTCAAGTCCTATAGGTGCTTCTGGGAAGAAAATATAGCTCTGTGTGTGTAATGGGACTAACACACTTCAAGTCCTATAGGTGCCTCTGGGAAGAAAATATAGCTCTGTGTGTGTGATGGGACTAACACACTTCAAGTCCTATAGGTGCTTCTGGGAAGAAAATATAGCTCTGTGTGTGTAATGGGACTAACACACTTCAAGTCCTATAGGTGCTTCTGGGAAGAAAATATAGCTCTGTGTGTGTAATGGGACTAACACACTTCAAGTCCTATAGGTGCCTCTGGGAACAAAATATAGCTCTGTGTGTGTGATGGGACTAACACACTTCAAGTCCTATAGGTGCTTCTGGGAAGAAAATATAGCTCTGTGTGTGTGATGGGACTAACACACTTCAAGTCCTATAGGTGCTTCTGGAAGAAAATATAGCTCTGTGTGTGTAATGGGACTAACACACTTCAAGTCCTATAGGTGCCTCTGGGAACAAAATATAGGAGCTCTGCCTGCCTGCCACGAACACACTACAAGTCCTATAGGTGCTTCTGGTAACAAAATATAGGAGCTCTGCCTGCCTGCCACGAACACACTACAAGCCCCTCTTTCTCAATCAATCTTTGTAACTGAATCTATCTAACTCAATCTCTGTAAGTGAATCTCTCTAACTATCTAAATCCAGCAGAGTGTCACAGAATCAGCCTGCTCAATCTGCGCCGGAACAGCATGTGACCGGCGCAGACGGCGTGGCGGCGTTTTATAGGGGGGGGGCGTGTACTACAGCCCCTGAGCTGTAATTGGCTACAGGCGTCCTGCCTGTAGCCAATTATGGCTCTTCGAGTTTCCGGGGCTGTGATTGGCCAAGCATGCGGGGTCACAGTGCATGCTTGGCCAATCATCAGCCAGCAATGCACTGCGTCGGCCGCGCCGGCCGCAATGCATTGCGGGGCCGCGCGCATCACACGAACGTGATGCGAGCGGCCAAAATAGTTCTGGGCTCGCCGAGCGAGCGAACGCCCGGTGCTCGATGCGAACGTGGGTTCGCATCGAGCACCGGGCCCATCCCTACTGGGGACCATGAAGCAGAATGAGCACAGGTAAAGGCAGACTGGAACAGTCCATGACTCATGGCTGGGGACCATGAAACAGAATGAGTAAAGGTAGACTGGAACAGTCCATGGCTCACTGCTGGGTACCATGAAGCAGCTTTAGTACAGATAAGATTACTCACTGGATCCTGGTACAAAGATAGTCCATAGGTGCAGCCTCTTGTAAAGTAATCCAGCATTCAGTCCATAGAGCTCCAGGTAAAAGCAGTCCCTCCCAGCTCACAGACCTATCCCCTCAGTGGGGGAGAATCTCCTCAGGGCTCCAGAATATTTAACACCAGCCCAGACACCATCTGGACATGCCTCCCCAGGGATTGGCTAGGCCCTGCTGAATATTTAGGCTGGACATCTAAATTATCCCGCCCTAAACTCCAGAAACTTCTTCTATAGGCAGGGGGGAGCAATCAAACTCGCAGCCTGTGAATCTCTGAGCAGACCAAACCAAACAATTACTGCTCCTGCGAATATAGAAGCCAAAAGCTAAAAAGTGGGGATCAGTGCATGGCACTTAGGCATGTTGCTTCCCTGCATCGCTCTGCAAGTGGGGGAGGGGCATGTCAGACGGAGAGCCGGCAAGATGAGGATGTGATCTACCCATCACAAGCCTGTGATCCATGGGTCGCCAACCCACTATACAATCTGATTCTACAATCTCTTTAAGATCTACCCCCTGTAGGGGATCAGAGGGGTGAACAGCTGGCTCAAAGACAGTCCAGTAAAATAAAGTGGCTTTAATCAGCAAGGATGGCAAAATAAACAAAAGACAAGACAGACCTGTCTTGTCACACGGTTGTGCAGACAGGTACAGTTCAGCAGCACACAGGTTTACAGGTAATACCTGCCCTCTTCGATTAACCCCTTCTTAACCCTGCCCCAGGCTGACCCTCTACACCCCATATATGACATAGCTTTGGTTAATCTAAAGGAGATTTTACAGAATTTGTACAATCAGATCATATAGTGTATAGTCAGCCTTTTAGTGGCCATAAACACTTTAACCACTTCAGCCCCAGAAGGTTTTACCCCCTTTATGACCAGGCCATTTTTTGCAATACGGCACTGCGTCGCTTTAACTGACAATTGCGCGGTCATGCAACACTGTATCCAAACAAAATTGATATCCTTTTTTTCCCACAAATAGAGCTTTCTTTTGGTGGTATATGATCACCTCTGCAGTTTTTTATTTTTTTGCGCTATAAGCGTAAAAAGAGCATCAATTTTGAAAAAAATTATATATATTTTTTACTTTCTGCTATAAGGCCTCATGCACACGGACGTTTTAAAAAACGGGCTGTAAAGCTAGGTCGGACGCCTGGAAAAAGCAGCCTAAAAAAACTTGACTTTTACCGCGTTTTGCATTGGCGTTTTTGCGCGTTTTTTAGCGTCAGCGTTAATTAGCGTTTTACACATCTCTAATTTTCTTTACAAGGATTACAGTGTCCAATCAACTTTTTGCAGCAAAAAAACGCTGCAGCTTAAAAACGCCGGTGCGCGTTTTTGCGCGATTCTTGTTTTTACAGCTCTAGCGCCGCGCCACGGAACGCACTGGTCCTGGGTTTTTTTTACAGCTTAAAAACGCCTATGCCATTTGCAGCTCAAAAACGCCTAGGTGGGCAAGAAGCCATAGACTAACATGGACAGGCGTTTTTAAGCTGCAAAAAACGCTCAAAAACGCGGCTGCAAAAACGTCCGTGTGCATGAGGCCTCATGCACACGGACGTTTTTGCAGCCGCGTTTTTTGCAGCTTAAAAACGCCTGTCGCAAAAACGCCAATGCAAAACGCGGTAAAAGTCAAGGCTAGGCTGCTTTTTCCAGGCGTCCGACCTAGCTTTACAGCCCGTTTTTTAAAACATCCGTGTGCATGAGGCCTTATATCCCCCCAGAAAATGTAAAAAAAAAAAATCATTTCTTCATCAGTTTAGGCCAATGTGTATTATTATTTATATTTTTAGTAAAAAAAATCCCAATAAGTGAATATTGATTATAGTTATAGCAACTACAAACTATGAGATAGATTTAGGGACTTTTATTTTATTTTTTATTTTTTTTACTGGTAATGGCAGTGATCTGCGAATAAATGATGAATTCTGATTGGATGTTCTCCCACACTTCTGTCCAATCACTACACCGCCGGCCACTTTACCTGAGCAGCTCATGGTTAATGATCTCTTCTATCTGTCATCAGGAAAGTGCTGAACGATTAGAGTGAGAGCGGACATTCCGGTTAGGGAGGAGGCTGGGAGTGATCGCCGTACACTGCCATACAACAGGTGTCACTGACACCCAACCATGGAGATCCGCCCTCCCTCCCACTACTCTCCGCCCACTACTCACTGCCAGCCCCGCCCACAGACCACACAACTCTACTGACCGGAGGGGACAAGGAGATCAGAGATCAGCGCTGTATATACAGGTCCGTGTGTGTGTGTGTGCTGTGTACATAGTGCAGTGCAGCGGGAGACCACAGGGGGCACACTACTACAGGAGACACTACCGGGGAGAGATCACTGGGGACTGTCACCTGCCCCGGACACAGGCCACCGACTTCTGTGCACCGACTGCACCCGCCCGCCTCAGCCTGCCAAGGTTTGTGCTCCGGTATGTTCCCTGGGAATGGCCCCGATCTCCCCCAATCTACAATCTGTTCTGTGTGTGTCACCGCCTGTCACTTCTATGTGTGTCTATAGAGGAGCTACAAAGTGTAACTACAATCTATAGAAGGCATAGAACTCTGCATTACTATGGAGACTTCATACAACCGCCTCCTACACATCACACATTTATTATTACATTGTTATTATTAGTATTTTACTGCTATGCCTGCTTCATAAACAGCAGAACTGAGGTCCTGGAATTATTATTCATATTATTATGATGATTAATATTATTAATATTTTATTGCTATGGCCAGACACAGCAGAACTAAGAAAAAAATATATAAATTGTATGTATGTGTGTATATGTGTGTGTGTGTGTGTGTGTGTAATTGTTTTTAATGTGTATTATTATTTATTTTCTAAAGCTACTTCAAGTATAGAATTGTGATTCTAAAATTTAATATTATTATTGTATTGCTATTGTATTGTACATCCTTCTCTTTTTTTATTTGCAATGACTATTTTAGACCCAGCTGAACTGAGATCCTAGAGATCTATCATTGTAGCTCTTTTTATTTAATTTTTTTACTGCTATGGCTGCTTCATAAACAGCAGAACTGAGATCCTGGAATTATTATTTATATTATTATAATGATTAATATAATATTTTATTGCTACGGCTACTTCAGACACAGCAGAACTAAGATCCTAGAGAATATATATATATATATATATATATATATATATATATATATATATATATATATATATATATCTATCTCCTGGAATAATTATTTCTTTAATATTTTTTTTCTAAGGCTACTTCAAGTATAGAACTGTGATTCTAGAATCAATATTATTATTGTATTGCTATGACTATTATATTATTCATTCATCGTCTTTCTTCTTTTTTTTTTTTATATTGCAATGACTATTTCGGACACAGCAGAGCTGAGATCCCAGATTGTTGCTCTTTTTATTTTTTATCAATACGGCTGCTTCATAAATATCCTAGAATTATTATTATTATTATTATGATGATCAATATTATTAATATCTTATTGCTAGGGCTTCTTCAGACACAGCAGAACTAAGATTAAAAAAGAAATAAATAAAGATATAGATATCGATTGATAGAGATATATAACATTATGGAATTATTTATTATTATTTCTTTTAGATATTTTATCTAAAGCTACTTTATGTATAGAACTGTGATTCTAGAATTATTATTATTTTATTGCTGTGGTTTATTATATTATTCATCTCTTTTTTTTTTTTTTATTGCAATAACAACTTCAGACACAGCAGAAATAAGATCCTAGATTTATCATTGTTGCGCTTTTTTTATTTTTTATTGCTATGGCTGCTTCGGGCACAACAGAGCCATGATTCTAGAATTATTATTATATTGTTATTAATAGCATATTGTTTTTATTGTGCATGCAGCATTCACATCCAATCTAGAAACATGTGCATTCCCAGAAACATGTGTTGCGGTGCCATTGATTGTTTATACCACCCCAAACGTGGCAAGCAAAGGCACATGTTTGCTCATGGCAGAACACATGTTAAAAAATGCACCGGGCACTACACCCCAAAAAAAAATTGCAGGCGCTTTTGAGGTGTATGTAGGGAAACCCATTCAGGTGAATAAGCTGCCCTACGCATATTGCATGAAAACACACACAGAAAACCCATTCATGTGACGCAACAGCATGAATGGGGATAGTGTGGCAGAAGCGTGATCCTGGCATTATTATGACGATGATGACAATTATTATTATTTTTTATTTTGTTGTTTATGTACTTCCTATAGATGATCTGTTAGAGATGTGACATACATGGTATATGTGACAAGTGCAAACAAGCTGTTATCCCCCGAGATCTGTCCCCCACTTTTCTAAGCTGTGTCTGGGAGGGGGGGGGGAGGGCGCAACCCTCTGCTTGTGCTCCTGGATATGTCCCTCTCCTGGATTTTTCCTTGTCTCTGTCATCTGGTTTTATAAGTGACATCACTTTGGGGAAGAGATATGAGGTCAGGCATTACATAACATGTGAACTCATTCCAAGCTGTGCTGGATTGAAAACATTTCATGTTTTATAATTAAAGAAATCTAGGGTCAGCATTGGGAGGTCATGTATCCCATTTTCACTGTGTGTGTGAAATATATTTTCTTTATCCTCATTTTTTGTATATACATAAAATACATTGAGTGATTTTATAATTTAACTGACTACATAATATTATTCAGCTTCAAGTTTAATGAAACAACAATCCCTTATATGAAAGGATAGACGTTCCTACTAACCGGGGGAATTAGTTGTAGGGAAGAGAAGCGTGTCAAGTATTGTGTGTTGCAGCAACACTTTGCAGACCTGTATGTGGGGCAGTGCCGGGACAAGGTTGACTAGAGCCCAGGGCAAACATGCCAAATTGTGCCGCCCCAGCAAAAATCCCCCCCCCCCCCCCCCAAAAAAAAATCTTCCTCCTCCCTAGCACAAATCCTCTACCCCCCTCAAATCTCCCCTCCAAGCACAAATCATCTCCCTTCCACTCCAAATCCCCATTCCCCCATCCTAGCACAGACCACTCCCCTACACATTTCCCATCCTAGCACAAATACCCCCCAATCATTCCTACTAGCACAAATTACCCCCCCCCCCCCACCACCACCAGAAAAAAATCTTCCCCCTCCTAGCACAAATCCTCTACCCCTCAAATCTCCCCTCCCAAGCACAAATCCTCTCCCCTTCACTCCAAATCAACCCCCCTTCCAGAACAAATCTCCCTCCCCAATCCTCCATCCTAGCATAGACCCCTCCCCTACAAATGTCCCCTCTTAGCTCAAATACCCCCCCCAATCATTCCTACTAGCACAAATCCCCCCCCCCCCCCGACCAGAGAAAAATCTTTCCACTCCTAGCACAAATCCTCTACCCCTCAAATCTCCCCTCCAAGCACGAATCACCTCCCCTCCACCCCCCCATCCTAGCACAGACCCCTTTCCTACTATTTTCCCTTCCTAGCACAAATACCCCCCCCCCCCCCAAATCATTCCTACTAGCACAAATCCCCCCCACCAGAAAATTAATCTTCCCCCTCCTAGCACAAATCTCCCCTCCAAGCACAAATCCCCTCCACTCCAAATCCCCATCCCCCCCCTCCCCAAATCCCCATCCTAGCACAGACCCCTTCCCTACTAATTTCCCTTCCTAGCACAAATACCCCCCCCCCCCCAGTCATTCCTACTAGCACAAATCCCCCCCCCCCCACCAGAAAATAATCTTTCCCCTCCAAGCACAAATCCTCTCCCCTCCACTCCACTCCAAATCCCCCCCCCCCAGCAGAAATCCCCCATCCCCAATAGTCCATCCTAGCACAGACCCCTTCCCTACAAATTTCCCCTCCTAGCACAAATACTTCCCCCCCCCCCCAATCATTCCTCCTAGCACAAATCCCCCAAATCGCCACTCCTAGCACATCTCCCCTAAATTTGTCCTCCTAGAACATTTCTTACCCCCAGCCGCTTCCTGAATTCCCCTTCTCAACACAAATCCCTCCCCCCCAGTCTACTTGTGGTGCCCCCACCACCTCACATGATACCACAATGCACAGGGCAGCCACCCCTCTTGACCGCCCTTTGTCCCGGCTCTGATGGGAAGCCATCATGGTTTTCAACAGATCTCTATAGGAAGATAAAGGACAAGGTGGAGTCTATATTGTATATGTATTTATGTATCTTTATTGCACCAGAGATAAATGTGTGTGTGTGACTGTTTGCGTGTGTGTGTGTGTGTGGAAGGTGCTCTTCCCATGCAGGTAACTTCACAAAAAAGGAAAAGAAAGGACTAAAAGTAAAAAAATCTCTCCCATTAGGTCAGTGTGGGGGGTGTCCGCATTCCCAATGGTCAGTGGTGGTCATCTTTTTTTTGGTATCGGGGGCCATAAGTGCGGCCCCCTGACATCACCAAATGACAAGGCAGTATTTAGTGAGTGTATTGCTGTCAGAAAATAGAAATGTGCAACAGGAACTGATAGAGGGATACAGGCGTGTTACAAGAGATGGCCAGAGACTGTAAACACGCTACAGGAGAGGATTAGAGACTGTGAAGAGTGCCGCAGGATTCGCTGGAGACTGAGGACATACTTCAGGAGATAGTCATAGTCTGCAAGGGTTATAAAGGATCAGTGGGGAAAACATGTACAAAGAGCAAAGGGTTAGGCCGCAGTGAAGGAAATAAATCAAACCATTTTACTACTACTAGAAGTCAATCTGAAGATTTTTTTTTTTTTTTTTTGTTCTTTCTCTGACCTGGGTAAGCATCTGAATAAGCACCTTGGTGAGAAATGCACAGGATGGGTGCACAGTGGGCTCCTTTCACATGGGAGGGCAGGAGGTGGTAATAATAGGTGGTTAATCTGCATTCTTATAACCCCCCCCCCCCCCCCCCCAACTGCCCACCTACAAGCAAGCATGGTACCACCTGGATGAGGACACATTTCTGCAGCTGTGATGCTTTGCCCACAGTACTGTCTGTCTTTGAGGCTGGGTTCAGGTTTCCCCGCATCCAATTCGCATGACAGGAGAGTATAACAGGCTCTCAATGGAGCCGGTTCACACATCTCCGGGGTGGCCATGGAGCACAGAGCAGAAGGGTCCTGTGCGTCCTTGGCTCTGTTTCAGGTCTGAATTCAGGCAAAAATGTGGGCCTAATTCAGACCTGAAATGGAGAACGGGGACCCCCCAGACCCCTGCTGTGCCCAGTGGCCACACATAGTGTGAACCCAGCCTCAGTGCCAGGTAATGGAACAGAGAGAGAGTTCCAGCACCCTGTTGCCACTCTGCTGCTGATCTGGTGCCCAGCAGCTCACAGGCGACAGGCCATATATAGAGGTCCAGCGGGCTGTGTGTTGGGCACCAGGGCCCTAAACCCTGCTGGCTGATGCTTACATGTCGGCCCTGAGCAGACTGCCAATAGAGTGCGTTTACACTGTATACATGTACACATTAGCACAAATGTTTGAATATGTACAGCCTAAAGCCCCATACACACGGTCGGATTTTCCGATGGATTCTGTCCTATCAGACAATGTTGTCGGAAATTCCGACCGTGTGTAGGCACCATCGGACAGTTTCCATCGGATTGTCCGACGGACAAAGTCCTATCTCCTGCTGGATAGATTTTTTGACAACAAAGTCCGATCACACCAAATCCGATCGTGTGTAGCGAATTCTGACGGACAAAGTGCTACGCATGCTCAGATCACATTACAAGACCAAAGCTATTGGCTACTAGCCTCTACGTAGTCCCGTCGTAGGCAACAAACGTCACCACGTTCAGAATGATCGGATTTTCCGACAACTTTGTCCGACCGTGTGTACGCAAAACCAACATCGGACAAAGTACGACGGACATACAGTGTGTCAGTCACAGCAGAGCAAGGCAGCACCAGCTATCAAGGTCCTCGGATAATCCGAGCGTGTGTATGGGGCTTTAGGCCTCATTCACACAGGGCTATTACATCCGTGTAGTGTTAATGGCTATGTTAATATTAGAATATTACGCACATCCAGGGTGCATTTGGGGCCATTCAATCTCACTTGCACAGACGTTACATTGGGAGCAGTGGCTGTGTCCATGCGGCCCCCCTGCATCCCAATGGACAACAGTGGGACTGACAGCATGAGGATGCATGCAGCACCTTTGCATCCCCATGTAGTTAAAACACAACCCCGCACAGGGCATGGATGTAATTGCCCCATGTGAACGAGGCCTAAATTATGCCAGTACACTCTCCCGTGAACATGGGTTTTGGTAATTTTTTTTTTATCCCTGAATGCCACTCAAAAATCTGGATTTTAATACAAGAATGTGTATGGGCACATTGGCTGTTGAAAGTAGTGCACATAAACAACAGCCTATTACTAATCCCAGGCCACTGCAATCACTATATCTGGTCTCCCACAGTACACAGAACATGGCAATTCAATTATTTTAGTAAATAAAAACATTTTCTCATCAGCAGTATATCGAAGTTTTGTGATTTCTATCAGTTCCTAGTGAAGCTTGTAGGAGGAGTTTTCATACTGAACTGAGCTGTCCTATGAGGCTGCAGGGCTCCTGATCCTCTGTCTAGACAGTGCTGATTAGCCCTGTGCTGATCACATGCACTCTCCCAAGAAAAAAAAAAAACTCTCTAGCAATACACACCAAACTGAGCATGTGCAACTTGACTCCAAAGGCTCTGTCTTATCTGGACTTGTCCAGGGGGGACAGTGCAGGGAGGGGAGGATCTGTGCATACAGGATCAAGCAGCCCTTTTACACGATGCAGGGGATAAACCCCTTAGGTTCCACAGTGAGTATAACAAGCATGCTGTTCTGCATATACAGACTGATTTTACTGCTGTGGGTTTAGTAACACTTTAAGCAATAGCAAATGAGAGGGTTCTAATTTAGTCATAGGATGAAAACCTGAATGGTACAGGGACTGATAAATTGGCTTTATCTGTAAGTAAAATGAAAGACCTCTGTTGGCTGTGCAATCTAATGCTCTAATCTAATTCTACCTCTGTGTTGTTTCTTTCCATAGTAACTACCTGCTGAAGTTGCTAAAAGCAGGAGGAAGTATCAGTGACATAAATAACATGTTCCTCTACTTGGGGTCAAGGCCTATGAATAGCGACCGATAGAGGTAGCGTGAGACCTATATATTGTCAGTTGATAATGCAGGAGGACGCACAAGAGTTTTTCCACACTGTGTTTCCTCATTCAGTCTATTTTAGACCATTGACTATTTTATTACACTAACTGCCACTGACATCTCCAGCGACACTAATACAGTGATCCGTCCTAAAACGAATATACACTGCCATCTAGGGCAATCAATGGATTAAATGTGTGCCTAAAAATGTTTACTGTGTGTGTTTTTACTAAGCATGGGTACCAGTTTTTGACAGGTACCCTGTCCCCACTTCCATCGGACCTCGCCACGGCGGGGTACGTCAGAAGTTTGGCCCCCCTCCTCCTTCCCCTGCTGCCGGGCCAGTAAGAGAGCGCAGTGCTCTTCACACATGCGCAGTAGGGACCCGGCTATGGAGTCGCAAAGCTTCACTGCCGGGTTCCCTTACCGGAAATGGCGGCGGCTGGCGGCGGCGGCACTCGACAGCCGATGGAAAGCCGACATTGCTGGATTCCAAGACAGGTAAGTGCCCTAATATTAAAAGTCAGCAGCTACAGTATGTGTAGCTGCTGACTTTTTTAATCTTTTGGTGGGGGGGGGGGGCAGAACTCCTCTTTAACCACTTCCCTACCGCATGCCGTCATATGACGTCGCTGATTTTGTGCGGGGATATCTGAATGATGCCTGTAGCTACAGGCATCACTCAGATATCACTCTTTGCAGCCGGCGATTCTGTGCACGATAAGAACGATCATATCGGCAGTTCCACAGCTTGATTGTGTTTCTCCCCCCCCATCTGGTGCTTCTCCGGTGCTCTTCCGTGCCATCGGGGGCCCGGAAAAAGAATTGGCCAGCACCGGATGGCGACGATAGAGATTTCCGGTGACCAAATGGTCACCAGTCATCTCTATGACCATCGGAGGCACGGGTGCGACGTTATGACGTTACGCCCGGGTTCCCGGATGTAAACAAAGCCGCCATCGCGGCTGTCAGTATGAGATCAGTGAATTTCTTTTCTCTATCTCATGCTTTCTAGCCTGGAGGAGAGATGTAGGGTCTTATTGACCCTGCATCTCTCCATAAAGAGGACCTGTCATAATCGATTCCTGTTACAAGGGATGTTTACATTCCTTGTAATAGGAATAAAAGTGATCAAAAAAAATGTACCTTTCTAGTGGGGGCAAGTTTGTTAGGCCTATCATAAGCATAGGTGACTTTTCTTAATCAGGGGATTAGGAGAAAGTATGGAATCTTCTGTTGTGTAGTACAGTATCAATTTGTAGCTTATGCTTTCGGTGAGGCTTAGGCAATATAAGGACATTTTTAATATTTCTTGCTCTTGGAATAAAATACATCAGAGAACGTTTTGTACCAGTTAGCAGCTGTGGAATGCCTTAAAGATGCTTGCTAATTATTCATATGTATGAGCCGCACAAGCTGCTGATAGACAGAATTCAATAGAATGGTATCAATATGCTTTGCTGGTGGTCCCGGTAATTACCTTGTATGTAATCACTGCTGATTCAGCATCTCTGTTGGGAATTATTGTGTACTTTATGTGGCTTTATAACTGCGCAGCACTTTTCAGAGAGGCAAGTGATGTCTAATATGGAAGCATTATACCTTTCTGAAATTGTTACGGTGAATGTATCCAGGGGCTCTAATCTAACATCCCTGAGTACAAGCTAATATCAGCAAATGTATAATTAATGGAGCTTTATGCATAAACTAGAAGGCATAACGCTTTGTAGTCAAATAGTATGGGAGAGTGGCTTTTCATACCTTTATGTAAACCCAATCACAATAAGAAGCTTCAACATATCAATGTAATTTCAACATTTATTTTAATATGTTTTCATATGCAGCTTTGAATAAAATAAAAGCAATGTAATAATACCTGGTGATCCTGCCATGAATGTCCTTGTTCAGGCACTTCCTGTTATAGGGTGGCTCGCCCATGTCACCATCTCCCAACCTGTGCTCCTGTGTTGTCATCCAGTCAAATGGGCTTTCAGTAGAGAGTACAAGTGGTCGCTTTAACATGCATTAAGGCTTAAAGGGGTTGTAAAGGCAGAAGGTTTTTTTTTTTATCTTAATGCATTCTATGCATTAACCACTTCACAACCGGCCCATAGCCGAAAAACGGCTACAGGGCGGTTGCTTAACTCTGGGAGGGCGTCATATGACGTCCTCCCAGAATTCCCCTATTGCGCGCCCCCTGGGGCGCGCACTCGAGAACATCCGTGATCGCCGGTCCAGAGGACCCGGCGGATCACGGATCACGGTAAACGGCCGCTCATCGCGGCCGTTTACCACGTGATCGCGCCGTCAAATGACGGAGCGATCACATGTTAGCAAACCGGCGTCATTTGATGATGCCGGTTCCTCTCCCCTCCTCTCTCTGTACCGATCGGTACAGTGTGAGAGGAGAGGGGGAGGGATCGGTGGCAGCAGTGCTGTGGGCGGGATCTGTAGTGCCCACAGCCTGCTCTGCAGTCCCCACCGATCCATCCATCCATGCTCAGCCATCCCTCCTTACCCTGCAATTCACAGCAATAGCCTGCAGTGTATTGCTGGGTATTGCAGGGTATGGAGGGATGGCTGAGCATGGATGGATGTATACCCAGCAGTACCCTGCCATACCCTGCGATCCTCTGCCATACCCTGCGATCCTCTGCCATACCCTGCGATACCATGCTATACCCTGCGATATTCTGCAATACTCTGCCATACCCTGCCATACCCTGCCATACTCTGCCATACCATGCTATGCCCTGCGATATTCTGCGATACCCTGTGATACCATGCAATGCTCGCTACGATCGAAGCCAGGATCGTTTTTTTATTTTATTTCAGGCTTTCCAGCCTAGAGGTGAGATGTGGGGTCTTATTGACCCCATATGTCACTGTAAAGAGGACCTGTAATGCCATATTCCTATTACAAGGGATTTTTACATTCCTTGTAATAGGAATAAAAGTGATCAAAAAAATTTTTTGGGGGAAAAAAAGTGTCAAACTAAAATAAATGATGTAAAATGAACAATAAAAAAAAAAAAAAAAAACGTAAAGCGCCCCTGTCCCTGTGTGCTTGCATGCAGAAGCGAACGCATACGTAAGTCCCGCCCACATATGAAAACGGTGTTCAAACCACACATGTGAGGTATCGCTGCGAACGTTGGAGCGAGAACAATAATTTTGGCCCTAGAACTCCTCTGTAACTCAAAACATGTAACCAGTAAAATTTTTTAAAGCGCCGCCTATGGGGATTTTTAAGTAGCAAAGTTTGGCGCCATTCCACGAGCGTCTGCAATTTTGAAGGGTGACATGTTGGGTATCTATTTACTCGGCGTAACTTTCACATTATGCAAAAACATTGGGCTAAATTTACAGTTTTGTTTTTTGTAAAGCACAAAACTTTTTTTCCCCAAAAAAACGCGTTAGAAAAATTGCTGCGCAAGTACCGTGCTAGATAAAAAGTTGCAACGACCGCCATTGTATTCTCTAGGGTCTTTGCTAAAAAAAACATATATAATGTTTTGGGGTTCTATGTAATTTTCTAGCAAATAAATGATGATTTTTACATGTAGGAGAGAAATGTCAGAATTGTCCTGGGTGCTCCACAACACCTGATGGTGCTCCCTGCATGTTGGGCCTCTGTGTGTGGCCACGCTGTGTAAAAGTCTCACACATGTGGTATCGCCGTACTCGGGAGTAATAGCAGAATGTGTTTTGGGGTGTAATTTGTGCTATGCATATGCTGTGTGTGAGAAATAACCTACTAATATGACAATTTTGTGAAAAAAAAAAAAAAAAAAAATAAAAAAATCTTGATTTTTCAAAGAATTGTGGGAAAAAATTACAACTTCAAAAAACTCACCATGCCTCTTTCCAAATACCTTGGAATGTCTTCTTCTTTCCAAAAAGGGGTCGTTTGGGGGGTATTTGTACTTTTATGGCATGTTAGGGTCTCAAGAAATGAGATAGGCCGTCAGTACTTCAGGTGTGATCAATTTTCAGATATTGGCACCATAGCTTGTGGACTCTATAACTTTCACAAAGACCAAATAATATACCCCAATTTGTACTTATTTTTACCAAGGATATGTAGCAGTATAAATTTTGGCCAAAATTTATCAAGAAAAATTACAAATTTGCAAAAGAAGAAGAAAAATTAATTTTTTTACCGAATTTTCAGTCTTTTTTTTCTTTTATAGCGCAAAAAATAAAAAACCCAATGGTGATTAAATACCACCAAAAGAAAGCTCTATTTGTGTGAAAAAAAGGACAAAAATTTCATATGGGTACAGTGTTGTATGACCGAGTAATTGTCATTCAAAATGTGAGAGCACCGAAAGCTGAAAATTGGTCTGGTTATTAAGGGTGTTTAAGTGCCCAGTGGTCAAGTGGTTAAGATAAAAAGCCTTCTGTGTGAGCAGCCCCTCTAATTCTTACCTGAGGCCCCTCTCTGTCCAGCGATGTCCATGAGTGTCTGAGATTCACCTTCCTTTTTGGCTGAGACACAGCAGCGGTGCCATTAACTCCCGCTGCTGTCAATCAAAGTCAGCTAGCCAATCAGGGAAGAGAGGGGGAGAGGCCGGGTCAGGGCTCCATTTCTGAATGGACACAGGGAGCTGTGACTCGGCTCAGGTGCCCCCATAGCAAGCTACTTGCTGTGGGGGCACTGAACAGGAGAAAGGGGCAAGGATCACAGAAGAGGGACCCGAGAAGAGAAGGATACGGGCTGCTCTGTGCAATTCCACTGCAACAGAGCAGCTGAGCAGTGGCATAGCTAGCACATCTGGCACCCGGGGCTGGACATTTTTTTTTTTTTTTTTTGCACCCCCCCCCCCCCCCCACAAGAAAAATGGTATGTGGCAATATAGTGGTGCCAAAACTGTGGGTGTGGTCAGATTTCAACAGTGGGAGGGGCTTGAAAGGCCATATGCTTTAATGACTGTGCCACAAGCGAGTATGTATCAGACAGTACAAAGCTCAGTATACTTATTTTAATAAAAATTTTAAATAAAACTGTTCTATTGCATATCATTTACTACACACAGCTAACCTTAAAGTGATATTAAAGTCTTGTTTTTCTAATTGCTAAATGTTATATTTACGTGCTCTGTGCAAAACCACTACACAGAACAGCTTAGATCCTCCACTTTTTGGGTCTCTTGTCGGAACCCCTGGCCCCTCCCTCTTTCTGGGTGCCCCCACAGCAAGCAGATTGCTATTGGGGCACCCAAACAGGCACACTCCTGAGCCGCGGCTCTTTGTGTCCAACCATACATGGAGCCATGGCTCGACACCGCTCCCTCTATCTTCTGATTGGCTTACTGGCTGTAATTGACAGCAGTGTGAGCCAATTGCTCCCACTGCTGCCAAAAGCCAATCAGGAGTGCGAGTCACCAGACAGCCAAGGCTCTCGTGGACATCGCTGGATCGAGAGGGGGCTTGGGTAAGTATTAGTTGGGGCTGGGGGGGCTGCTGCATACAGAAAGTTTTTTATCTTCATAGAATGCATGCCTTTACAACTACTTTTACCACTACAATACCGGGCACTTTCGCAGCCCCTTCCTTCCCAGACCAATTTTCAGCTTTCAGCGCTCTCGCAATTTCCCTGAAAATTTTGCGGTCATGCTACGCTGTACCCAAATGAAATTTTTATAATTTTGTTCGCACAAATAGAGCTTTCTTTTGGTGGTATTTATTCTCGACTCTTTTTTTCGATATAAGCGAAAAAGAGCAGAAAGTTGGGGGAAAAAAAACTATATTTTCTTCTCTAGATTTTATTGGATTTCTTTTAAAATAGAATTTTGTCATAAATTTAAGCCAACATGTATTCTGCTACATGTGTTTGGTAAAAAAAAATCCGTTAAGTGTATAATAATTGTATTATGTACGCAAATGATCATGTACAGATGTGCGCAGATAATCATTGGGACATGTGATTTTAGTGGGACATATGTGGAACAGCTGTGCATGGCAACCAATCGGCTTCTATCTTCAGCTTGTTCAACTTTAAAAATGAAAGTTATGAGCTGATTAGTTGCCATGCACAGCTGTTCCAAATTCTGTCTGCTCTAGTTTTGTTAAATTCCCCTAAGGGCTCACTCAGACAGGTCCTGTATGCTGAGCCACTTTTTGCTGCATCTGCATCCACCAGAGAGCTTCACCTATAGAAGTGGGTGCACAGATCTGAATGCAGACACTGTGCGTTTGGATACATGCATCCCTTCCTGTCTGCATGTATAATTTTGACATTCGACTATGTCCATGCAGCTGCTGCGTCCCGATTGACTTTGACTGCACTGCTTGCACAGGGATGCACAGAACAGCATGCATCCCCACGTGGTATATGGCCATCACACTGGGCATGGACGCATATGCTCCATGTGAACGAGGCCATATTGTCATGTGGGTCAGATAGCAGGAAAGAGGGGATGTCGGGTAAATAAAAGAGAACTATGGGAATTTTATTTGTGAATCGTACTTACCTAGGTAGATAGAGCCAGCGGGGGACAGATGCAGTAAGGCTGAGAACTGAGTAATCAAACAGCCAGTCACTCAGTTCTCAGTGCTCCCTAAGCAGAGAGCTGGTGGCTGTCAGTATCTGGCTCTGCTCTGCTAACCCCCGCAATCATTCACTTCTGGGTTTGCCGGCTCCGGCGCTGTGAGCCGCAATGACGTCACTCCCACGCATGTGCGCGTGTGCCGCCGGTCACGGCACGGGTCTTGAAGAAACGTCACGAGCGGGCCGTTCCTTCAGTGTGCGCTGAAGACGTCGGCGGCAGCAGCGTTTATAGTAAATATCTCCTAAACGGTGCAAGTTTAGGAGATATTTACAGTACCTACAGGTAAGTCTTTCTATAGGCTTACCTGTAGATACAATTAAAGAGGAAGACTTTACTTTCTCTTTAATGGAAATGTGTACTTGTCCCATAATAGGAGAGATGACAAGATCGCCAGACAGAAATCTTCAAAAGGTGTAAAGTATTTAGTGTCCTGTGTTCCTCTGTTGCCCTGATCCGTCACCACAACCCTCTAAGATTCTTTTGCAAGTTCCTTCTGAAAGTCTTAACCTGCATAGGAAAGAAGAAGGAAATGGACTTCCGATTGCCTTTTATTTTGTTTCACAAAGATAACACTAAAGACACCAAACTGTGGTCATGTAGACGCGTTTTACACATACATCTTGTGCTTAATCATTAATCGGTAATGATTAAGCACAAGATGTATGTGTGAAACGCGTCTACGTGACCACAGCTTGGTGTCTTTTTTGTTTTATCTTTGTGAAACAAAATAAAAGGCAATCGAAGTTTTGGATGTGCAGCCATTTCTTTCTTCTTTCCAAGTTTCTCATGGAGGTGGGCCGGGGCTAGCACTCTGCAAGATACTTCAATCAGCCTTATCTTTATACACCTGGGACAGCAGTTTTTTTTTTTTTTTCTTGTTAACCTGCATAGGGCTCAGTAATCCCATCCTTGTCCCCATGTGATGGTGCTTGGGCCTTGTGATTGGCTGCTGAGGCACTGAATTGCGGGGAGGCCATTTCCTGATGTACTACAGTCTATTTAGTTAGCCAATACATGTTTTCACAATAAACCTACACTTCTACTTTTGTCATTATTATAATAATAATAATAATAGAAAAGCCTCTGCACTGCTATTTTTACTTGGTACCTAAAAATCCTTGATATAAGAGCTGCTCTCACTAACTGCGTTTCCCACAATACGATATTAAAGTGATTCTAAATTAATTTTTTTCCCCCTTTTTAATATAACAAACATGTGATACTTACCTGCTCTGCGCAATGTTTTTTGCACAGAACAGCCCTGATCCCCCCCCCCCTCTTTCTTCCCCCCCTCCTGCTGATTGCCTCAATAGCAAGCTGCTTGCACCAGAGCTCACTCTGGGTTCTCTCCCCTGTAAAGCCCCATACACACGGTCGGATTTTCCGATGGATTCTCGCCTCAATAGCAACGGACAAAGTTGTATCTCCTGCTCTAAAAATTTTCCGACAACAAATAATTCCGATCGTGTGTAGCGAATTCCGACGGACAAAGTGCCACGCATGCTCACATTACAAGACCAAAGCTATTGGCTACTAGCCTGTGCGTAGGCTCTCTCGGATTTTCCGACAACTTTACCGCGTGTATGCAACACAGTGTCGGACTAAATCCGTCGGAAAAAATCAGATGGATTTTGTGGTCGATTTTCCGACCATGTGTACGGGGCAGCACGACTTCCAGCGTGACTTTGGGAGGCAACTTGGACACGACTTGAGTATGAATCACAGCCTGACTTGAGGCAACTTACAAGGCAACTTGAAGTTGCCTCCAGGAAAGGGGACTTTTGCCAGTGGCCAATCACATAATAATCAGCTCTGTGGGAGGGAGGGGTTTGCCTAAAAAACTATTTTTACTTCCTGGAAAGTTGCTTCAGTTAAGACAGGGGATCCGACTTGGAGGCAACTTCCATTGAAATCAATGGGTACAAGTTGCCTAGAAGTCGGATTGAAGTCGTACAGGAACCTTTTCTGAAGTTGGAGCGACTTCAGTAGTGTACATTAAGACGGCTCTCATCGACTTGCATTGATTTTATCATGTCGCGCCACTTGAGGCAACTTGGGGCGACTTCAAGTCGGATCCAAAGTTGCCCCTGTGTGAATGGACTTTAATGCCCCCAGTACACACGGTCGGAATTTACGACGGAAAATGTGCGATCGGAAAATCTGCCCGTGTGTGGGCTCCTGCTCTCAAATATTCCGACAACAAAATCCGATCAGACTTTTTCCCGATTGTGTGTAGAGAATTCCGACAGACAAAGTGCCACGCATGCTCAGATCAAACTATGAGACCCAAGCTATTGGCTACTAGCCTCTACGTAGTTCCGTTGTACGCAACAAAAGTCGCCAGGTTCGGAATGATCAACAACTTTGTCCGACCGCGTGTATGCAACACCAGTTTCGGACAAAATCTGTCAGAAAAAATCAGACGGATTTTGTGGTCGGAATTTCCGACCGTGTGTGCGGGGGCTAAGTCACCGGAGCAGGAGCCAATGGCTCCCACAGCTGCCTCTCTGTCCAATGAGGAGAGGGAGAGCTGCTCTCACGTGGTATCGCTGGATCGAGATCAGGTTCAGATAAGTATAAGTATGGGGGAGGCACTGCATGCAGAAGGTTTTATACCTTAAAGAAACATTAAAGCTTACTTTTTGTTTTTTAATTAAAATAAAAAACATGGTATACTTACCTGTGCAATTGATTTGCATAGAGCAGCCCCGATCCTCTTCTTCTGGGGTTCCCCCGCCGGCTCCTCAGGCCCCTCCTTTTCGGCAAGTGCCCCCATGGAAAGCTGTGCTTGCTCGCTCCCAAGCCTCCCTGTCTGCGTCTATTGGCCCTGTCCCCTATTCCCTCGTCACAGCATTTGATTGACAGCAGTGGAAGCCAATGGCTTCTGCTGCTATCAATCTGCCCAGAAGACAGGAGCAGGAGCCGCTGCTCTTGTGCGCATTGTTAGATTGGATCAGGCTCAGGTAAGAATAAGGGGGGCTTGCAGCACAGGTTTTTCACCTTAATGCATAGAGTGCATTAGGTGAAAAACCTTAAGGCTTTAAAACCATATATAGAATGCATTAAGGAAAAAAAAACCTTCTGCCTTTTAGAACCACTCAAAGTGAACAATAAAAGTGTAGCACTCCCTTCCTTTCATAAAACCTAACATATACGTTCTATGTCCAAAGCCAGTGAAACCAAAGGTGTGACCAAACACATGTATACTTCCACTTTTGACAATTTTCTCCAAATAGCAAGCGCGCATTAACAGAACATTTACACTATACAATATAATTAAAAAGTGCATAGATAATATGATATCTCAGAACGGTTCATGTATAAATATAGTCCAATGTGCACCCAAATCCCAATCCACACAGTTCCAAAATACGTTTCACCGGCTTGTGCAAAATGCAAAAGAGCAGCTTTTTTCTTCCGCCCCTTTCTCCATACCACGTGCTTATGGTAATGCTCTCACCCCAGGTTATGGACCTCTAAATAGCAGGAGGTCAATCAAGCGTGAGACAGCCTTCACATCCACTAATTTTCTTACCTCCTATCCAAGGCTCCAAATGCTCCACAGCGAGTGTAAAACTGTACCGTTCATGCAAAACAAATACACCTTTTTCTTGCGCTGTGGTATTGGGTGATTATACTTATGTGGTAGGTGCTTTTTCTCAATGAGTTGCGCCAGTCCAAACTGTATTTTTTAAGGCATAGCAGCCCACTTTTAATAAACGAACAAAACAGAAAGTTTACATAAACATCAGTTGCCCACACAGGGGTTCTTCCACATCAACAGTCAACTGAACATGCAGAGCCACCTGGCTCCCTTGTCAGCAGCCCCGTTGCTCTACTTACCAGTCTCTGACTGTGTTGCCCTGCTCTCCTGGTTCACTTGGCTCACTTACCCTTTAGCCCTACTACATGGCCCAATCCTGGCCTCTGGATAGAGGTTCTCCTGGGTGCTGTTTGGGGCACCTCCGACCCCAGATTGAGACCTTCTGTCCTCTGACTCCTGGCAGGGGCTCATCTGACCCAGAGGCATAACTAGAACTTTCAGGGTCCTGGTGCAAGAAACCATGAAGGGCCCTCCAGCTGAGGTCATTCCCACTGATCTCGGGGCCCTTTACTTCCGTTCTGGTGCCCTTTATTACGGTCCTGCAGCGGAACCCTTTTACATGTCCTTCCTACTGTGTTGGGGCTACCCCCATGGTGCAATGCCAGGACCTAGTTGCAAGTATGACCTTCATGACCCTGGTAGTTCCCTCGCTGATGTCAGTAGCTTTTTTGTTTTTGTTATTTTACCTTTTTTTTAATTTTTTTATTATTTCTTTGTTTTTTATTACAATTTTATTTTTATTTATTATTTTTACAATTATTTTAGGAGCCCCGTTGGGGGGCTTTGGTGAAATATAGGTCTAAACAGACCTCTGATCTTTCACCTTTTCAGGCAGAGAAAAGAGATTGAGGACAAAGCCCTCAATCTCCATCTGTGCAGCCTCAGCTGCACAGAATGAATGAACAGGAATGACTCTGTACAGAGCTTCCTATTCATTCACAAACCAAAGCACAGTTTACTATGCTTATGTTTTGAATGAACGGTCCATTCAGAAAAGGAAGGTGCCAGCAAATTACATATTTACAATCCCCTTCTCCGCTCTCCATCCTGACAGATCTGCCACAGCAGCCAGTGGGAGAGGGGAAGGGGTAAGCCGGCAGCGCCGTGGGGGGGAGGGGACCAGGGGAGAACACAGGGGCCTGGGGGCAGCAGGAGACAAGTAACCTGGATAGGAGGGGCAGTGAGGGTGGCATATAGAGGAACAGATCCCTTACATTTTTTTTCCTGCAGCTGTTCAATGCCTGTGGGAGGGAGAGGAGGAAAAGCAGGCTTTCAGCGACTGTAGAAGGCAAATGGAGGGCATCAGTTCCGCTATATGCCACCCCTGATGCCCCTGCTATCCAAGTGTACAGGGGAGCTACATGGGGCCCCCTGGAGCATGGGACCAGGTTGCAATTGTGACCCCTGTGACCCTTATAGTTACACCCCTGCCCTGACCGTTGGCTGAGAACTTCTGTCTCCAATATAGGATCTGTCTCTTAACTGGGAGCCCTGAGCTATCCTCAGGCTTCAGTATATAACGAGTCGACCCTGAACACCTGTGTGCTCACACAGGCTGCAAGCATCTAGTGAAATCCAGGCACGGGGTTGAAGATTCAATCCCACCCAAGACACTTTTGAACCTTCAAGCTCCAGGTCCCTATCCTGATTCACAGAATTCAGAGAAAGCCAAATACACAGATTTCTCTGCTCAGAAATAATAGTCTGGAACCTCGCATTAAATCTTATTGTGAATCCTGTGTCATTTTCTCCTACATTTTCACAGTGGCAGGGCCTCGTACTGTCACTGCATCCAATAACAAAATTAAAACACTCACAATTGCAGCAGAATAATTAGGCCTTCACGATACTGCTCAGCTCCGTCATTACACAGCATGGTCTATAGTGACAGGATATTTCTGGATTAACTGTTCTGAAATATCACATTATCGATATACGTACCTTTTGAATTACTTGCTGAGGGGAGAGAACTGTCAAGCGTGGAAGTATATGTTTGGTTGCACTGGATTTGGACATATCACAGGTTTTTTGTAAGTAAGGGAGCGCTACACTTTTATTCTTCACTTAATATTGTATTGTGGGGAAACGCAGTTAGTGGGAGCCGCTCTCCTACCAGGAATCTTTACGTACCAAGTAAAAATAGCAGCGCAGAGGCGTTTCTATTATTACAATGACAAAAGTAGAAGTGTGGCTTTATGGTGAGAAGGATTTTTGAAAGGGAGTGCTAAGCTTTTATTGTTAACTACATTTTGTCATTGGCTAACACGGTATAATACTCTACTGCTGTTCCTGAAATCCAGCATCATGAAAAGACCAGGGAATACAATTAGCCATATTAAGTTATATTTAGTAATAATAGATAAGGTTTTATGAGTGCCAGTATAAAGGCACACAGTGGCTCATTGCGGTTAGTTGGTCTTGATGGGCAAGCCATGAATTAGCACTTAGTGGACATTGTTGCTCTCCAGAGGAGCCATCTGTAAATAAACTCAGGATTCAGTAATGGCTCTGCAAGTTATTCTGACTCCAGATAGCATCTATGGAATCCTAGGGAATGGCACCCTATAGCAACCTATGTTTTCTGCCAGTCACTGCAGAAGACATTGTGATGGGGGTCATTGTTTTATTAAAGCATAGTGCAAAATGAAGACTAATGCCGCGTACACGCGGTTGGAATTCTCGTCGGAAAAAGCTCTGATGGTTTTCCCGTCGGAATTCCAACGGAATTTCACTCAAACTGTCTTGCCTACACACGGTCACACCAAATTCCGACGGTCAATAACACCGCGGCATACAACACGTTCGACTGCTCTATAAAAGGGAAGTTTAATGCTTCTGAGCATGCGTCAAATTGTTTCCGTGCATGCATCGGAATTTTGCGTGTCGGAATTGCATACACACGATCGGAAAATCCGGTTTTCCATCGGAAAAATTAAGAACAGGTTCTCAATCCAAAGTCTGTCGGAAATTCCGACAGAAAAAGACCGATGGGCATACACACGGTGGGAAAATCCGATGAAAAGCTCCCATCGGACTGTTTCCATCGGAAATTCCAACCGCGTGTACGCAGCATTATTATTACAAGGATGGCTGCCAGGTAAACATCAATGTTGATTGTACAACGTTCTTGTTAACAGAATACTGTAGATGGTTGATGTTTTTGGCTACGTTATTTGGTCTAGTGACATGTCACATTAAAGACGAATACTGAATAATGTTGTAAATTTCCTAATGGCTCCCTCTAGTATTTCAGGTCAACACAGGCTTTTCTTTGTAGGAGACGTTTTCTGGGTCTGACATCTTTTATCAAGTTGTTTTGTGTTTCTTAATTTCAGGCCAGACTCTTATCGGCTGTCTAGCGAATACAATGTGGGTTTCATGGCCAAATGAACCGTAATATGAGGCATGCAATCCTGTGAAATAAACTGTGAGATTACGTGGAAGTGACTATTTTGGGATGTTTTCTGCCTAAGTCCTTGACTTGATGTGGTTTAAAGTTTCATGTTGTTCGGTATGTCACATAGCTTTCTATATGTAAAAGAGGAAAAGGGAAAGGTCCTTGCATAAAGGTGGGGTTTTTGAGGTACGACTAACACAAATGATAAATGGAATGCAATACATTTTACTATCAAAATTGAATAAAGTATTTTGCACACCAAAAGAACTAAAATCACAATATATAACCAACTTCCCCTATTTACTTGTTTCCAGAATAAATGTATTTTTTACATTCTGAAATAACATGGTGAAAAATTCCACCTTTCTACACATTTTACATATATTTTCTTGTGTTATTAGGCTTGACATGTTTCCCAGATATAATCTGCTTCCTCAGAAAGCAATAGGGGTGCATTTTCTAAACCCAAAACAGAACCATGAGAAAAATAATAGAAATTTCCATACATAATATAGCCATTTTTTAATGTATATTGTTGCATTTATGAATCAGCACCTTTTATGTTTACCTGGAAACCCCAATGGGGAGAAAACTTCACACCAACACAATCCAAAGGGGGACAAATAGAGGGGCACCACCAATCCCCCCCCCCGAAATGGCGTTCATTATGGCCAACTTAGTTCGTATGACAATACCTAACAAGGAGAAGTGATCGTTGTGGTATGTTATTCTGTTCCAGTGTAGATAGCTGGCTATTACATCATCTTTGTTACTCATTTCTTAACTTTTATTTCCCTTATAACTGAAAATAGCCCAGTGTTATACTGAACACTGTTGTGCCTGTTCATCACAAAGGCTGGCCAGTGACACAGGGTCAACTTTGCTGGCAGCGATCCTGCAACTGGTGAACGTCCTAATGACCAGTGGCAGGATCACTAAGAGGCTCCCTGTTTGTCCTTATGGAATCATTCTGAGGCAGTAATTTATCACTCCGACCATTGGCAATCAAGATTCAGCATTGTTCGAACCAGTGGTGGAACAACAAATCGCTGTTTTGAAGGGAAACCTTAGGGACAAATGAGCAGCCTTTCAGGCCAGCCATACACGGAGCAAATTTATTTTCTGCAACCACGGCTACGGCCCGATTTCCCCCATCAACACAGACAGTGTTGTAGCAGGAATCCCTCTTGCCAGGCCATTGTCTTCTCCCGGCGGGGGCAGACGGGGCAATCTCTGTCGGGAGAAGACAATGATTATCGCTAGAGGTTATAGCAGCTGCTAGCAATAATCGCAAGAGAATCCTGCAGGGTGGTTGTACCCAAGTTGATTGATCGATTGATCAACATGGTACTTTCAGCCTGCCCATTGATGGTTCTAATCTCAGCCGGTTCAGCAGGAAGATTCGAACTGTGTATGGCCGGCCTTGGTGACACTGATGATTTTGTAGCTTTTGGTATAGTCTCTGGTGTGTCATCAGCCTTAAGCCTCGTACACACCATGATTTTTTTTTTCGTTTAACCCGCTGACAGCTTCCGTCGGAGTCGCTGTACTAACAATCTGATGTTATTACAGTGATCGCCCCCCGCTGAGCTATTGTGTTCTGACAGGGGGACGGCCCCCCACCAGAACACTCCGGTCAGCCATTGGCTGAGAGTGTTGATCGGGGAAAAAAATACAAAGCAAACACCGCGCTCAAATATCTAAACAAACAAAAATAATAATGGTGATAACAGATATAATGAAAACCTAGCAGCAGCTAGAAAATGTGAGCTATACACAACCCAAATAGAAATAATAGAAAAAAGCTGCGCTGTGTAATTAACTATTAATAAAGCATACAAATGAGAAAAAATATTAAGGCAATAAAGTTCAGTGAAGTCCATATACAAAAATCCAATGGTGAATAAGAGACTTGTATAAAATAATAACGTGAAATCCAATAGGAGATGGGTGACTTGTGTGAAATAATGACACCAACACTGTGATCCACCACCACACGGATATTGTGCTTACCAGAAGGCAAGCTATAAAGAGCCTGTAGGATTATAATATCCTGATGACAAATCAGCAGCGGGAATCCACACCTCCACTCCACACATCAACTGAATAGTGACCAATATCGGGCTATGTTATTAAGATGGGAGATCGGGAGCCAGTCAGTTGCTGGTTTTCCAGCATGCACGTCTGACAGAAGCCAGCTGAACGGTCGGCTTCTGTCGGACCTGCTGACATACACACACACAGGCTGAATGTTGGCCAGGGTTTTATTGAACCGGCCGATGTCTGCAAATATATGGCCCCACGTGTACTAGGCTTTATATTTGTCTGATTAAGCCCTGCAGACTGAACAAGAGAAATCTGTTGATTCTCCCATTCACACGAAACATCATGGATTGACAAATATTATGCCGCCAGCTATTGTATGCCCGCCCTGTGAAAATGTCTGAATGGTCACTGTTCAACTGACAATTTTCCTCCTGGCTCTTTTGATTTCCAGATTGAAGTATGTCAGGCAGAGTGGTGCTGCCAGGGCCAACCATGGCTTTAATTTCAGCCAGTTTATCAGGAACAAGCCCTAGGAAGCCCAAAGGTGATTTCTTTTTCCTTTGCTCAACCAGCGGGTTAAACTCAATTTCTCCATCCACACACTCTATGTGGATGGGGGAATCCTCCCTACTGAGTCTTTGTATAATGACAGCAGGAAGAGTTCCCCTCCATCAGAATACATTGATCAGTACTGCCAGCTATAGCGGAGATTTTCAAACGGAGCAGTACAAGCAACCTACCCATACATAGATCGAATTCCAATCCTTGTATGGCCAGCTAAATGGGACAGATACTGATAGCCTCTACCAGTTTTCAGATATCAAAAACAGTATTGTAATATATATTTTTTATTTTGTAGACATATACAATTCCCACGTATTTCCCAAGTTTTTTTGTCCGTGAATAAATAAGTAATTTACAGTACTTCTAACATACTTTAACTTATGAAATACAGTAAAACCTTGGTTTGAGAGCGTTTTGCAAGACAAACAAAAATTTTAAATACATTTTGACTTGATATACAAGCGATTGCCTTGATATACAAGTAGCGTCATGTCACAACTGAGTATAAAAGAGAAGAGAGGCGCCTCTAAGTGTAGCAATATGCTTACATTTAATGAAGGTACAACATTTATCAACTCGCATGGTTGAAGATTAAAACGGGCACATATAAGTATGCAGGCATAAGGGGTAAAGCTGTCCACATATACCATTCCCACACCACTATCGATGTCATCCCTTCCATGGCTCACTTTCAGATCGCTCTACTGCTGGGTAGTCTTCCTGGTCACGATTGCAGACTGACAGCCATGAGAGCCAGTAGTGCGGAGGATGGTCTATGTGGACAGCTTTACCCCAGATGTCTGTATACTTAAGCCTCATACACACGATCGGACTGTGGACCAAATTTCCTGTGGATTTTTGTCCAAAGGGCGTTGGCCCCAAGTTGGTATTGCATACACACGGTCGGACTTTTTAGGCAACCAACACGGACGTAGTGACGTTTCAACGTACTGACGACACTTCAAAAGAGGACGTTCGAATACTCCAGTGCCACCTTTGGTCAACTTCTATATTGTTGTCTGATCTTTTGCATTGGTTCTGAGCATGCGTGTTTGTACTTTGGACAAAAGTCTGTTGGTTTTGTGTACACACGGTCGGACTTTGGTCCATCGGACTTTTGTTGGCAGAAAGTTGGTCCGTTCGCGCAGCCAACAAAAGTCCAATGAAACCTGGAAAAAGTTGGTCCGATGGAGCGTACACCTGGTCGGATGTTGGTCCAAACCAGCTATTTTGCATGTTGGTTGTCAAAAAGTCAGATCGTGTGTACAGGCCTTTAGATGTGCCTGTTTTAATCATCATCCACGGTTGGAGTTGCTAAATGTTGTACCTTCATTAAATTGGATGTAAACCCGAAAAAAAAAATGTTATTCTTTTTTTGATGTCATAATGTAGAGTATAAGATTTCCTATCATTTGAGCCCAGTCTTGCCACAAAGAGTTAATCATTTTCAAGCAAAAAATACAGATTTTAACTTGTAAACAAAAAGGTGTTAAAATAATGACAGTGTGATCATCCACATACAGAACGAGAAGGGATAGTGTAAATTAATCAGTGTGTGTTTAGTATCACTTTAAGTAATCTAAGCTGGCAACAAATGAAGCCGTCTTAGGCGTGAAGGTGTTAAAATAATGACAGTGTGATCATCCACACTTGGTGAGCCAGAAGGTTTGTTGACAGAACGAGAAGGGATATTGTAAATTAAACACTGTGTGTTTTTTACATATACACTTTAAAATGTAATCTAAGCTGGCAACAAATGTAAAAACTCTACTTTTGCTCCAAAGTATCAGCTGAACAATTCATGGTGTTTTACAAAAAAAAAGCTGAGACGGTAGGTGAGGTGGATTTACATAGCAGAAAGGATTTAAAAAAGAAAAATGAAGCAGATCCAATGGCACATGGGCTAGTATCAAGGAGTCATTATCATAACATATAATACCGACACAATTGTTTCTTTATAACAAAACTTTATTGTTGGATTTTTTAAAACTGGCCCTGGTGTTGGTCAAGGGGTAACCTTAAATTAAATAATATTTAGCCATTTCGGCTATAACCCAACAAAATTCAATTTTTTGTTTCATTACACAGCGTCCATCCAGACAAAGCTGGATGACAATCCCCACTGACCGAGGTCAGGAGCGACACTCCTGATTGAGGTCCCCCCAACACCATAGCACTCTCAATCAGGGCCTGCAGGCCCACATTGAAAATATCTAGGCCTATTGCGGACAAATGGACCTGATCCTGCCTGAATAAGCCCGGGAAGAAACCTTCCAGCTCCAGATGGCGAAAGGACACACCCCCTAATGAAATTATCAGATTATGAATGGTTCGATTCAGCCGCCTCCTAATTTTATCCACGTAGAACAGGTTTCCGCAAGGGGACCAAAGCAGACGTGGGATCATTTCTGAAAAAGCCAAGATAGCAACTGGGAACAACAGCTTAAAATCGAAAAGATCTTTCTTGATCTCACAAAGCAGCTCCCAGGTCCTAACTTTACCCACGTCGTTGGCCCCCAAGTGAATGACCAGAACTCTAGGCGGCGGCCATATTGAAGCCAAATATATGAGGTGACCTCTGAGGTTACGCCATCTTAGACCCCGAACGCCTGACCAAAAAACTGTGAATAGCGTATCGTCCAAACCCAAATTGGCAGTGTACACCCTGGAAGAAGCTTGCTTACCAGCCCAAAAAATGTAGGAGTGGCCTACGATCCAAATCGCATCAGTATGAGGATCTGAAACAAAATCATAATGTTAACAGTTCTGGGCGAACATAAATTTTATAGCTATCACTAGCCCATCTACCGACCCGCTTTTGACTCTCAGGTGGGAAACCCAACAAATTGGCCGCAGTGGCGGCCCCGACCCTAAAGGAGTGGGATGAAAATTTAAAACCTGCCAAGTTAAGTCGTTTAAGACAAGCAGAAAGGACAGCTGAAAACTGGAATCTGGTTAGCGGGGACCGATCCTGGTGGATAAAAAAGGAACCCTCCCACGTGGGGCGTACTGACAAAAATTCTGAAACAAGCAACACTGGACATATACTTGGCTCCGGAGAACCAGATAACGGAATCCACAAGCCGTTACCCAGACAAAAAGTTTTAGATCTACAAATGAATAACCGCAAGCTATCAGGACCCACTATCACATGTTTAAATAACAAAAATGAAGATGATGACCGATTACGAGCCGTAAACTCACCGATCCTCAGAGCACCAAAGAAAGTAACTGAAAATGCTGCCCTAAAAAGTATAACCTCAAATTTAGAGATACAGACTACTTCCAGAATTGCTAACAGTTTAATTAATAGATCCACCGAAATTGGACGGCGATCATCTTTAGCAGGTACCGATCTGCGGAAACCCTTGAGAATTTGCCTGACTTGAAAGAAAGAAGTAAGAGCTGGGCGGTCTGAAAATTTTAGAAAAAAGGAAACTCCCGATACTATTTTGCTAACTGAAGCCGGACTCATACCCAAATCTATCAGCGAAGATACGAACGCCAGCGAGGCATAGCCATTCACCTCCAGTACCTCGACACCATTATGGGAGCAGAAAGAACACCATCTGGACCATGCCAAACCATATTCCTGCCACGTCTTCGGCGCCAGCGAGTTCCGGAGGTGAGCAGCCATTAGTCCCAAATCAAGCCCCATAGGAAATCTGGGCAAACTGTACCCGTCCGATCCGCCGCAGGAGCCAATTCCCGAAAACGCTGGAACTGCGAACGAGACAAAGCGTCAGCTATATCATTCTGCCAACCGGGTAAGTAGCTTGCCTTCAGCCAAATATTAAAACGGAAGCAATGTAAAACCAAAAATCTAAGGAGCTTGACCACCATTTCTGATTTAGACGACAGCATATTGATAGCAAATAGAACGCCTTTGCTATCCGTATGCACCAATACCCTACGATTCATAAAAAATTCCTTCCATATCACAACAGACACCACTACAGGGAAAAGTTCCAGGAGAACTATATTCCTTAGAACTTCTTCATGTAGCCAGCTGATGTGCCATTTTGAAGCACACCACTTACCGTCCAGAAAGGCCCCAAAACCCGATGAACCCGCCGCATCCGTAAAGAATTTTAATTGAAAATCTTCCGTAAGAGATTGTTGCCACACCGTAGCCCCATTAAAATTAGAAAGGAAGGAATCCCAAACCCTCAAGTCCTCCTTTATATTCGCGGACAAGTGAATGTGCGAATATGGAGACTTCAAGCCACTCGTGGCCAGGGGAAAGCGCCTAGAAAAGATTCTAGCGACTGGAATAACCCTAGCTGTGAATGCAAAAAGTCCCAACAGGGACTGGGCTTCCTTCAACAAAACTTTCCGTTTCGCCAAAAATACTGCAATCAACAATCTCATACGACGTAATTTCTCCTCAGGCAATCTAAACTCCATTCGCTCGGAGTCGATCGTGATGCCCAGGAATTCAATTGTAGAAGATGGAAGGACCGTCTTCTCATGTGCGATAGGGATACCGAAAGAGGCGCATGCTAGAAAAAATGTGTCTAGCGACTTGTAACATACCCGGGAGTCCACTGGACCAATGAACAAAAAATCGTCAAGATAGTGCAAAAACCCCCCTTCCGGCAGGCATTGTGCCACTACCCAATGTAAAAATGTAGAAAAGGCCTCGAAATAAAAACAGGATAATGAAAAACCCATTGGCAGACATTTGTCAAAATAAAAACGATTCAGGAAATGAAAACCCAGAGAATTAAAACCCTGCGGATGCACGGGCAGCAGCCGAAAGGCAGATTTAATATCCGCCTTCGCCAGCAATGCTCCCTGCCCAAACTGCCGCAACAGCAATAATGCTTCATCAAACGATGCATACGACACAGGGGCCAAAACCCCTGCGACCTCATCATTTAAAGGGCAATCCTCTGGATAGGATAAGTGATGAATTAGCCGGAAACTCCCTTGCTCTTTTTTGGGAACAATACCCAAGGGAGATATGCGGAAATTCTCAAAAGGAGGTTGATCGAAAGGGCCCGCTACCCTGCCCTCCGAAACCTCTTTATCAATTTTTTCTTGAACAATGTCCGGGTGCAGCCTGGCCGAGCGCAGATTCTCAACCAGGACGCACCCGGAACCTGAAAAACAAGGAACCAGAAAACCATATGTAAAACCCTCAATTAGCAGCTGGGCCATCGTGCGGTCTGGGTAGCGCTCTAGCCAAGGCTGCATGCTTGACAATCTCACTGGCGTCCTGGCCCTTTCCACTAGCCTCCCTAGGTGCTGCTGAAACAGAAGCCGCTGACGACTTCCGAAAACACCTGCTCGCTGGATGGGCACCATTGCAGAAGGAGCACTCGTGCTTATACCTGCAATTTGCAAAAAATTTACATTGCCCTTCATTGAAGGCGAAACAGCAACCCTTACGAAAACTATTCTGCGCGGGCACTGCCCGGGTTGAAAATTGAGGCTTCTGTGGCAGCATTAAATTCAGCCACAGACCCACATCTTTGCAACCCCATTGTAATGTCGGGTGAACAGCCAATTTTTGTCTAAAGTTTTCATCATATGTAAACCATGCTATACCCCCAAAGTGGCGAAAAGCCTCTGCAATTATATCCACATGTTGGAAAAGCCCTGAACATTTCTCAGGAAAATGTTCCCCCAGCACGGCCGCATAAATGCAAAAGGCCTGCAACCAGTTCTGAAAAGTTTTTGGAACTGACCTCCTGCGCTCCTCTTCAGACCTATCCTCTGACCGCTTATCATTTTTAGACAAGAATTCTTTGGAAGCGGGCAATAAAGACAGTAAATCAATAAATTCACCCTTCCAAATCTTATCCTTGACAGAATCTGACAAGTGAAAACCCAATGGAGAAATGTCGCATGGCATGGGAAGCCTAAAAGCCGACTCAGAAGCCCGCGGCGCAGCAAGCGCCTGATTTATGTGCCTGCCTGTTTGAGGCAGCACCCCTGCATCAGATGCTGACCGAGTATCCGATAACTGACGCCATACAGGGCTAACCACATCCACTCGCCCGCCACCACTGGCTTGCTGTATAGCACCACTTAAGCGTGCCCTCTCAAAAGCAGCGTTATTACTGTCATCCTGAAAGGCACCAGAATACTGTGCGCCATTAGTTCCTTTTTTATTTCCACCATAAGCAGTGTTCTGCACCATAGCACCAGACAGCTGTGCCCCTTTAACTCTATTGTCTGTTCTAGAATTAGGGAAAGCACCATATATGTGTGCTCCTGAGTGTTCGTTTAAACCAGAACCATTTGCTTGCAGAGGGAAAGCATCAGACATATGTGCTCCTGTATGTACATTTACACCCGCACCATCTGTGTGCAACCCATGTAAAGTATATAAATCCTCCTCTGCCTCTTTTACCTCAGTACCACCAGTGTGTACCCCTTTAATATCTTTTACTAAGCTAGATAAGGAAGTCAATAATAAATGCAAATCATTAGCAGGTATGTTGTAGCATGTCTCACCACTAGGCGAACTCCTCTCCTTCAGGCTGCTGGAAGCTGCTGGCTGACCGCACTTCTCCTGGCTAGAGGTGGCATTCTTGGGAGGAATGCTGCTGGCTCTCCCCTTCTTCCGAGGGACAGGTGAAGCAGAGGACTTTGCTTTCTTCTTATGTCTCTGTGGCTGCTGGCGCGGACTGCGCATGACTTCTGTGGGCTCCTCCATCTTTGCCTCTATGAGACCGGCGGCCATGATAGGGGACGGACCAGGCGGGGCAGCGTTCGGACCGGCCTCCAGGCACTGTAGCAACCACTCCTCCCCTCCTGAGCTCTCTGCCTTCTCAATCAGACGGCGAAGCAGGCATTCTCGTTCTCCGGCCGCACCGCTCTCCATCCTGACAGCTCTGCAGACGTCCCGGTCCTGTTTCAGAGAGGGGGAACGGCCGGACGGTCCCTTCCTTAAATGCTCCGGTTTTCGCGGGCTTTCAGCTCACCCGCTGCCTCCACCAATCAGGTACTGTTGCTATCCTGCTGTAGCCAATAGTAACCTGTAAGAATAACACAGCATTCCCCTTGTACTCCCCCATGTTCGCCCTGCATACTGCACGGCTTGCTAATCTATAAATAGAAATCTGTAAAATATGACAGGAGAATGAAACCTTTTATAATATACTGTATATAAATAGCCGTAGGTTACTCCATGCATGGCGGCATCCTCCATGATAACCTGAAAGTCTACCCATAAGTTACATCCTGGATAATGGTATCCTCTGCAGCAGCCTAGCATGATGCCAAAATGCTTCCTTTGATGTAGTAGACATCCACTTTATTAGTCATTGGCAACTGTACTGATATTACAACTAATGCCGCGTACACACGGCCGGACTTTGAATCGGGCAAAACTCCGTTGGCAAATTTAGAACAGGCTCTATATCCAAGTTTGTCGGAAATGCTGACAGAAAAAGTCCGATGGGGCATACACACGGTTGGAATATCCGATGAAAAGCTCCCATTGGACTATTTCCATCGGAAATTCCGGCCGTGTGTACGTGGCATAAGGATCCCAGCAGGGCCCTCAGAGGGCATCAGCAGAAAGAAAAACGGTGAAAGGTTATTTGTGTACTTGCTTGATTTGGAGATACAGTAAAACCTTGGATTGCGAGCATAATTCGTTCCGGAAACATGCTTGTAATCCAAAGCACTTGTATATCAAAGCAAGTTTCCCCATAAGAAATAATGGAAACTCAGATGATTCGTTCTCCAACTATTTATTCATAAGTCCTTCAGTTTATAGTCCATATAAAAAGATTATAGCAATGTGATAGGTTGTGTAACCATAAAATGTCCATCCACAAATGGCAGCCTCCACAAGAGAATTAGAAGCAAAATCCAGCAGGAGCTACAGAGTATAAAAGAGAAGAGAGGCGCCTCTAAGTGTAGCAATATGGTTACATTTAAAGTGGATGTAAACATAATGTCATCCTTTCTAAACTACTGCCATAGGGGTTATCTATAAGGATATACATGCCTCTTGCATGTATCTTTACTTGTCAAATGTCTCCCCTCTGTCTGTTATGAGACCGAAAAAACTGCAGATTCTGTGGGTGGATCTGTTGTCTGGAGCTCAGTGGGTGGAGTCGTGATGTCAGTAGACTCCCCGCCCACCTCTACACTCCCCTTGTCAATATGCATTTTCTCCTGTGTATTTCTAACACTGAACTTCTGCTATGATCTCTAACATCCAGTGAAAAGACAGGAAAGTAACCACATGACTTCAGCATGCCCAATTATGCTGAGGTGTGGAACATCCAATCCTGGCAGAGCAGCAGAAGAAAGGAGTGGGAGGGAATTAAAAAAATTAATGCATGTCTCTTAGGCTAGTGCACGAGATATGTAAATCACCTGTCACTCACAGCAAGGGGGAGGATTTCACAAAGTTTTTCTCTGTTTGTCAAGATTTCTCTCACTGAACAATAAGAGTATTGCTCAGAGCTGGATTAACTCTTTGTGGCAAGACTGGGCTCAAATAATAGGAAATCTTATACTCTACATTATGACATAAAAAAAAAAAATTCGGGTTAACATCCACTTTAATGATGTGGGTTTTTAAAGTAGAACTCTAGTCAAAGCTTTTTTCCCTAAATAAAGAAGTTGGAAATTGATTGTGTTGTCTCTTCTGGGGAGACATCCCCTCACTTCCTGTCCTGCTAACCAGAGGTCAAGTCCTGGGGAAAAAAGTGTGGGAACTCACCCAAGATTCCCAAAAAAAGTGTGTGTGTGTGTGTGTGTGTGTGTGTGTGTGTGTGTGTGTGTGTGTGTGTGTGTGTGTGTTATATATATATATATATATATATATATATATATATATATATATATATATATATATATATATATATATATATAAATTTATTATTATTTACACACACACACACACACACACACAATGTCCTCAGGCCGCCTGTGTTGATTGTGCAAAGTGGGGCCCAGGCCCCGGGCTGTTCAATCCTCAGTGCCCATCAAATGTAGCCTTACCAGTGTCAACGGGGGGTGAGTCCGTCCCGGGTGCCACACATTGGGGAGGAGGGGGAGTGTCACCCCAGCATGCCCGTCCTCCCCTCCCTTTGGTCCTCCTCCACCGGCTGCTGTAACAAGGTCCCGCCTCCTATAATACATGCCAGTGACACCGGCATTGTTCCGCCTATCACTGAATTCTAGGAGGGGGGACCTTGCTACAGGGGCCGCTGGAGGAAGAGGACCCAGGGAGGGGAGGGCGGGCACGCTGGGATGACACCCCCCCCCTCCCCAATGTGTGTTACCCGGGGCGGACTGACCCCCCATTGACATGGACGCCCGCACACCCACGCTGCCTGCCACAGCTCGCAGCTCGCAGTCCTGCAGGATGCGGCTGCTAATGGGAACAATGCTCCTGCTGTAAAAAAGTGCAGGAACGTCATTCCCACGGGTTACCGCAGGACTCGAGCCCTGCTGCTAACACCCAAACAAAAGATTTTGCACTCCAGTTTTATTAAATCAGCCCAGTGTGTATATCTAAAGTATGACAACTTGCTAAGGGCATGCTAGCTACTGCATTACAAGATTAGACTTAATGCAAAACTTGTATGTGGAAAATGTCAAGGAAAATCAGAGAGGGGAGCAGAGGAAAAGGGGGAAGATCAACTAGGACATGGACCCTTCCAAAGGCTGCATGTCACATACAACAGTAGAGAGCAATTTACTTCCCATAGGTAATATCTAAGCTGTAGTCAGGGGGAACCTAGCCCCTACGTGGAGGTAGAAATGTTATCCACCAAAGAGAGAGGGGTCTTGGTGAGAAATGTACTCGGTATGGTTTCAGCAGATGAACTACAGTAAGGCCCCTTTCACACTGGGGCGGGGAGTCGCAGTGACGGTAAAGCAGCGCTATATTTAGCGCTGCTTTACCGTTGTTTTAACCGCGGTATTCGGCCGCTCGCGGTGCGGTTTTACCCCCCGCGAGCGCACGAAAAAGGGTTAAACACCCCCGCAGAGCACCGCCGTAGCGGCGCTTTGCGGCGGTATTGCCGCGGTTTTACCGCGGTGTCCCATTCTAATCAATGGGAAGGAGCGGTATAGGAGCGGTGAACACACCGCTCCTATACCGCTCCAAAGATGCTGCTAGCAGGACTTTTTTTGTCATCCTGCTAGGCACCGCTCCAGTGTGAAAGCCCGCCGGCTTTCACACTGGAGTTAAAGGGGCCGGATTTTTTCAGGCGGGGAACAGGCGCTATTTTTAGCGCTGCACCGCATGAAAACGCCCCGGTGTGAAATGGGCCTAAGGGAAAAAAGTATTTGATCCCCCTGCTGATTTTTTTACATTTGCATACTGACAAAGAAATGATCAGTCTATAATTTTAATGGTAGGTTTATTTTACCAGAATAACAACAAAAAATCGAGTTCTCAACTCGCCGAGTTTGGAGGAGGAGGAATTTTTTTATGACCCCAAGAACACCATCCCCTCCGTCAAACATGGAGGTGGAAACATTATGCTTTGGGGGGAGTTTCTGCTAAGGGGACAGGACAACTTCACCGCATCAAAGGGACGATGGGACAGGGCCATGTACCATCAAATCTTGGGTGAGAACCTCCTTGGGTCGATGGGTCATGGATGGGTATTCCAACATGGCAATGACCCAAAACATACAGCCAATGCAACAGAGAAAAAGCACATTAAGGTCCTGGATTGGTCTAGCCAGTCTCCAGACCTTAATTCCATAGAAAATATGTGGAGGGAGCTGAAGGTTTGAGTTACCAAATGTCAGCCTCAAAACTTTGAGAGGATCTGCAAAGAGAAGTGGGACAAAATCCCTCCTGAGATGTGTGCAAACCTGGTGGCCAACTACAAAAAACGTCTCACCTCTGTGATTCATGTTTTGTGAATGGTTCAAATACTTATTTCACTTATTAAAATGCAAATCAATTTATAACTTTTTTTGAAATGCATTTTTCTGGATATTTTTGTTGTTATTCTGTCTCTCACTGTTAAAATAAACCACCATTAAAATTATAGACTGATCATTTATTTGTCAGTGGGCAAACGTACAAAATCAGCAGGGGTTCAAATACTTTTTCCGCTCACTGTAGTGAATCCAGGTATCCTAGATAGCATAGAACCTATCCTGTTGGTTCTTACAGGTGGCCATCCATTGTTCTGGTTCCATAATATCCATCATCTTCTTAAAGTTGGAACTTCACCCTAAAAGGGAAGTTCTGTTTTTAAGAATCCCCCCCCCCCCCCAACATTAGGGGCACTTTTTTTGGGGGGGGGGGAGGGGCAGGTACCTAGTTTTGATGGGTTCCCACTTCTGCTGGAATCCCCAACGGGGGACCCGAGAAGAGGAGAATCAGGGCTGCTCTGTGCAAAACCATTGCACAGAGCAGGTAAGTATAACATGTTTGTTATTTTAAAAAAATACAAATTGTAGGTTTAACCCCTTCACACCTAAGGATAAAACAAATGTTAATGCCTAAGCACAATTGTGCAATTTTGACATGTGTTAGTAAAACTGTACATAACATTACAACTAGTGTATCCAGGTTTCTTAATGATAAATTGGCCATTTCATTTGGTGGTTAATGGTAATGGATAGCTCCGGATTTATTTTTTATTTTTTAATTATGATAGGAAAACTGGCCCAAAATGGTTAAAAAAATTAAAATAATAATAATATATATTTTTTTAATTAGCTGTATATTTCTTGTTAGTACCATACTCTACCACAAAAAAGACCCAAAACAAGTTCTCCTGTTCTGAATGATCACAGAGATACACATGTGTATGTTAGTTGTATGTTCCCGTAGTACAGTGCAAAAACAATAGTGCCCATTTTGCGCATTTTTTTTTTTTTTTTTTTTTTTATCCTACCTAAAACACACTGACGCTGATGCTAACTGATACTAAAATATGCTTTAAAAAAAAAATACTGCCCAAAATATTCCGACCATGACCTTTGACCGTGTACTTGACCTTTGACCCTTACTTGGCCCAAACACTAACCCTGGCACTGGGCTAGATCAAACCTTGATTTGGCTAGTTTTTATTATGTTTTTATATATTATTATTTATTGTTTCACACACAGTTGTTTGTTTTTTTTTTGTTTTTTTTTTCTTTCTGCAAGGAGAGAGAGAGAGATACTACAGTATGTCTCTCATCCGCTCATCACCCCCAGCCTCTGCTCTTATAACTTTTCATCTGTCCTTTTGAACCAGGTTGGGAATCAGGGCCTATAGACTTGCAGCAGAGCATCAAATAATTCTAACAATGGAGATGTGCATTCCCCTTTATTTATATTAAAGTATGTCAAGCCAAACTTTTTTTTTAGCTTTGGGTTGAGCAAAAAAGGATTAGAACCACAGTTTGTTTTCTTACTGCTATCTAATAATACACCCTGTCTTTTGCTTTCTATACCAGCTGGAATATCCCTGATCCTTTCCAAGGCTCTGCAGAAGCTCTGACTCCATTAACCTCCTGATGGTCACTACCTTCATCTTGTCTATATGAACTGCATCTAATTTATGGCTGTTTATGGACGTTCATCATAGATTTGTTTTATTGATTTTAAACTTCTATAGGCATTTGTCATGAGTTTGTAGGTTATACTAGAAGCGCCACTATTGTTGTTTTATGTTAGGGTTCCTGTAGGACCTGTGTTGAGGGGCTTTCTTTTGACATCAGAATGAAATGCCTTTGAGATCATTGACCAGTGTTTTTGACCATGAGCTGACCTACTCCAGGGTGGTAGTAAAGGCAAAATCTAGCTATTCTTAAAAAACATTCCTTTTCCCCTCTCTTAACTTTTCTTCATACCCTGTGTAAAAAAAATTAGTATACTTGCCTTTAATCTAGTCACATGATTCAGCAACTCCAGCTGTGTAAGGGAGCACCCAACCATGGCTTTGAATCCCTGGAGTTGTGATGTCACCCACAGGCTCCCATGGCCCAGCCACTGTTGGTACTCCCTCCTCTCCCCTGTAGCAGCTGCTCTACTGACACAGGGGAGTGACTGCTGCAGAATCAGATACCAGACCTGAGCAGATTAAAAATATTAAATAATAAGTACTGTGATAGTTGGTGTTGTTAGCTCGTTGATAGAAGCAAATTTAGTGTGTCCATGCCAGTTTCAACTATGCTTTAGGGCTTGATGACCCACTTTTATTAAACAAATGCAAAGTTCAACAGGGAAAGTAGTTGCCCATGCAAGGGTGTCCACCAAACACGAAACGAAAAATAATGGCAATGCACCTGGCTCTCTCTCTAGCAGCGCCACTGTAAAGACCTTAAACCTTGGTTCTGGGTTGGTCCCTCAGACCGTCTCACACATTATCTCTGTTTCTGCATCCCTTTTTCAGCTCTCTGAGCCATTTCATTTTCAACACCCTGCTGCATGGGCCACTCTCAGTTCTCCTGACACCCCGGGCTCTCTCACTCCTCTGAGACTTCCAGAGTCCTTGAGTCTCCTGTACTCGCCTAGTCATCTTGGCTCTCTGTCTCCCAGACTCGCTTAGCTGTCTCGACTCTCTCAGCCCTATGGACAAGGAATCTCTCCTGTGGAGTGCTATCACTTGAGCGGAGCACACCTGTCTACTAACAGGAGTTCTGCACTATAGCCAGGTCCTTAATTATAAGGGCTGTGCGCACCTGCACTCCCAGCCTGACAGTCTCCTGCAAGACCTGGATTCTGGGTTGGAGATTTCATCCCTTGCAAAACTCTTCAAAGTCTCAACTCCAAAACCCAATCCAGGAACATCAAAACCTGGTGAACAGTAATACCAAAAAGAAGTAAGGGAAAATCTCCAACAGAGACAGGAATACAAATCTGACAGGGAATATAGCCTTCTCCTTACTCCACTAAAAAAAAGTGTTTTTATTGAAGGCTGATTTAGAAGAAACCCGCACTGCAAGGATTACCTTCTTGTCTAGGGGACTTGGTAAAGCACTTTTACTTACCGTATCCTTCACTCCTGCAGGATCCTCTACTCAGTGCTGGTGCAAGGATTTTTGACACCCTTGGCGAAACCATAATTTTGCCGCCCCCATTGGCTCCACCGCTGACTCCACCCCCTTTGCCCTGCCCATGTGAAAGGCACTATACGGCGCTATACAGGAAGCATCGGCTCTTCTTCTTCTAGCACTGGCTCCAGTGCTACACTGCGCCTCTAATTACACTACTGGTCGGATGGAGCAGCTGCCTGAGACTGAGTTAGTTACATGCTGCAGCCTGCAGAGCATGCAGGCGCAGAGGTAAATAGTTAGTAAGGTTGAATAAAGACACCAGTCCATCCAGTTCAACCTGAGTGAGTGTCTACAACGGTCCCTATCCCTGTACATTGCACACTCACATCTGTCCCTACCCTCAAGGAGCCCACAATCCAAGGTCCCCATTCATATACTAGGGACAAATTTTTGGACAGAAGCCAATTAACCTACCAGCATGTCTTTGGATTGTGGGAGGAAACCGGAGTACCCGGAGGAAACCCACGCAGGCACAGGGAGAACATGCAAACTCCAGGCAGGTAGTGTCCTGGTTGGGATTCGAACCAGCGACCTTTCTTACTGCTAGGTGAGAGTGCTAACCACTACACCACTGTGCCGGTTCTTTCCCTCTCTAGCTAAAATTAAGAATAAAAGTTTTGGCTGGCCCTACACTTTAATATATTTTATTTAGTTAGTTATCTGTGAGAATATCACTGGAACCCTGGCGAGGGAACATGTCATATACACCTAAAAGCACACTATCCCTTTATTTTCTGTATTTACATTTATGGATGTCTTCCTAAAGATCCTATTATCTTGGCAGAATTGGTGCACAAAGGGGGGCCTCTCAGGCTGTGTTGTGAAAAAATGGCTGCTGTTTTCCCTTATTTACTAATTTTGAAGTGCTTTAACCTATAACATCTAATCAATTTACTCTGTCAAAGCCAGACTAGGATTTTAATTGGTTGCAATGAATCACTGTTGTCTTTACAAAAACATGTGCATTTATTGTAAGATGTCTGGTTAAGTGATTGAGCTACAGAGCATCTCATGTCGCATATACAGCATTCATTTGATTTTGGCAATTGTTGCCCCTCGGAAAATTAAATGTAGTGTAGTTGCTAAACAATTAAGATGATCTTCACAGCCAGTTGTTGCTCTTAAAAATCGTCATATTTATTAGAAAAGTCACAGTGTACAAACGCAAATAAAACCAGTTGACACGTTTCAGCCTACAAGGCCTTGTAGTTTAGTTATGACTAAAGCCTTGTAGGCTGAAACGCGTCAGATGATTTTATTTGCGTTTGTACACTGTGAATTTTTAATAAATATGAAGATTTTTAGGAGCAACAATTGGTTGTGTCGATCATCTTAATGGACTACTTCTCTCAAACGGCTGTGGATCAAGCACCCGTAAGCTCTACTAATATCATGTTGTATGGGTAGAAGCACTGAGTTTCTTTGTTTATGAGTAGTTGCTAATGCAACAGCTCCTGAGAACCTTTCTTGGACACTACAGCAGTGTCAGTTTTTTGGTTGGCTGTGAACTGTCACATCCAGTTTAGTGTAATTGCTCTTGCCATGGCATTACATATACAGGGGAAGTGAGGTATTGCACCAGATTTTTTTTTTTTTTATGAGAAGCATGTGAAACCCTAATTATAACAATTCAGCTATTTTCTCTGGACGAAATAAGAAAGATATTAAATCTTTCTGTGGTAAATGAAAGATTCAGTAAGACTATTATTCTATTACCTTGTAATTTTTGTCTTCTCTTTTAGTAGAACACAGTGATGTATATAGTATGTGAACCAGTTCCCTTTGCAGGCAAAGTTATCATTTCCTATCATTGATAGGTAATTATGGAAAGGTATAATTTTATATAATTACAGAGAACTTGATAAATTACATTAAACTTGCCCTAACAATATATCTAGGCTCGTTGTGGATTCATATGCTAAACCACTCATTATACATAATGTTGAGCAAATGAACATAAATCTTTCTTTACAAATAGTTTTTGATTCATTATATAACACTACATATGAATTACTCATTTACTCATTTATCAGCAGTAATTTTTCTTTTAGTTCTCTAAAGCCTTGTACACATGATGAGAATATCTGACGAATGGTCATCCATTTATTTATTTTTGCATGCTAGTCTCATATTGATAATGGAGAGATTACGAAAGTTACCAAAATTCTCGTACGACAGAATACAACTTCGGAAGTGATGTATTGTATTGCAATGTATTCTTTTATTTCCGAGCATGCATAGTCTTGCCCTTCTGATTTATTTTTTATTTTTTTTACTGTATACTGTACTTATTAAACACTTGCCTATCGGACACTTTCACCCCTATCCTGCCTAGGCCAATTTTTAGCTTTCAGCACTGTCACACTTTGAATGACAATTGCGCAGTAATGTAACACTGTAACCATATGACATTTTTATAATTTTTTTTACACAAATAGAGCTTTCTTTTGGTGGTATTTAATCACTGTTGAAAATGAAAAATTACCCAAAGTTTTGAGAGAGAAAAAAGTTTTTCTTAGTTTCTGTCCAGTAAATTTTGTAAATAAGTAATTCTTCTCCTTTACTGATGTGTGCTGATATGGGGGCACTGATGGGTACTGTTGGGCACCGATGAGGCAGCACTGATGGGCACTGATATGCAGCACTGATGGGCACTGATAGGCGGAACCGATGAGCACTGAGATAGGTGGCACTGATGGACACTGGTGGGCAATGATGGGTGGCACGGATGAGCAGGCAATGAGGCAGCACTGACTAGAATCACTGATGGGCACTGATTGGTGTCACTGATGGGCACTGCTGTACTGTAATCAAGGCACTGATGATCAATGCTCTGATTACCTGTACAGGTCTCCCCTATGAGGAGATGCTCTGTCAGTGTAAGCCGATAAACGGCACTTCCTTGTTTTGCATGTGACTGACTGTGATTGGACATAGCCGATCACATGGGTAAAGAGCCGTGCCATCAGCTCTTTACTGAGATCGGGGGTCGCATCGTGTCCTAGGAATACGGAGTGGCTGCGATCACCGTGCTGTGTGCCCCCCGAGCGCGTGAGAGCAGCGGTTTTGGGGCTGAATCATATGGCGTCGTCCCAGAATGAGAGTGCCACCCCGCCGCTGCCATTTTACTATAGGATGGGTGGTAAGTGGTTAAAACTAAAATTGTACGTTCTGGTATCGTACGAGAAACATTTTTGTGTTTGTCCCTTTTGGATAATTTCGGGTGAACTGTCCTAATCGGGTCTTGAAAGCTGTGTATTAATGATCAGATTATTGTATGATCTCTTCGAAAGTGGTGTTTTTCAGATTGTGTGCACTAGGTTTAAAAATACTTGTAGACATGAGCTGAGGCTTCTCTTACCACCTATCATCCATGGTACTAGGTCTCAGGCCTCCCCTACCTCTACCCTATATTGATGGAACCTAAGTGGCTTCTGACACCTAGTATCCTAGGTTTCTAGGATGCAGGCAGCTCCTTGGTATTCAGGGTTAATAGCATACATTTAGCTAAATGATGTAGGCAGGTAAATGTTAAAATAAATGTGTATAGCAGTGGCGGAACTATAGGGGTCGCTGCGATCGCCATGGCGACTGGGCCCGTTGCTGCAGGGGGCCCTGGGGGCCCCCTGTACACTTCGCTAGGAGGGGCGGCTGAGAGGAGCTCCCCCGATCGCCGATTCTAAACTGTAATCGGCGATGTGCAGGGAGCTCCTCACATTAGGCTAAAGTGAAAGTCAAAGCACAGTGTGTGCTCTTTGTCTCCCCCTGCAGTGCAGTACCCGGCAGGAAGAGACAAGGTAAGAGGACTCGTTTTTTTTTTTTTGTTTTTTTTAATATAAGATTATCTACTGTATCTGTATGTGTGTGCATCATACATGTGTGTGTGTGTGTGTGTGTGTGTGTGTGTGTGTGTGTGTGTGTGCATGATGTATGTGTGTGTCTGTGTGTGCAATGCATGATGCATGTATGTGTTCATGATGCATGTGTGTGTTCATGATGCATGTGTGTGCGCATGATGCATGTGTGTGTGCGCATGATGCATGTGTGTGCGCATGATGCATGTGTGTGTTCATGATGCATGTGTGTGTTCATGATGCATGTGTGTGTTCATGATGCATGTGTGCGCATGATGCATGTGTGTGTTCATGATGCATGTGTGTGTTCATGATGCATGTGTGTGCGCATGATGCATGTGTGTGTTCATGATGCATGTGTGTGCGCATGATGCATGTGTGCGCATGATGCATGTGTGTGCCCATGATGCATGTGTGTGTTCATCATGCATGTGTGTTCATGATGCATGTGTGTTCATGATGCATGTGTGTGTTCATGATGCATGTGTGTGCGCATGATGCATGTGTGTGTGTGTGCGCACGCATGTATGTCTGTGTGTGTGCACATGATGTATGTCTGTCTGTGTGTGTGCGTGCATATATGTATGTGTGTGTGCATGTATGTGAGAGTGCATGTATGTGAATGTGCATGTGTTTATCAGTGGCGGTGCGTCCAAAAGGGCGCACAGGTGCCACCCCCTCTCTCCAGCCACTCCCTCTATGACAAATGGATAGATTCATGCATAGCATGATTCTATCCATGGCCCCTGCTCCCACCCCCATATTTAGGTTCCTTTATATGCAGCCACCCACTTGTGACCGGGCCCTGGTCTTCTGCCATCGGGCTCGGAGAAAAGAGCTTTGTCCGGAGGTCGGGGGGGGGGCCCTCCATGGTTTCTTGCATCGGGGCCCTGAGCGTTCTAGTTACGCCACTGGTGTATAGCATTAGATACAGTCGATATGCAGGACAGTGGATGCCAATTTCTCTTTTTTACAAGCAGCTGAACACAGCTCCAGATTATGGAGCCATGTACAGCTGTGTGAATGGGCTCATAGCATAGATCTGCATTCAGAACCATAAAGAATATATGGTTATGAACACAGCATTTGTGCTAACATTTACATGTGTACAGTGCAAATGATGACCTCCTGCCATCTGGCGTCCTTGGTTGCTAGGATGCAGGCCTTCCCTGTCTTGTAGCTTTCTGGGTTGCTGGGACACAGGCAGCTTCTATTGCCTAGTGTCCTTATAATTCAGGGCGATTAATGTACATTTACACTTAATGCTGTACATATGAAAATGTTAGCACAAATGCTACATGCGTGTAGCATTAAGTATGGTCCATATGTAGGACCCTGGGGGCAGATTTTTCCATTTTTTTTTTTTTTTACCCAGCTGAACACAGCTCCAGATTATGAAGCTGTGTGAATGGGCCCATAGAATAACATGCAGCTGTGTTCAGATCCATAAAGTACGTATTCCAGTTCTGATTTCAGCATATTTTTCTTCCATGTGCATGAAACCCTTACCCTAGAAATTTCAGCATGATTAAAGCGGTTCTGCACTCTTTTTTTTTTTTTTTTTTGGGCTATATGCCATGTGCATGAAACCCTTACCCTAGAAATTTCAGCATGATTAAAGCAACAATTTCAAACATTGAGTGAAACCCATCAGTGAGCTACTATTGCAATCCAATGCAACAGTCATAATATTAGAACCTTAAAGCAGAGCTCCAACTTTAAAGAACAATTTTAAACATCGAGTGAAACCCATCAGTGAGCTACTATTGCAATCCAATGCAACAGTCATTGTCTGCTCCGCCCTCCCCCCCCCTCCAGTGCCACATTTGGCACCTTATGGGGGGGATCGGGTACCTGGTTTTGACAGGTACCCACTCCCACTTCCTACTGAGTTTGCTGTGGCGAACTCAGCCCGAAAGTTCAGCCCTCGCCACAGCCGGCCCATTCAGAAAGTGCAGCAAGACTTCACCGCTGGTTTCCCTTACCCAGGATGGTGGCGCAAGCACCTGAGAGCCGCTTCAAGAAACGGCTTGGTTGAGGACACCGCGGGAAGTGCCCTAATAGTAAAAGTGAGCAGCTACAGTATTTGTAGCTACTGACTTTAAATTTTTTGGTGGGCTTTGATTTAACTTAATTTACCTTAAAGGGTTAGTTCACCCTTACCAAAATCTTCCTATGTAGGTAAGGAGTGCCTGTAGATAAACTGTGCAGCTTTGACTAAAGTTGGATAATGCCCTTGCTATAGATGTAGGCCATTCATGTACTTTCCAAAGACTGACTAAGAAACCCCCAGAGATGGCATCATCCCATCCTGCCCTATTGGTAAGACATTGCTAAGACATTCCCAGTGCATTCATACCCCCATGCCTGCACAATGCCCCCCCCCCCCATTGAGGTAGCTCTGAACTCAGCGATGGAGGAGATAGTGTAGCACACATATGCAAGGGTTTGAGAGCTTGCTGCTGAGATGATTAAAGAGGAGTTCCGTTCTGTAAAAAAATGTAATTAAATATTTAATATAAGGACACTTGCCTGGATCAAGGAATCCAGCGATGTCGGCACCCCTAGCTAATTCGTCAACCGGCTTTGAGTGTAGGTGCCTGTATCTGTAGTAAGGGAAGCCTTGCAGCTTCACAGCCTGTTTCCTACTGTGCATGCGCGAGTCGCTCTACAATTTCTGAACGGTCCCATCATCTTCTGGGACCTCCTATGTATTCCAGAAGGCGGCGGTGGGGGTGAAGAGGAGGAGCCAGAAATGTTGTAGATCACCATGTGACGATCTTACCCGGAAGTGGAGTTTTTGACAGGTACCCACTCCCCCCAAAAAAGTGCCAAATGTGGCAGTGGAAAGGGGAAGGATGCGAACAAGCGGAACATAGTTGTGGGAGTTTGTCAGCCAGGTACATAAATGGCCTACATCTATGGCAAGGGCATTATCTAACTTTAGTCAAAGCTAAATGGTATGTTTTTTTTTTATACAGTTGCTGTGCTGATGCATATTGTACAGACATAGTCCACCATTGTCACCATCAAGAAGCCAGTCCAAAACAATTATGTGTAGCTGCTGCTACAGAACTTGTACTTAGACATGGAATTCCTGCAAACAGAGCATTAGGATGCACTAACTGGTTGAAAAATTAGAAAGCAATATTGTACTAAAAAATGGGATTTATTTTTTATACTCAGTGTTTTAGCAAATAAAATATCATTCAGTTAGGGTTAGGACTACTTTAAGGTGGAAAGATGTTTTCTTGGTAGTCTTTAATCTTCAGCGTATTTTGTGTTACTTGCCCTTTGATTCAGCAGACTAGTAGGCGTAAGATTGGGGCTTATCTCTAGCATACATTACACTCCAGTCCAGTGGAAAGAAGAAAAGAGTTCATGTGACAGACAGGTGTGTGTTTTATCAGGTGGAAGGTAACACCAGTGACTAAGGCGTTGCATGCAGGAACGCAGCTGAAATGCGCATATTAGATTAATGACATCACTGGAGGACATTTCTGAAAATTTGTATAAAGGAAAGTGTGGTTTCTTATTACTGCAGCTTGAAAATTCAAAAGATGATTGGATGACGATAAAGAAATAAAAGTGTTTGTTTTGTTATATTCCAGGGCTGAAGATTAGCCAGAAACCCAAGCCATGCCCGTGCCTCCTCCTCCACCTCCTCCGGCACCACCTCCACCTCCACCAGGTGGGCCACCAGCACCTCCGCCTCCAGCATTCTCACAGGTATGCTCTTATCAGATTGCTGGGAAGACATGACAGTTGTCTGGCTCCTTTGCCCCTGCCTACACCTTTTATCTTGTTTTATGACACCTCACAGATGAACCAAGTCTAGCAGGAGATCTAAATGTACCCAAATATGCACTGTATATATTACCTCAATATGTAGTGAGCTATACTTATCAATTCACAGGTTAATCATTGTCTGTCCTACGTATAACAATCCTGACGTGTTATAGATATTATTTGTTCATCATGCTGTATAAGGGCCCATTCACATCATGGGTTCTGGGCTGTGCTGGGCAGCTTGCCCAACACCGTGCCAATGCATAGACAACACAATTTGCCTTATGTCCTATTGTTTTTAGTGTTTCTGCTTTTTTTTTTTCTTCTTCTTTTGTACACTTGCTATTTTACATAATTGTTTAGATTGTGTTAATTCTAATGCCGCGTACACACGAAGGGACAATCCCGCGGGATTATCCTCTGGACTGAAGTCCAGCGGATAATCCCCTCGTGTGTGGGCGCCGGCGGACTTTTTGGCGCCAAAGTCCGGCGGACCAAAGTTTTAAGTTTGGTTTTAAAATTATCCGCTGGACTTGGCAGTCCAGCGGACAATCCCGCCGTTAGTGGGCAAGTCCGCGGGACTTTTGAAATGAACGGACTTGCCGCTCATCGGCAAGTCCGTTCATTTAGCACGTGACTTCAGGTTACGTAGCTAGCGTAGGCAGTTACTGCCGCCGCGCTAGCTCCGTGACCTGGCATGGATTTAAAGGGACTCCCCACGCCGAAAAAACGGCGTGGGGGTTCCCCCCAAATCCATGTCAGACCCTCATCCGAGCACGCAGCCTGGCAGGCCAGGAAAGGGGTGGGGACGAACGAGCGCCCCCCCCCCCTCCTGAGCCGTACCAGGCCGCGTGCCCTCAACATGGGGGGTGCCCTGGGGAAAGGGGGGCCGTGCGGCCCCCCCCCACCCCAAAGCACCTTGTCCCCATGTTGATGAGGACAAGGGCCTCTTCCCGACAACCCTGGCCGTTGGTTGTCGGGGTCTGCGGGCGGGGGCTTATCGGAATCTGGGAGCCCCCTTTAATAAGGGGGCCCCCAGATCCCGGCCCCCCACCCTATGTGAATGAGTATGGGGTACGATGTACCCCTACCCATTCACCTAAGGTGTAAAATGTAAAGTACAAAAACACACACACTTTTGAAAAAATATTTTATTGCACTGCTCCGGGGGTCTTCTTCCGTCTTGGGGGTCTTCTCGCCGGACTCCCCCGCTCTCTTCTGCTCTTTTACCTAGCTCTTTCACGAGGGGGGGAGTCCGGCTACCTTCTTCGTCGTCGCCGCCGTCGTCTGGGGGTCTCGATCCGCCTTCGGGGGTCTTCCGGGGGTCTCTTCTGTTCTTGCGGCGGTCGTCGTCTTCCGCGCCGCCGGCGCCTTCTTCTTCTTCTTGTCCTTCTTCTTGTCCTTCTTCTTCTTTCTTCTTCTTCCGATGTTGACCCGACGCTCTCTCTGCCCGGAATGCCTGTGCCGCTCTGCGCTGAGACTTATATAGGGGAATGGGGACAGGGTCACATGTTCATGTCACATGGTGACCCCGCCCCCTTGCGATGTCACAGTCCCAGCATCCTCCGGGACTGTGACAACACAAGGGGGCGGGGTCACCATGTGACATGTGCATGTGACCCTGTCCCCATTCCCCTATATAAGTCTCAGCGCAGAGCGGCACAGGCATTCCGGGCAGAGAGAGCGTCGGGTCAACATCGGAAGAAGAAGAACAAGAAGAAGGACAAGAAGAAGGACAAGAAGAAGAAGAAGAAGGCGCCGGCGGCGCGGAAGACGACGACCGCCGCAAGAACAGAAGAGACCCCCGGAAGACCCCCGAAGGCGGATCGAGACCCCCAGACGATGGCGGCGACGACGAAGAAGGTAGCCGGACTCCCCCCCTCGTGAAAGAGCTAGGTAAAAGAGCAGAAGAGAGCGGGGGAGTCCGGCGAGAAGACCCCCAAGACGGAAGAAGACCCCCGGAGCAGTGCAATAAAATATTTTTTCAAAAGTGTGTGTGTTTTTGTACTTTACATTTTACACCTTAGGTGAATGGGTAGGGGTACATCGTACCCCATACTCATTCACATAGGGTGGGGGGCCGGGATCTGGGGGCCCCCTTATTAAAGGGGGCTCCCAGATTCCGATAAGCCCCCGCCCGCAGACCCCGACAACCAACGGCCAGGGTTGTCGGGAAGAGGCCCTTGTCCTCATCAACATGGGGACAAGGTGCTTTGGGGTGGGGGGGGGCCGCACGGCCCCCCTTTCCCCAGGGCACCCCCCATGTTGAGGGCACGCGGCCTGGTACGGCTCAGGAGGGGGGGGGGCGCTCGTTCGTCCCCACCCCTTTCCTGGCCTGCCAGGCTGCGTGCTCGGATGAGGGTCTGACATGGATTTGGGGGGAACCCCCACGCCGTTTTTTCGGCGTGGGGATTCCCTTTAAATCCATGCCAGGTCACGGAGCTAGCGCGGCGGCATTTACTGCCTACGCTAGCTACGTAACCTGAAGTTACGTTCGAAATGAACGGACTGCTCCGTGTGTGGGCAAGTCCGTTCATTTTCAAAAGTCCCGCGGACTTTTGGCCGGCGGATTATCCGCTGGAGAAGTCCGTGCGTGTGTGGGCAAGTCCACACCCTCGGAAAGTCCAGCGGACCTAGCTGGAAAGTCCCGCGGGATTGTCCGCTGGACTGAGGTCCGCCGGCAAAAGTCCGCACGTGTGTACGCAGTAAGACAGTTGCATAATGTGCTAGTATGCATCGCATACTTACCTTGGAACAAAGCCTGGCCTTGAAAAAGAAACAAAAAGACATGCTGGTAGGTTAATTGGCTTCTGTAAAAATTGTCCTTAGTGTGTGAATGTGAGTTTAGGGACCTTAGATAGTAAGCTCCTTAAGGGCAGGAACGGATGTCAATGAGAGAGAGAGAGAGAAAACGCTGCATAAATTGTTGGAATTTTATAAGTACCTGTGATAAATGAATAAAAAAAATATTTGAATAAAAACAGAATCAAAAATAGTCTGGTGTAGAGCTTCACGCTTTTTTTTACCAAGCATTTTGGTGCTTTTGTGTGACAAAACATGCGTTTTCTGTCAGCCTTTGGGGTGCCATTAACAATTAATGGCACAGAAAGTGGCACAAGTGTTTTTTTGAACATTCCCAGGCACGGTTCTGCGTCCATTCCCAGAATGCGCAGGTGTGAATGGGGCCTTAGGCTCGTGCATACCTATGCTGTTTGCTTTTGATCTGTATCTGCA